>JANSVA010000006.1:25050961-25061510 GCA_025504915.1 Erythroxylum reticulatum | reverse complement strand
GCAAATGCACATGTGACTCCATTTTATTTTTGCTTTGTTGTGATCGAGCATTTGTTTATTTTCTTGTATCTGTTGTAGATATTGAACTCATTTTATTTACTGTCCTGTATCTGTTGTAAATACTAGGCTCATTATTAACTGAACCTATGACTCTTTGTGTACAATCTTGAGCTTAAAGCTTTTTTTTACGTTGGTCACTCGGGTCACAACTCCTTTATCTAATCATGCATATCAATGTTATGGAATGCATCAATTTACAGAATATGCTATCAATACTTTTATTCAATGTGCTAATGTCATTTATCACATTCTTTGGACCTGAGTATGACATTCAACATTCAGTTGAGTACACATTCCATATTACATATACAATTTGAAAACACTTCCATATACAGTCCCAAGTATCAAACTCTTCGGACCAACAATGTCCAGAATCATAGCAATCATATAAGTAACAGTTTAATAACTGAAAGTTATCTAAAAACAATTCAATCATAGTGAGAAACATCTATGTTAACTCACAGTACGCTCTATATAAGTTATTGCCTTGATGATTTGACAATGTCTGGATGTTAATGATCAACATATGTTTCTATCTTCATGCCAATACACACATATTTTACACATCATTAAGTTGTCAATTATATGATTATTCAATCATTCACTTGTATATATATATATTACTACATACCTGGAAGGTCAGTTAAGCATACATTGAAACATGATATTAATCTATAAAGATATTGATTGTACTTATACACTTTCAGATCATTCAAACTTTATAGCTTGTATACTACTATTTTGCAATTAGGTTTATACCTTACATAAGCTGGATTTATTCATCAATCATATACGTTCATATAATTATCCAATTTTTGCTAATAATTACTACATGTTCTCCAATGTTCATTCATTTATATCTAATACACATTACTCATATCTTTTAAATCATATTTGCATTCATAAGAACCTTTTAATTCCTTTAACAACTTAAAATTTCCAAATTTCAATATGTTGATAGCAAGACAATCTATTCCTTAACTTATGACATCAATTATCAACCTAAACTTATCAAACCCTTAACCAATTAATCAAGCAACAATTTAGGTTTATTTCAAGCCTCAATCAAGTCCAAATACACCAATGTAAAATGACTTATCCTTATATGGTTCAATAATTACACAAAATAGAAGTTTTTCATTTCAAAGCATTGCCCATGATCGTGGGAAGGAGCTAATGCAACTGTCCATGATCGTGGGATGAGTGAACTAAATATGCACTATCCATTTTTCTTCAAATTTTCTATATTCTAACACCTTCATACTAAATTCTAAATACCTTTATAATAGTCCATTAATTATACCTCAATTATATCTTAATTATATGCCAATTCCTTATCAATTTTAGCTCCAATTTCAACTCAAAATCATTCATTTAGTAGCTTATAAACTATTGTCCTTTATGTATGAAAAAAACAAAATATAAACTATCATTCATGCATCATTTTCCAGAACTTATTTCACTCCAATATCACCATCAATCCATCTCTAATTCAGTCATCATCAAGTTCTATCACAACATGCCACAAATAACAATACTTTACTTACTTGTTTAGCTCAAATTCCACCTCAATCATCAAGCTGCCATAACCCTCCATACATGCAAGATCATCCAAGTATAAGATGGAAGTATAATGATTTTAGCAAAGGAAAAGAGATGATATTAGATTATAGATATCTTTTAGCAGAATCTTATATGGATCTTGAAGTGACTATGAAAAGAAGTAAAGTACAATTTCAAAGCTGCAAGGGTTATGTGTATATTTCGGTAATGTAAGGGAGGAAGAAGAATGAATTACAGTAGAAACATCTAAGGAAAAACTCTGCCATATACGTGTGTCATTATATGAGTTAAGATAAATGTCTCCTTCTTTAAAGACACTTGTTATATAAGGAAGCTAGCTACATGTCTTCTCCTTAAATGGTACACAATTCCTTCTGTTTGGTTGCCAATTGTCACTTAAATGTATTTCCATTTATCACTCAACCTCTAAGCCATCTGTCACATTTTCCATACCAAATGTCATTCATTTTATAGACTTGGTCATCCTAATTTTTCATGTAACAACTTGTCTTGCTACTTGACATTTTTCCTAGACTAAATGTATATTTTAATTCATCAATCTCTCAGTTGTAACAATTAATTCCAAATTGCTAATTGTAATCCATCAATTCTTGTTATTGGTAAACCAAAGTACAAGACATTGGAAATGCATATTCATGTCATATTCATTTTAGTTTCATACCCCATAATATGTCAATTGAGTGGAATTTATCCAAATCACAATTCATGTGTGTATGTTATTATCATGCAAATGACTGAAATCATCAAATCATGCCGTAAATGTACCAAATTCATTCTATATAATGCAACTCATGAGACTCAATAATCTAACACTTTAATCCCTTAACAATTCAAGAGATAGGATATTACAATAACAAAAACAAGAATTAAAAGAAAAAAGTATAAGAGATGTAAATAATTCGACAAAAAGTATTAAAATTAAATTATAGTAGACACACGCTTAAGCTAAAGAAAAATTACGATTCCTTAGAGATTTTCATCATTGCTTTGGGGTCCTCTATACAAGGGATATAGAAGAAAATAAATAATAGAAGATTTAAAAATATGATTGCAATAGAGAAGGAAACTATAGCTTTGATCCTAAAAAGTATCAAAGAGGCTCTTTATATCAGATATGAGTTAATCAATTTTGAGGAATTTTAGCTACTAGCCAATTATCACTTGTATTTTTTGTTATTCTATTAGGACGATATCCAATCTTCTTACTAATGTTAGGGATCTTCTGATTGGACTATTTGTAATTCTTATTATTGTTCTATAATATCATTTCTTTAATTTTCCAAAAAAATATATGAGATAGAATTAATATCTTCACTTTTCTCTTCATTTCCATCACAATTTGGGCTAAGTAATCTTTTGAATATCATGATTTGGTTATTTAGCTCGAGTTTCTTCTCCTCTGATTACTCCTACCTATAATGCAACTTTCTTAAGCTTGTTGTTTTCCTCTTGAAGGCGTTCAATGACTATTTTATATGTTGAGGTTGAAACTTTTGGCTAGAATCATAGCTAAGGCCTTTCACTTAACCAGAACAAGCACTAAGTATTGTTTCACAAATTTCTTTTATGATACATTCACTCATCATAATCAAGAGAGCCCAAATCATCAACATTAATCTCATTAGTAGGATAAATGTTACCGATATTACAATAAGGTAATAGAATGAGCACTGTCAACATACATTCAATCGTCACAATCAACATACATTCAATCATTAACATTTATTGCATTATTAAGATAAGTATTACTAACATTACAATAATATAATAGAAAGAGCACTTTTATGATACATTCAATCATTATAATTAAGATACATTCAATCATCAAAATCAAGATCTTCAAAATCATCAACATTAATTGCCTTATGATTCGACTCTTCATCATTATTATATTTGGCCAATTGTCATATAATTCATTCTCAACATAGTCTTCATCCCTTTTTATGACAAGATTGCCTTGTACTTTGGTTGCTTAGAATATATTATGATCAACATCTCTCATATGGAATGATTATATATCTTCATCTTCAATTTCAAATGCTACATTATTTAGCTACAATTTAATCTCTTGATATACTTCATTACCATCTTCACCCATTGGATAAATTTCCTTTTCATAGAAATTGAAAAGATTTTAGTATTGAAACTTCTATACAACTTTCCAATTATTTCCTAATACAGTGTCATTAAGAGAGAATACTTGTTTTACTTAACTTGCAAGCATAAATGGTTCATTTTCATACCATATGTTAAAATTGATGCTAGTAATATTGACATTCACTTTTATGTTAATCCCTTTGTAACTATCATTAAACCATTTGCAGTTCAATAGAACAACTTTTTTATCCTTAATGTAATGTAACTCAATTATTTTTTTTCAATATGCATGAACTTGGGTTATCTGGGTGAGATTAGAAGCAGAGGTTGCTAAAACTTGGAATATCTATTAAAAGTAATCAATTTATATGAGGACCAACAAGTAGATAACCAAATTGTAACTATAATTGATATAATAACTTTCAATAAACAAAGAATCCTAGAATTTGTAACATGAAAATCTTCCTTTTATACTTTCACACTTGAAAAACAAAAAGGCAAAGAGCGAGAGACAATAAACTACATAAGTGCAAATCTTGAAAATAAGTAGAAAAAATTGAAATAGTAGTGTGTGCACTTGAATAACAATGAAGCTTGAAGCAATCTTCCAAGAACAATCAATCTTCCCAGAATAAGGTTGTACATAAAACAGTAAGCTAAGAAAAGTAAAAGCAACATTTTCAAATAAACATGAACAAGAAGATAACAGGATGAGCTAAGAATAAAAGAAAAAACAAAAAATAACCTAGAAAATGTAAAGCTCAAAATACAAGCTCAAAGAATTTAGAAGACTAAAGTCTTTAAGTAGATTTAAAAGCAATTGTCAACCTTAGCAGCCAAGCATTTGAATCGACAACACACATGTCTTACCATATATATAAGTCCATATCATATTTGTTACTATTTCCCAACATATTTGGCACCTTCTTATGTCCTAATATTCGTATCAAAAGAAAAAGAAAGTAGCTTATACTACTAAAGTAAACCACCATTTCATTAACATATAATGATGATCTTAGTCATCTAAATTGGCATATATAGATGGACTAGATAGAGCAGTTATCATACTTGAAATGAAAGGTTAGCTACATAATGGATAAAACATAAAGTGTTCAAGCAAAATATATATATTCCATATCCTATGTTCAAAGTTAAAAAGTCTCAACGGTTCAATGATTAGATAATATGCAACAAAAAATACATTTGAATAATTAATTTTCAATTATAGCATCCCAATACATGCAAATAAAAGTACAAAAGAGATGAATTTACAAAATGAAATATCCAACAAAAAGACACCTTTACACATCAACTGCTTGCCATTTTATGGGATGAGAGAAAGGAATAGACCTGATGTTGGAATGGTGGAGATTTTGAACTTGTGTTTAGATAATGCTGCTCTTATTTATGCTACTACAGCATTGAAAAGTTTCAAGTAGTTAATAGCCCTATTTTCAAAATTGGGCTCTATTGAGCTTCGTAAAACCTTTAGCTTTAGAACTCTAACCATGCATTGTAGCTCCAAATTATGTCATATTTTATGATACCATCATATCAGACATCAGGAAAATGAATTATAATCCATAATTTTAACTAGGGATAATTATCATCCTTGTTTGCTAGGTCATTTTTAAGATGGGAGAAGTTAATTAAACATTCAAAAATCATTCTTTATAAATTTAACTAAGCATTTGAAAGGTTACTCCTCTTTATATATTTCTCATTGCTATATAGTTGTATAGGTCAATGGTATGAAGTCTTGTAGGCATTTTATATACTTAAATTTTCTTGTACTTTCCCTTAAGGATAATTAATAACAACAAGAAACAAGATTAGGTTATTTGGCATAGCAACATGTAACCCAAAAAAGAAGAGGAGGTTGTTTATACATTCTTGATCAGGAAAGTAATTATAGATGAGACAATTACTTGAGAATCAGATTTTTGATGCGACAAGAGGAACACTTATGAATAGGCAGAACAAATATCGTTTATATGGAAATCACAAAGATATAAGAGGAGGAACACCAACACAGAAGTA
Organism: Erythroxylum reticulatum; assembly: GCA_025504915.1. NCBI lineage: Eukaryota > Viridiplantae > Streptophyta > Magnoliopsida > Malpighiales > Erythroxylaceae > Erythroxylum > Erythroxylum reticulatum. The sequence continues at coordinate 25,055,729 of JANSVA010000006.1, read as the reverse complement.
AGTAGCCAAAAAATGAACACAGATGATCGAAAACTATGAAGTGTGAAGATAAACATGTCATTGGGGCAGCTGAAATAGTTCTTTCAGGTTATCAGCCTAAACAAATGACATTGTTTAAGGGGGAAACCGAAGTCGTTTTCATTGTTTTTGGATTCTTCTTTTATCCCTACAAAATAGTTAATAACTGTGAGATTTGGAACAGATTTGAGTTTCAGCTATATTAAAAACATTTAATAACTTAAAGCTTTTTGCTAAAAAATGTTGCCAAAAATCATTAGCTGCGAATATCAAAAGTAGTTTAATCTAAAGGTAGCTAATAGTTAAAAATGCTTCAAAGTTGGGGCGTGTATTTCGTCGTAAAGGAATGTTTAAAGGCACGTGTGGAAGGATATTACAGGAAAATTTAGGGCGACATGGTAGTAAATTGTGGAAGAAAAAACGAATCCGTGTAGAAGCAAATTTGGACAATTGACAACCAAGTTGATTTAATCTAATTAATTTTGTCACCAGTACCAACCAAGTCAGGGTTGCAATCTTTTGGAATACAAATAATCATTCTCAATCAAAATAGTCCGCATGCGAAGAGTGAAACTTGGATCTTTCGCTTTTGCGAAAGTAACAAAATTGTTTTAGTGCGAAACTTTAGTGTGTATGATGAACACGATTTCAAGTCATCATAGAGACTTATTTGTGTTTCTTTATTCAAACTAATCAAAATTAGTAGACATAAAAGGAAAATGACAATGATAAGTAGGCTACTGATTGCCTCGTATTAGCTTTGATATCGTATCCCCATCAACTTTGAAGGCTTTTGAGAGTATGTCCGGACTGATCCCTGTTCCGAAGAGGGTTTTAGGAAGAGAAATTGTTCCAGCACTTGCACTTCCAAACATTGCAACAGCATAAGAAGGATAATCACTTTTGGTATTTATCTGGTAATGAACAAGCCCTTTAGGGAAGATGAACAAGTCAGAACTCTGAAGAGTTTGCTTATAGAGCTTATTAGATGAGTCAATAAGCCCTACTTCCAATTCTCCATGAAACACCATTAGCAGTTCAGATGCTCTTTGATGAATATGAGGAGGATTGATTCCTGAAGGAGGATATATGATCATAGAAGCCGATATTCCTTGTCCTTCCAGGGCTGGGAAGTCCTTGACTGACGCTTTAGCTATTAAAGCTGTTGTTTTCGCAGTTACATTAGCTTTTCGGAGCAGCCTGAAGCCTGTGTACGTTAAGTATTGCCTTGTTATGTTATTCGGGTCAATACTCGGAGGAACCAAGAAATCCTTAAGAATATCTGGATCTCCTGCACGAACGAGAACTGCATGGACAATGGCTGCTACAATCAAGGTTGAGACAATGAACCTGGAAGCCTTTTCCATTTTGTGGATTAAGTGGTTAATTATATGAACTTTAAATCGAAGATTCATGATTTGGTCCTAGCTATTTATAGACAGGGATACCAAAAAATTGCACCAGCTACAAGTTTGTAGCTTCGATAATTATCGTAGAGCTAATTCCGTGATTAGTGTCCTTCAAGAAGATTGCAAATTTAACATTTCGAAACACTACACATGAGATATATAAGATTGATTCTTGTTTTTGTTTCCATCTAATCAACTATTAGGGCTTGTTGAGTTAACAATTCAAATAACATCGGTTTTCTGTTTATCAACTCAATACTCAACCGTACGGTTCTACAACCCAAAATCATGTTAATGAGATTTACATTATTATACTTGTTGTTTGTCATAGTTGTAGACAGCTAAGAGTATATACTGCTAATTCTTGTTGTTTAAAGACCGGTTATATATGCAGGAACAAAGCTTTTCTTTTCTTTTTTTTTTCCTAAAGAGGCAGGACCGAAGCTGATGCGGGAAGATTGATGTGCATAATTTCATGGTTTTGTAATATTCCTTTCTTTTGATGAATTTTCTTCCAAAGTTAATCGAAATATGAGGATGACAAAAGCAACTAGTAACATGAATTGTAATGGGCTAGATCAGACTCGTAATGACCATTTTAAGATGGGGCTCAAGTCTGGGTTGAAGTTTAATCAGACTTAGGTTATAACGCCCAGTCCAATTTACCTAAAACCTTATCCAACTCTTCCCTCCCTTCCTGGTGGCACACATCACCATGTTACCATTGTTGTTCTCTACCATCTCTTTGTACAATTACCTGCAAGAAAAAAAAAAGAAAGAAAAACACACACATAGTTACTCCATTCAAGTTCTGAGTATTAAGTCTATAATTCTGTCAAAATTGTCACGCATCAACTAAAGCAGGTAAAACCTAATATCAATTGAGTCATTAAAATTCATTCATTTCACTTAGTCGTTTCAAAGAGAAAGAGTGAGAACAAATCAAAAAATAAAACTAAAAATCTAAAAAGAGCAAAAGTGAATGAGATTAAAGACAAAATTTAGAGGTTGGATCATGAAAAAGAAACTCCAAAAGAAGAGTAAATGATGCAAAAACGTAACATTCAACGTGGTCTTGATGCGAAAATGTAGTAGGTGTATAGTGAAGTGTGATAGAAATCACGTATACTCCATCAAACTCAACTTAGAACCAACAAAAAATGAAGAAACATGAAGAATCAAAGAACATGTCTGAAGGTTAAAGAGATCGAAGAGAGATAAGCTCTCAAAGCTTCTCACTATGTCAGAAACAAAAGGCACATACCACGTGACTTACACAGCTCAATACACAGTCTTTTGCTGTATACCAAGAGTAATAGAATAAAACATTATCGTGTTAATGCTTCAAAAGCCAATACACAAAACGCAACCAATACATTCAAAACACAAAGGATGATCATTAGTTGATCACATGAGGAGCAGCTTCCACAATTACTCAAGTCTCATCCAAAAGCCTCTACATGCATGCAATTCATTTAAAAGGCAGAGAACACAAGCATCAGGCCACACACAGACATTGTATTTTCATTTTTCATAGTATTCAATATCTGAGAGTGTAAGATTAAGAGTGAAAAAGTTTGAGAGTGTGCTAGAGTACTTACCAGTGAGTACTAGGAGAGTTAAAGACTCTTGCAAGTGATTCTGAAAAATCACTCAAAATCTGTAAACTGTGTTTCACTTTCTTCCATACTAGTTGAAACCACCAAAAGTGAGAACCTTAGATGTAGTTGGTAGCTATCGAACTAAGTAAAAGATTGGTGTTCTTTACTTTTCTGCATTTTACATACCTGCACAATTAACAAATCTTTATCAAGTTCTTTTGTTTAAAAGACAGCAGTAAAGTAGTAATATCCCAACAGAAGTGGTATCAGAGCATCAGAAACTTCCTGGGGGATTTCCTGGACACTCCAAGCTTCAAAGAATCATCAAGAACAGTCAGTAAGTAAAAGTCTTTAAGTTCTTTACATTACAGTAATCATGGTAGGAAAAGAAATGGAAGTTTTTACTGGAAAAGAAGACTTTACCATCTGGAAACTCTAGATGCAAGTTCTTCTTGAATCATATGATTGTTATGGAGCTATAGAAGATCAGTATGATCTTGAAATTAATCCAGTAAAGAAACTCAAGATGCAAAGACTTACACATTGCAAGTTAATACTTTACTTATCACCTACAGTGATAAGAAAGGTGCAGAATTGTAACACTACTTAGAAACTTTGGACTAAACTTTATAAACTGTATCCCAAGAAGTGTCTTCCTAACAAGATGACATTTTTTCACAAACTATAAGATGAACACCTCTGTCTCCTTAGATGATAACTTAGACTATTTCTTTAAGCTAGGTCAAGATTTAGAAGCTACAAATGAGAAAATATCTTAGGAGCATCAAGCTGTAGTAATTCTAAAGGTATTAGCTTCTGAATTTAATGCATTCAAGAAGGTAATTAAATATACTAGCAGAGAATCCTTTACTATGAAGAGGGTTTAGACTCTCTAATGGAAGAATTAGTGGAAGTTAACCCTTTTAAGAAAGAGGCAAAAGTGATGTTTGTAGAGAATAATCATGAAAAAAAGAAAAAAGGGAAAAGGAAAGAAGTGCTTTTACTATAATGCGGAGGGACATTTTGCAAGGGATTGCAGAAAGAAGGAGAGGGATAAGGCTACAGAAAGTGGAGTTTCAGGGAATGTGGAAAAATTGAAAGATTTAAATGGAGATGAAATTTTGGTTGTCACTACTGGCTGTCACTGAGGATAGTGAAGACCTTAGTAGGGAGTGGATTTTTGGTTTAGGGTGTACAATGCATGTCACTCCTCATAGAGATTGGTTCACTACATTTGAACCAGTCACTGCCAAGGTTAAAATGACAAATTCTGGGCAGCAAAGGATAGAGGGGATTGGAAATGTTTCCATCAACATATTTGATGGAAAGAGAATGATTCTAAGCAATGTCAGATTTGTGCCTGGAATAAGGAAGAATCTGATCTCTGAAAGTTTGTTTGATAAGCAAGGCTTTCAGATCAGATCAAAAGATGGACTCAGAGAAATTCTAAGGGATGGTAAAGTCATTATTAGAGGAGTGGAAAGGGGTAGACTATACTATATTATAGGCTCAATAGAAGTAAATCAAATTTTAGAGAATGAAAGCCATGAACTAATCAAGCAATGACATGAATGAAAGCCATGAACCAATCAAGCAATGACATGTAAGATTGGGTCATGCAAGGAACAAAAGCTTGTTCCATCTCTCTAAACAAGATCTAATCGGACCAGACAGAAAAAAGTACATAGTAATTGATGGCATTCTGTAAGTGAAATCACATTAATGACTACTTGTTTTTAA
>JANSVA010000006.1:25029541-25050861 GCA_025504915.1 Erythroxylum reticulatum | reverse complement strand
TGTGTGCACATTGGAGGCATAGTCCCTTGAATCTGAAGGCAGATCCATTCAATCTCACTGAAGTGGCGAAAATTAGAGTTTCGAGTTTTTCAATCACTCTCGGGTTTTTCCATTTGAGCTGAAGATTGATGGAGAAGGAGGGAAGGTGTGATAGAAATCACGTATAGTCCATCAAACTCAACTCAGAAACAACAAAAAATGAAGAAACATGAAGAATCAAAGAAGAACATGTATGAAGGTTAAAGGGTCGAAGAAAGATAAGTTCTCGAAGCTTCTCACTATGTCAAAAAAAAAAAGACAAGGTTTAAGACATACCACGTGACTCACACAGCTCAATACACAGTTGTTTGTTGTACATCAAGAGTAACAGATAAAAAATTGTCGTGTTAATACTTCAGAAGCCAATACATAAAATGCAACCAATACATTCAAAACACAGAGGATGGTCATTAGTTGATCACGTGAGGAGCAGCTACCACAATTACTCAAGTCTCATTTGAAAGCCTCTACATGTATGCAATTCATTTAAAAGGCAAAGAACACAAGCATTAGGGGACACACAGACATTGTATTTTCATTTTTCATAGTATTCAATATCTGAGAGTGTAAGATTAAGAGTGAAAAAAGTTTGAGAGTGTGCTAGAGTACTTACCAGTGAGCACTAAGAGAGTTGGAGATTCTTGCAAGTGATTCAGAAAAATCACTCAAACTCTGTAAACTGTGTTTCACTTTCTTCCATACCAGTTGAAACCACCGAAAGTGGGAACCTTGGATGTAGATAGCATTGATAGCTATCGAACCAAGTAAAAGATTGGTGTTCTTTACTTTTCTACATTTTACACACCTGCAAAATTAACAAATCTTTATCAAGTTCTTTTGTTTAAAAGACAGTAGTAAAGCAGTAATATCCCAACATGAAGCAAGGGTGAAATAGTAGAAGAGAAGAGGAAGCAAAAGTGAAAAACATAGACTAAAGTTTTAACTTTAAGTTACATATATAGGTAAGCATAAGTTTAAATCCGAACACAGCTCAAAATCTGAAATTTAGAAAATATATAATTTGAGCTAGTTTTAAATTTTGATCAATTCAATCTAACCTGTTGACTTCAGACTGGCAAGAGTAGACTTCTTTCCTAAGCCTAATCGGTAATAAAACCTTCCTCTCCTGCTTCGGCGTTTCTACTTTTTTGTTCTTGAAATGAATAAAAATTTCATTAAAAAATCATATCCATGAAAGGAGTACGTCAATGACAAAGATCATTCTGGAGAAGAAGTAAGCTTCAATGCTCCCCAATGCAACAAAGTCATCTTTCCGAGGAGGGTAAAGAGCATCCAACGCAAAGCAGCCCACAAACCACCCCCGACCGATAGGGACCAGAAAATACCTTTCGGGTTCACCCCTTCATTAGCACTTGTCGTCTTACATATATAAGCTCAGACATAAGTAGCAATTAACAATAACACCAACAGATGGGCACGTGTTGGAATGCCTATCAAAACACATGGACACATGGAAAGCCTATCAATAAAACTGCTTCTACTTTATTTGTTTCTTCATACGTGAGTTTCTTTTTAATTTTTCCTTTTGTTTTCACTTCTTAAGTTTCTAATTTCTAAGTTTTTCCTTAACTTATGAAAACTGTCAATTTTGATTTTGATTTTTTTATTTTAATTTTTCTTAGTATGAATTATTAGTTAAAGATATATACTAGTTAATTATTTAATATTAATTACAAATAATTGTAATGGCTAATAATTTTAATTCCTCAAAATTTTTATACATTTATTTTTATGATAATTTAACATTTAAAATAAAAATATTGATAAGTAAAAATATTTTCAAAAAATTTTTATTTAGTAAATATATTGTCAATTTAAAATTTCTTAGAATACGTTAATTTCAAATTTTAACAATTCTTATTTATGAAATAAAACTTTTAAATTATCAAATGTTTCATTCTAAATAATGAAATTCGTCTTAATAATTAATATACATTAATAAATAAATATTAGTTAAAAATTTTCTACGTATTTATTTTTAAAGCAATATAATTGAATTTATTATTGTTTATTGATAAATATTGATAATAGATAAAAAATTATTATTTAATTAATTGATAAATTCAATTTATCTCTAATTTTTACGTAATATTTAATTACTATAAGGGTTTAGTTACGTTGATACTAACAACAAAACAAGTTTTTTAAATTAAAATGGATTGAATTAATTAATAAGAGAAATAATACAAATAACCAAAACGGTAGGGGATATAACTTTTACTTTCCTTACACCGAGATGTAAGGAGAAAACTACAGAGAAATGAAAGAGAGAAGATCAAACCCACATATTTTCAGATGTTAAAAGATGATAATAGTAGTAGCTGTACATTGTTGATGAAGATACTTAACAATCAATACCTCGCAGATGTTCCAAATAATAATAGACTAAATACATTCTGTAGTTAAGCCTTAGTTTGTAAGCCTCCTGAGATTACGTTCCTACTATAGCAACTAAACAAGTTTTTTGAATAAAAAAACATTACCTTTGACACTTTCCTTGCCCTTTCCCTTCCAGATTCCTAAATGTTGCTACTATTTTAGCCTAAGCTTTGTCTTTGTTGGTTTTTTCCCTCTTTGTTCCTTCAGTCACTCTCTCTTCCTTCTCCTAGTATTTGGTTTCTTACATCCTGCTTAATTATAGGGCATTTTTAATCCTTCTCGTAATTGGACTTCCCCACATGTCCAATTATTAACATTTTAAGAATGGGTTTTTAAAAGCTCTTTATATTATCCTTTATAATTTGCCTTTTTTTTATCTTAAGGTTAGCATAATGTTTGGTCTTAGTTAGGAAACCCTAGGTTCTTTAACCTTTCCAACCCTTCCTTCTTGCACTTTCTCTAACCTTCATCTACACATTACTTTTATACCTCCTTTAACCTTTCCTATCTCATAGGTAAAAAGATCCTCTAACTAAGTTGATGATAGTCTAACTTTATCTCTTGCTCCCTTTTCTATTAGCCCTACCTAAATTAGAATTAAGTGGGAGGATAGAGCTACTTCTCTTTACATTACTGCCTTCCCTCCAATTCAAAGGGATGCATTATAGCGTCTTTTGCTTTTGATATCTTAAAGGAAGGGGCTAAGAGTTGGAGTTCAACTTTAGTTAGATTCTTTCTTAGAAAGCACCCCTCACTCCATGTAATCTATAGCTAGGCTATTAAGCACTAGAATGGGAAATGATTAAAAGAAATGTTAATTTTAAAAGATAATCTTAACTTGTTTAGATTTTCAACAAACATATGTATTAAAGAGATTCTATTTGCAATAGTAAGGCAAATAAGGGAAATTGAACAATCAAAATATGCCTAGCAAAGGCCTATAACTCATTAAATTGGAGTTTCATCATAAACACACTCAGCTAGTTATCCCTTGAGGTTTGTAAAGTAGACTGAGGAACGTGTTACCATCTACATAATTGCAATTCTGGTGAATGGTGAGCCTACCGAGTTAATAAAAGCTAAAAAAGGGATTAGGTAAGGGGATCACCTATATTCCGTCACCTATTTGTACTAAGCATGGAGGTGTTGTCATCCATTATAGAGAAAATAAGTATAAATTTTCCCAAATTTTTGACCATCACTAAGGATGCAAAGGTATTAAACTAACACATCTTGCTTTTGCAGATGATATTATTTTGTTTTACAAAGCAGACAAACAATTTATACACATCCTCCTACAAGAAATGGAATAATTAAAGAAGTCTCTAGACTAAGAAACAACCTAAATAAGAGTGGTTTCTACTTGTTAGTAGGTGAAAAAGGAAGTCTTTAGACTAAGAAGTAGCTACAAAAGCTATTAAAATGGGCACAAAGCAAGGTTCCCTATCATCAAAATACCTAGGAGTTCCAATTTCACAAAAGATGATCAATGTTGTAGATTGCAAACACTGTTAGATAACTTCCACAAAAGGATGAATCATTGGTGTAATAAGTTCCTCAGTTAGGAGGGAGGATTACAACTTATTCAAACAATATTGAATTGTTTTATAAACTACTAGATCATCCATATAACACTTCTAAGGAGAATTCTAAAGGAAATTTATAAGAAGCTAAGGGATTTTATATGGAAGGGACTAAGCTCTAGTAATAGGAAAGTTAAAGCCAACTGGAATTTGATATGCCAGCATATGTTTTAAGGAGGTTTGGGAATATGTTCAGCTAGACTAACTAACAAGATCACCCTAGCTAAAAAGTTATGGTGGCTTTGTTGTCAAAAAGAAGAACTCTGGGTAAAGTGGGTGCATAATTTCCACATAAAAGATAGCAACATTTAAAGCTTAGAAATTAAGCAAAACATGTCTTAGAACCTTAGAAATATTATAAACAAGGATATGGATGCAAGACCTGATCATTAACAGAGTTAGGAATGGGAAGTCTACATTGTTTTGGTTTGACAATTAGCAACTAAAAGGACCACTGCATAAGGTAGAAGAAATACAATACCTCAATCCAGTGATTCAACCAAATACCAAAGTATGCAAATTCATCAAAAAACAACATATAAGAGTGGCTTTTTTGCAATAGTAGAAGAGTGGAAGTCATTATGAGCAATATACCAACTTTTCATGAAGAAAAAAGCGATAAGACACTATAAATTGTAGATAGTTTTAAGAATTTTAGTTCAATAGAAACTAGCTACGAGAAGATCATACCAAAAGGGTGAATTGGAACAAACTAATCTAGGATTGTGACATTTTCCTTGCTCATGCTTTAATTCTCTGGCCAAGAATCTCTGGAAAACTTTCAACAAAAGACAAATAGCATTCCATATGGATTCCTATATATTTGAACTCTGTAATTCTCAACTAGAATTTATAGACCACTTATTGCTAAATTATAGATACACATAGAAAATATGGAGCAGAATACAAGTAGTACTTGATGTTAGCTTATCAGTACAGAGATAAGAAGACCTGATAGAAAGGGTAACAACTTAAAGAATGACAAAAGGGGTATACTTCAAAGCACTAAAGATTAGTATAGTTACAGTAGAGTACTACATATGGAAGGAAAGAAACAGAGGAGTATTAAGAAAGGAAACTAGAGAAATGGAACAACTATACCAGAAGATTATTTTACATTACGGGCTTACATTGGTAGCTAGAGGTGTTGTAGCGAATCTCTCCCCTAGCATGAGAAGATGGTAACTTGACTAAAAAGAAAATTTCATATTATAACAAGAATGGCAGTTGACTAGAAATCATAAGTTTAGCTTGTAACAAGAATTGAGTTTCTCCAATATTTATTGTAACCTTTTATGGTTGTAATTTACCCAAAGTCAATATAATTACATTATCTTTTAAGAAAAATATATAAAGCAAGTTTAAAATGTCGCATCCCACTCAACATCAATGGGTGATATTTGGGTCCATGCCCCGCAAGAGTGGAGTGCTAAAACACTCAATCAATCGAAAATCAGTCTAAATTTTTTTTTGAAACCACAAAAATAATGTATGGAAATCCATAACCAAATTGAGCCCACTTTCATTCATAAACATCTTTAATCAACACATTACAATCAATAGAATTTCAACAACCAATTGGGGCCCATTACAAATACAAAACACTATTTTGCAAAAATTTGTGGAATACAAATTTATACAAGAATAGGATAAAACTAATGCAGACGCGTATTGATCCTGACCCCTATCTCTTACTTGCATGCATTAGGTATACTCCCATTGCCTAACGGGGGATTCTTCTGATCCTGAAAAGTATTTGCAAATTTTGGATGAGTTTTGTAAACTCAATGAGTGACCATCACCAATGGCTCACCCTATCACGTAAGACATAATTTACATCATTACAAATTTCACACTTCACATCCAATACAATTTAATCACTCATATTATGCATATGCAATGCACATGAGATCTACTTTCCATTTGTTATTTTGTTGTAACCGAGTGCCTCAACTGTCCCATATAGGGCTTATTGATAACTGTCCCTTATCCGTTTGGGAGATGCAGGGCTCATTAAATGTTGAGCCTGAGGCTCTGATTTACTTTTGAGTTCCAAGCTCATTTTCACTCGTTGAGCTTTAAGCTTTGATTGATGGCTAATCAGGTCACAACATCCATTATGTTTCATACATTCATGAAATGGAATGCATCAATCACATTTGCATGCTCCCATTCAATCACATTCCCATATCATCAGACCTTAGTCTAGCATTCAACATATTTTTACTTACATGAAAATGCACTTTCAGAACACATTTAACAATCAAAATTATGCACACTTATTTCATCTCATTCACATATAAGTAGCACTTTAATAGACAATCAATACAAAATTCAAAATATAATAAACAATAAAATGAGACCATCTTTGTCTATTCACAGTACGCTCCAGTTTAGCATTGACTTTCAAATTTTGGAAACGTCTGAATACGAACGTTTATCCTGCACATCACAATTATGCAATACACACGTTGCACATACATTAATAACTTTGCAAAATTATAAGCATTTATTTATGTGTAAGTGTGTTTATGGGCCATGTACAATGCAGGTTCATGACAATTCTGAGTATCTTTCCTTTAATTTCATTACAAAATCATTCACATATCAAAACTCATCTAAGTCTAATTTATACTTAGGTTTATGGCTCACCAAGACCATTAAAATCTCCATTCCTTTCCCATCGACTCACTTCAGATTTTTTTTCCAAGTCACACTTTTGGGTCTACTATTCACATTCAATCAAAAAGTGAAACTGATGTAATTTGTTCATACTCTCTTCTAGAAAATTTCTCTCCCATATCTTAAGTTTCTAATGAAACTAATATCATTCAATTTGGTTCAATACCCAAATGTTATACTCTAATTAATTCGGACTATACATAAACTAAAACAGTATCCTATACTCATATTTAATTCAAAAATCTGGAATTCTAAAGACATAATTCAAATTCTATCTATCATACAAATTGTATCCCTATGTCTCTAGTTTAATATAAATTAAGAATCACCTCATTTGGATCACTACAGATCAAGTTATTGTCAAAACACCTAAGCATTGTCAGTGATAATACTCCAGTCATGAAGTTCCAGAATTGTTCATCATTTTCGTTCCAATTCAATCAATCAATCTCTTCCAAATGATTTCATATGGTTATAATTTTTTTTAGATGAATATCAATGTCTTAAGAGTCCAAAGTTTCAAGTCTCACACCATTTGGAGACCGGATGAAGAAGATATAGCCAAAACATCAAAGGATGTTTGTTAGCCTCTCAGCATTCCAAACTCGCGATCGTGCATGTGCACGATAGCGATTTTCACCCTTAACATTCAAAGTCACGATCATGCACATGCACGATCGTTACTTTCTGGTTTTAGGAAAGTCACAATTGTGCATTTGCACGATTGCGATTTTCCTATCAAAATCGCAAGTCACGATCGTGCATTTACACAATCACAACTTTCCCCTAGTCGCGCTTTCTTTCTTCAAACCTTCATAACTTTTGATCTAGAAATCTAAAATTTTCAAAATTTATATCAATAGAAATATAAAAGAAATATAGACAACTTTCATGAAGACAATTTTGTCAAAATCTTCCTATATCAATATAGTTTAATCAAGGAAGTTTCAGATCAAACTTTTACCTCTCCTTTCTCTTTTCATGGATTCATTTTCAGCCAACTTCTCTAATGTCTTCCTTCACTAAATCCAACACTTAAATCTTTATTTCTAGTCTTTCCACTCCATTTTCATTCAACTGATTCACCACAATTTTATAGTATCCTTAAATATGCAAATTTACTCAAAATTCTTAAAATCATCAGATCATCCTCTTCATGTTTTACACTTCATCATTCTCTGAACATTTTTCTATCACTTAATTCTCTGCATTTTTTTTAATTCTCTTCCTCTTAATATCATTTATAAAATCTTTCTCACCTCAAACCATCATCTTACAACTATTTTTCAACTCAAAAACCGTTCTCTTGGTCATCTCTAAAACACTCTCATATTCATGTACACACCTATATATATATATATATATATATATTCACAATGAAAAGAAACAGAGTATATCAGAATATCATCCTTTTTATACAATCTCTATTTTTCTTCTCAATATTCACTTTAAACAATCTTCTCATATCTCATTATACTCATCATTCGTAAACAAAATCCCAAAATCTAAGTTTTCACAAAAGTCATCCAAAGAACCAGAAAAATTCATCTACGTATAACTCCACTTTATTATACTCTTTCACTCTCATTTTTCTGCACCTTCAACTTCTACATCTTCTTCATTTCTTCTCAACTTCCATTTTAAATCATTCATTCTTCTTCCCAGACATCACCACATACTTATTTCTTAACTCAAAAATCCATTTTGTTCTCATCCTTAAAAATTACTCAAAACTCACGTACATAGTGAAAACATAGCCTTCACTTCTGTTTTCTTCAAATTATTTCTACACCTCATTACGCATGTTTTCTAAGATCATTCAACTGCAAGGAAATCATTTCTACATTATCTGATCACAAATAATCATCAAATATTAAATAACATTATATCCAGATTTTTCATCTTATTAGCACAATGTTCATGAAGATGGCTATTATTTCCATGATCATGCAATGACAATTAATTCATTGAATTTATCTCATAAACCAACAACTCTAAAGGATTTTCCCAATAGTTACTTGTTAAAACTCCAAAATCTTTAACTATCACAAAGCCCTAAACTTCATGCAATTCACGTACATCATCTTGAAGGTTGATAGGGGGTTCGGTTTTTTTCCCTTGGAGTAGAAGAAAGAAATAACAAAGTGGGAGTAACCATAGGTAGGAAAACAAGGTTTTTCTTTAGTGAAGGTTTGGTGAATCAAAAATTCTAATAAGAAGAAGAAAGCCACCAAGAAGATATTTTAAGACAAGACAAAATAGTGTCTTTGTCTTTTAGAGTTAAAAGAAACGTGGCTTAGGATTTGGACACTTGTCCAATTCCTAAGACTTTATCTAATTTCTCTTTTAAGTAGTTCAATTATGTCTAACTTTTACTCCAATTGTCTCCCAATTTCTACTATCATTTTCTCACAAATTCTAAGTCATCTCCAAAATTTTCAAAGTCATTTTTAACAATTCTCCATATCGGTTTTCAATACAATCAGTTCACAATTCTCACATAATCACATTTATAATCCATTATACCCGGCAATTGTCAATGAATGCATGTACAGTCATTTTAATGTGTGCAAAATTTCAAATTCACGTGCGTGTATGCTAATAATATACATGAGCATGAAATGCATTTTTCAAATCTCTCATTGATCTCACATGTACCATACTTTTGAGTTCTAACTCTTAATATGGTGACGGGATGTTCCATAAGTTTAGCTTGTAACAAGAATTGAGTTTCTCCAATATTTATTGCAACCTTTTTATGGTTGTAATTTACCCAAAGTCAATATAATTACATTATCTTTTAAGAAAAATATATAAAGAAAGTTTAAACTCTCTTGATAATAATGATTTTGATGATAATGATGACGGTTTATTGTATAAAGAATTTATTATTGCCTAAAAGTGTTGAGTTCAGAAAGGAAGCAATTTTCTTTAAAGTATAAAGAGGTATAAAAACTATTAGGTATATGTATGAATGAGAATGAGAAATTAAAACATAATTTGCATGACGTGATAGAATCTAATATTATAGTTGTTACTAATAATAATGAACGCGATTTATTGTATAAGAATGAGACGTTAAAAAAAGAGAAATATTCGTAAAGAGTCATTGTCTAATTTAACTTTAGGGAGTGAAAAATGAATAGCTAGCTTAGAGCCTAAAAGAGATTTAATGATAGGAATGGCCATTGGTACACTTATAGAAGTGTATCTTCTAATTCCAAGACCAATTTGATGAAGAGAAAGAATATATATATAATGATAAATCATTGCCTAAGTCATCATATAAGCATATAATATTCAATTCTAAATATGAAACTTCAATGCTTATGTATCATCTTGTAAGTCTAAACCTAAAAATAAACTATATGTATTTATATATAGTTCACATTTTAAACCTAAAAGGCTTAGAATTTCAGAAAAGATAGGGATAATTTTCATAAATTGTCATGGAAAAAGAACAAGTAATATTTTTCTAATTTTTATGAAGCTCTTTATTAGGAAAAAAATCATAACATAAGTTAACAATTATCATAGGTAACAATTATCATAGGCTATTATTTTAGCAACTAGAACATGTTAACAATTCTCATTGGCGATATTTACACCAAAAGAGCATGTTATATGCTAAACCTCTTGTTAGGTCTTATTATGATAAAAAAACTTCTTCATGTCCATTATCTATCCAAATTATATCTCAAAATTACCAGCATATCTAAAGAAAAAAATGCATATATGTCACATTCTTATAGATCTCATATATAATTAACATATTTTCAAATTATTTTATATAAGATGAGAATTTTATGGTATTACATACACATTTAAAAAAACTATTTGAATTTAAAAAAACTATTTGAAATAATACTTATAAAGTAAACCAAAAATATATAGGTTAAAGATTTAATAATTAACCCCTAAGGACCCAAGTTTGAGTAGGTACCTATAATATATTGATTTTTTCTCCTTATAGCACAATATTAAGTAACATCTAATGAATACAAATAATTGTTACAATCTCCATTAATATCAAATTAGGACCAATAATATTATCTCAAAAAAATTGACTTTAAAAGAAATTTTGTGATAAATGATTAATTGATCATTTGTTTATTCTCTTGTGCTTAGTGATTAATGTTTGTTGAGTGTCTAAGATACATATTTTGGTTCATATTTTGGTTCAGGTACAAGTTGGAAGCAAAATAACCAAAATAAGCTAGATTTGCAGCTTTGTATGATTTTATTGATGTTTGGTCTTATTTATCTTCGTAGATCAAAAGGAGATGAGTTAGGGCGAAATGAGGACAAAGAATGGAAGAAGTCATTTTGGAGCCACATGCCTATATGAAGAAGTATATACTTGTGTATGATTAAATTCATTAAATTGTTAATTAATGTATATAAAACATACAATTTACTAATTATTGTTTGTATATAAAAGGTATTAAATATCAGATTTAATATATAATTAAATCATTAAATATATGTAATTAAGCTAAGAAAATTAAATGTTTGCATTTTTATATTGCTCATTGTTGTCATTAGAAAATAATATTGCAAATATTAATCCTATCTTATAATAGCAAATACACATTCATCATCTTATCTTATAGGTAGTTAAATACATAATAAAAATAGTATGTAAATTTATAAGAGAATACTCATTACTCTACACAATGTAAAATTGTAAGTGTTTAAATTATTTTTACGATGTGTATAATCATAAAGAAAATTCTTTTTTGCAATGTGCGTTATCATAAAGAAAGATGTAAGATGGAGTCTATCTAGAATATAGATATGCTTATAATTGAATATTGAATTTTTATAGTTATGTAATGATAATATATACAAAAATTGCATTTTTGAATGTGAATTTGTTATTTTAATTTTGACACATTTCTTCATTTATTTTTTTAGATAAATGGAGGGGAGTTCAGGTACTCCTAATAATTCAGCTATTTTAGAAAGATTTGATGATCCAACTTAGGCACATGATAGATTGGTTCTTAAAATGAAGATCTATGCAATTTGTGTGTATTGTAATAAGCATTTGAAATATGGGAAAATCAATAAATTAAAGAAGCATTTAGTTGGGATCAAAGGTGAACTAGAACCTTGTAAAAAAGTAATTCTTGACGTTAAATGACAAATAAAGACTTTACTTGAAGAGTATTAACATGAAAAAGATAAAAGATAAAGGCTAAATTATGAATTTGGTAGTAGAAGTTTTTTTTTCCTATGGTCAGGATAATATTAGGGATGTTGAAGTTGGTGGTATTCCTACCCAACAAGAAGGGAATGTTACATGGCAATAGCTAGATAGTAGTATGATTCATGTGTATCATTTAAAGATGCCTAGTATTATTATTTCTGACCTATAGTGGATGTTATTGCCTTTTATGGTGCAAGATATAAGGCTCCTTTAATTGATGACTATAGAGGGAACCTTCTGAGCAGCTCTATTTATGAACTAAAGAGTTATTTAGATGAAAGAAAAATGAGTTAGTTAACTTATGGATTTTCAATCTCATTATCAATTTTTTTATTTTATTTTGCTAAAGGAATAATGTTTTTAAAGTCTATTACTGCATCTAGCCTTGCTATAAATGCTGATAATCCATTTTAGATAGTTGATGAAGTTGTGAATGAAGTTGAGCGAAAAAAATTATTCAATTAATTACTGGAAATGATTCTACATATAAAGCAACTAAGAAAAGATTGCAAAGCAGATATAATTATTTTTATTAGACTCCTTATGCTACACATTGATTTGACCTAATGTTGGAAAATATAGGAGATGCTAGATATTTTCCTATCATTGATGACACTATGCAGAAAGCAAAGAAAGCGAACAAGTTTATTTATAATCATGAGCCATAAATTTGATGGGGAAGGTTTTCACCAATGGTAGGAATTTTTGTCGTTTTGATATAATGAAAGAGGATTGAGGCAAACGTTTACAAGTGATAAGTGAGTTACATCATAGTATGCCAGGTCTAATGCTAGAGTTAAGGTTTCTATAATTATACTTCAAATCATGAATTTTGGTCCTAGCGTCAATTTGTAATCCAATTTTATGAGTCTTTAGTGAGAGTACCTCCTTTGGCTAATAGTGATGGGAAGGCAACTATGAGTTATTTTTATGATGTCATGGAGAGGGCAAGGAAGCAACCAAGGCTAATTTTGACAAATATACCTTCTTTATACACACCTTATCTTATCTTGTAGTCATCAATGAGCGATGGGAAAGATATCTTTACTCTCCATTGTAGATGGGACATTTTTTAATCCTAGTATTTATTTTATACCAAATTTTACAAAGAAAAAGTTAAATTTCATAGGTTGGTGCTATTAACTATTACAAGTTACATCAATTGTTACCCATGAGATGATGTAAGCTCTTCCAAGTTCACAAATGGAGGTTTATAAGGATACTTCTAATGTCTTTGGGATGCTCATTGCTATTAGTCAAAGAGAAATTTTTATTCTAGATATATATTTTTATCACCTTTGTTACTTGAAATTAATCATCATTTTATTTTGTCTATAATATTACTTTTGTTGTCTTATAGTTGCTTGATGAGACCAATCAAGATAGTGTGTAAATCAAATTCTGAGTCAATGTGTGAGTGTAACAAGGTGTGAAAAGAATTTGACCACATTTAAATTCATCCATTCTAAGAGAAGGAATATATTGGAACACAAAAGATTAAATAACTTGATTTTTGCTCGATATAACTTAAAGCTTCGAGAAAGGTATGTTGTTATCATTGTTAAGTTGAATATAATTTCTTATTTATTTACTAGGACCTTTAATAGAACAAGCGGTCTTGTATATCCAATTTACCTTAACCATATCGATCTTTTAGTAAATTTAGTTTATGAGGAATCAAATTTGATAGATGAGAATGACTTGAAAGATAATCTTAGAGGAGAAAAATATTAACATGTCATTTGGTACAATAAATTTGAATAATAGTGATGATAATACTCTTCTTAATGATAAAGATTTTTGTTCCAAATAAGAATTATGGTCAATGCAATTTGAGCAAATATTCAATTAAAGAAAGTTCCAGGTTTTTATTTAACTTATTCTTTTAATTTTTTGTATATTTAATGTATATGTTAAATTCTATATGTGTAATATAATTATAACTTTAAAATTTTCATTTAGGGCTTTACTTTTAGTTGGTAGTTTTCTCGATATGAACTCTCGTTGTAAATTGTAATACGTAAAGAGTTACGGATATTTATTACTCTTTTTTATTTGATATTTTGATGTAATGATATTTACTATATGATGAAATTCTAATATTTTAAATACTTTATATTGTCCTTAATTTTATATTTATATAATCTTTTTCATATTAATCGTGGTTACTATTTATATATCAAATATGTGAAATATAACATTAATATAGATTAATAGGTTGTTATTATTATAATTTTTGAAGACATGATTGATGTAAATTAAAGAGTATTTTATAAATTTAAAAATTACTTAAATTATTATAATTTTTGAAGGCATAATTGATGTAAATTAAAGAGTATTTTATAAATTTAAAAATTACTTAAAATAGGAACTAGGATTGACAAATACTAATGGGGTCGGTTTGTTAAGTTCATGACATTGCACAAAAGGCTACAACTGTGGTTCGTTGGCCTAGATTATAATATAGATGAAATTGGATGTGGTTTGCCTTGAGAAAGTGTTTATACTAAATATAATTAAGATAAAACATAACAAATGACAGCTTTCTGCGATTGGACGAAAAGATAACGGCAGGGAGACAGGCAGACAGGGAGTATAGGAATGGGACCCATACTGAGTAAATCTATGTGTTTCTGTATTGAGCTCCATGGATTTTGCTTTTGCTTGATAGGTCGCCATATCGTCATGATGTTCCTAAGAAGAAGACGGAGGATATCGTATCGTATCGGACCTGCCGGTGCTCTGACTTTGACCCACTCTTTTGGTTGGTTACTTATACAATTATTTGTTACCAAATTCAAACCCATGACTGGTTAAATATATATATATGTATATTTCCCTTTATTGAATCCCTTTCCTACACGACATCCTTGGATTCCACTTTTCACCTTTTCTTTGGCAACTGACTTTTATCTGCTAAAATTAGAACCCTGGGTTGAACACTTAAAAGAGTAGACATTGTGCTTAATTTATTTATTAGGCATTTCAGGAGAACACGAGAGTGAGTGAAGAATAAGATAGTATTTATGGGAACCAACCAAAAAACAGTTCCCATTCACAATTCACAGTGTAATCTCTGCTGGAGCTACGAGTACGACTCTGTTTACCTATGATTTATACATAATATATATATAATGAATTGGATTTGGAATAATAATATGGTGGTCCCTGCTCCTGCTCTGTCTCGGGACCGAAATAGGGAGAACACACTCACTTGGGATTCTCATTTCCAAGCTTTTCTTCTTCTTCCTCCACTTCTTCTTGTCGATGAGTAGCCTTCCCAATTCAAAAGGACTGGATTGGAAGCAGTGATTTGGCTTTCGTCTTCTTCACGAGGTTGGACGCCTGTTCCTTATCTTTCATCTTTCTCAAAATGCTCTTTGTTGTTTAATACTCTCTTCGCTTATTGTCCTTAATTATTCAATTAATGATTTCTCTTCTGTGTTATTCCACAGCTGAGCTTGTTGAATCAAGCAAATTAAAGATAGAATAATTCACTAATTATTTCTTTTCTTGATTCTATTTTTTTCCAACCAAAAAATTTTTCACACTTGTCTTGTGTACTTGGATCAACCTTTGCCATTTTTGGATGCTATAGTTATTACCTCCACAGCCAACAACCTAGTATGTTTTTTTATGGCGATGATAGAAACTTCTAACTTAAAAAGAGGTTAAGTAATTTTTAATTCGTAGCCCCAAAAGAACATTAACAGAAAAGAAAAGGGAAGAGCAAAAGCAAAGGGATTGTTGTTGATTAAGGAATTTCTGACAATTCCTTGTTTTAATTTTCCCAGGCTGCAGGGAAATGTCTTCTTCAAGGCCTAGCCATTCGTCTAGCAATTCTGGGAGATCAAGACACAGTACTAGAATTATTGCTCAGACCACCGTGGATGCAAAGCTTCATGCAGATTTTGAAGAGTCAGGTAGTTCGTTTGATTACTCATGCTCACTACGCTTCAATGGTTCCCTTGCAGGAGGTGATCAACAACCTAAGTCTGACAAAGTGACCACAGCTTATCTTCATCACATCCAGAAAGGCAAGTTGATCCAGCCTTTTGGATGCTTGCTGGCCTTGGATGAGAAAACTTTCAAGGTCATTGCTTACAGTGAAAATGCCCCTGAAATGTTAACCATGGTTAGTCATGCAGTCCCAAGTGTTGGAGATTACCCTGTTCTTGGCATTGGAACTGACATCAGAACTATCTTCACTGGGCCCACTGCTTCTGCCTTGCAAAAAGCCTTGGGTTTTGGGGACATTGCACTTTTGAATCCTATCTTAGTTCATTGCAAGACATCTGGGAAGCCTTTTTATGCAATCATTCATCGCGTAACTGGTAGCTTGATTGTTGACTTTGAGCCTGTGAAGCCTTATGAGGTCCCCATGACAGCAGCTGGGGCTCTCCAGTCCTACAAGCTTGCTGCCAAAGCAATTACCAGGTTGCAGTCCTCACCTAGTGGAAGTATGAAAAGGCTTTGTGACACTATGGTCCAGGAGGTTTTTGAATTGACTGGCTATGACAGGGTGATGGCTTATAAGTTTCATGATGATGACCATGGGGAAGTTGTTTCCGAAATAACTAAGCCTTGTCTGGAGCTGGAGCCTTATCTGGGTCTGCATTATCCAGCTATTGATATTCCTCAGGCTGCACGCTTTTTATTTATGAAGAATAAGGTCCGGATGATTGTTGATTGTTGTGCAAAACATGTCAAGGTGCTTCAAGATGAGAAACTTCAGTTTGATCTGACTTTATGTGGTTCAACCCTAAGAGCTCCGCACAATTGCCACTTACAGTACATGGAGAACATGAATTCAATTGCTTCACTGGTTATGGCGGTTGTAATTAATGAGGGGAATGAAGATCTTGACGGCCCTGATTCGACACATCCACATAAAAGAAAGAGACTCTGGGGTTTAATTGTATGCCATAACACTAGTCCAAGGTTTGTTCCTTTCCCTTTAAGGTATGCTTGTGAATTTCTTGCTCAAGTGTTTGCTATTCATGTGAACAAGGAATTGGAATTAGAAAATCAGATTGTTGAGAAGAACATCTTGCGCACCCAGACACTATTATGTGATATGCTAATGCGTGATGCACCATTGGGTATAGTGACTCAGAGCCCAAACATAATGAATCTCGTGAAATGTGATGGTGCTGCACTATTATACAATAACAAGATATGGAGGTTGGGAGTAACTCCAAGTGATCTCCAGATTCACCACATAGTTGCATGGCTCTCTGAATGCCATATGGATTCTACAGGGTTGAGTACGGATAGCCTATGTGATGCAGGGTACCCAGGTGCACTGGCTCTTGGTGATGTGGTCTGTGGCATGGCATTTGTAAGAATAAGTTCCAAGGATGCACTGTTTTGGTTTCGATCTCAAACTGCAGCAAAAATTCGATGGGGTGGTGCAAAACATGAACCAGGTGAGAAGGATGATGGTAGGAAAATGCATCCAAGGTCATCCTTCAAGGCCTTTCTTGATGTTGTCAAAACAAGAAGTCTGCCTTGGAAGGACTATGAAATGGATGCAATTCACTCTCTGCAATTAATATTGAGAAGTGCATTTAAAGACATGGAAACTTTGGATTCAGATACCAAAAGAATTCATTCCCAGCTCAGTGACTTAAAGATTAAAGGAATGCAGGAATTTGAAGCAGTTACAAGCGAGATAGTCCGATTAATTGAAACAGCTACAGTACCAATATTGGCAGTTGATGTTGATGGCCTTGTGAATGGGTGGAATACAAAAGTTGCTGAGTTGACAGGGCTAGCTGTTGAGAAAGCTATTGGGAAGCATTTGCTAACACTTGTTGAAGATTCTTCTGTTGACAGAGTTAAAAAAATGTTACTCTTGGCATTGCAGGGTATGTCCTCAAATATCCTTATGCTATGAAATCTAATGGGTAAGGAACATTTTTATAGGATGAGAGGAGAGTGATCTGACAGTAAATTCTCTAATGAACCCATGAGAGGTTAGATTCAAGTCACCATCTCTCCTCTTAAAAGCCGATGCCCTCAGATGCATCAAAAATTCAAACAAGAATATGTACATTGATAGAACTAGGAATTATTCATAGGAAAACTAGAGCAATTTTGGTTCTCTAGCCTAACTAACCCCACAATTCCAGGTTGGGGAATTTGAAAACCAACAATACCATTTAGTTATGTCAGATGAGAAATTGCATTTTCTTCTATATTTCAAAATTTAACTATTTAAAGCTTTGAAAGACAGAATCCTGAAACAGTAAAATTTAGATTGACTATTTCTTGAGTATGGTTTTACAGATCAAATGGGAAGTCAACTTTTTAGTTTGACAATTAAGGTCTTGACAAAGTAGGTCGAGAATAGGTTGGTGCTTCAATTTTCCACTAACCTATAATAAATCCATCTATTCACTTCTTTCAAAATAATACCTAGAACCAACTTGATAGTTCATGACCACTGTTTGGCAGATTATGTGTATATTTGAACTGTTTCTTAGGTTGTCCAGGTTTGTACTCACCCCTAAGAAAACTGTAGGTGTGTTGTATTGCTCTAATAAAACATAAGTTGTGTGTCAGTAGTTCTTTGATTCTTTCTCATCATCTGTGACCATCATTAACACAAATGAAAAAGAGAAAGGATTATCTAACAGTGATCTTTTCCAAAAAACTTCCCTGGCAAGGATAGGAGACATGATTACATTATATCTCTATTGTTTGCATGATTACCGGTAAGATATGTTTGTGTTTCGTTTTCATTGCCTGAAATAAGGAACAATATCTAGTTCACATTGCTGCTATCTATATGTGCATGTATCTCCAAACATTCCAGTGATATTCTAATATCAATTAGTTTTCTTTCTAATCAGGTAAAGAGGAACAGAATATCGAATTTGAGATTAAAACACATGGTTACAGGATTGACAGTGGCCCCATCAGTTTAGTTGTTAACGCATGTGCAAGCAGGGACCTTCAGGAAAATGTGGTGGGTGTGTGTTTTGTTGCTCAAGATATCACTGGCCAGAAGACAGTGATGGACAAGTTCACCCGTATAGAAGGTGATTACAAAGCAATTGTACAAAACCCAAACCCCTTGATTCCCCCAATATTTGGGACTGATGAATTTGGCTGGTGCTCGGAGTGGAATCCAGCCATGACAAAGTTGACTGGTTGGAGAAGAGAAGAAATAATAAATAAAATGCTCTTGGGAGAGGTTTTTGGAACTAATAAGGCATGTTGTCGCCTTAAGAATCAAGATGCATTTATAAATGTTGGGATTATGCTTAATAATGCCATGACTAGCCAGGAACCTGAAAAAATCTCTTTTGGATTCTTTGCTAGGAACAGCAAATATGTAGAATGCCTCTTATGTGCTAGTAAGAAATTGGACAGAGAGGGATCAGTCACTGGGGTTTTCTGCTTTCTACAGCTAGCAAGCCAAGAACTGCAACAAGCTCTTCATGTCCAGCGATTATCAGAGCAAACAGCTGCAAAAAGATTAAGAGCATTAGCTTATATAAAAAGGCAGGTCCGAAATCCTCTTGCTGGGATTATATTTTCTAGAAAAATGATGGAAAGTATGGAATTGGGAGAAGAACAAAAACAGCTTTTGCATACTAGTGCCCAATGCCAGCGACAACTTAGTAAGATTCTTGATGATTCCAACCTTGACAGTATCGTTGAAGGGTATGGTAAACCTAAATTCATTGAGAGTTATCTTTCTTTTCTTCCAAATTGTTCAATCCGAATTCGCATTGGTTCAACTTATATTCTGTTATGATGCATTTTATTTCCTGATTATAAATGAGAGAAATCCTCCGAAGGTTCAATGGGCATTTTCCTTCTCATAGAATATACATTTTACCCTTTTGTTTTATCTTGATATTTAAGATTGCCATTATGATGATGACGGCATTTGAAATCTTTTATAGCCATGTGTTTTAGGATTATGATTGAAATCTTTCTGAGGATTAATTGCATGCAAAATGTATGCCAACTCCAAAACTTTTTCCACTGAAATAGACTGGTTTTGGAATTTGAAGTGCATTGCACAAACAGATACGTATTTTGCATCCCCTATTGTAAACTTTGGACTGCATTTGCCTTATATTTGTGCTTACTTCATGGAAGTTTTGGCCTGATCCATTTGAATTTTTCCCTGAGCAAACTGCATTAATGTTGACATAGTTACCTAATTGAGATTGAGTTGCCTTTCCATCCTGCGTATCTAGCATTAAGCTCCTTCTTGTTGATGTTGACTATGCTATGCTATTGAAGTTGAGAACTTGTGTGTTATCCATCCTTCCTATTCCTGATTGTTTCCGCAGCTTCAAGTGGAATGTTTTTGAAATCTTTCAAATTCTGGTACGAATAAAATACGAAAATCCTTGAGCTTTTAATGATTGAACTTGAACAAGATAGGTATGGTTTAAATTCTGGTAGAAGTGTTTCCATGAAATTCAGTATATAACTTGGACAAGACAAATATGGTTTAGATATAGCAACCTGAGCATTAGGGAGATTGAACGGAAGAAATTCAGGTTCTGTCTCTGATTTGGTTGGCGCTTATTCACACATGATGTTTCTATCTTGGATATAATATATTTTCCATCTTCTTTTAACTTTTGCATCTCTTTTTGATTAACAGCTATTTGGATTTGGAGATGGTGGACTTTACAATAGACGAAATTCTAGTTGCCTCCATTAGTCAAGTGATGATGAAGAGCAAGGCCAAGGGTGTTCAGATAACCAATAATGGAGCAGAGGAGATGATGAATGAAACATTGTATGGTGATAGCATTAGATTTCAACAGATAATAGCAGACTTCCTGTCGGTGTCTGTAAATTATACACCAAACGCAAGCCTGGTTACTATTACCGCTAGGTTGACCAAGGATCAATTAGGACATTCAGTACATCTTGTGCATCTGGAGGTCAGGTACTACCTTAGACACAGTGTGAATCAGTCATTTTCCTGTGTAAGTAGACATAGAGGAGTAGGAACAGTAACAAGATGCAAAGTACCTTCTTCACTCTACAAATTAGTTTTATGTTCAATGACAACATCCACTGAAAATAGCATGCTGCCAGTCATGAAATTACTCTTTTTAAGGAACTTCTCTTCTAGGATTATTTGAATGACAGAATCTTGCACTCTAAATAGGGAACTGAGAACAATTACCTCGCATCTTTTCCCATCAATGTTGAAAGAAGACAACTTCAAATAATCTAAGAATTCACAGTTTGTAAACCAATTCACATTTATGAAAAATCATGACGCATAACATGGAAAGCGTGTTTTGTTGATGCAGGAGATAATGAATCTGTAAAACACATCCACGTTTGATATATATTCAGGTCTTCTATAACTAGTAACACGGTTGCATTCATTTGTGGTCAGCATAACACATGCAGGT
>JANSVA010000006.1:25012427-25025957 GCA_025504915.1 Erythroxylum reticulatum | reverse complement strand
GAAAGAGGATTGGTAGTGGTAAAGAGCATGATGGCTTAAACATGATGGAAGACAGTCCAAGCTTGGCCATTTTTTGGGAATATCAGGATGTTAACCAGGAAATAATACAGTGGCATATGTAGTTAGGGCATCCATCATTTAAAAAACAAAAAACCTATATCCTATTCTAGAACTCAGTTTGATTCTTTATCTTGTGATGCTTGTGAGTATGCTAAGCATATTAAAAAATCTTACCATTCAAGTGATAATATAGCCATTGTTCCTTTTATGCTTATTCATTTTGATTTTTATGGGTTTATATAGACTGCTTCTTTATCTAGAAATCGATGGTTGTTACTTTCATTAATTGTTGCACTAGAATGACTTAGGTGTATTTGATTAAAGTAAAAAAGTGATGTTTTCTTCTAATTTCAATGGGGCACTCATCTAGTCTGCTAAGTGGAAAGTAATGTAGATGAGAAATAGTGTTTGAATCGCCTACAACCTATGTCTATATGCATTTAAGGACATCTAAAGCAACTACTTGAGATGTTTGAGAAAGGTTTAAATAGGGAGGTTGAGGGTTAGTGTTTGGAACACTAGGTGAAGAACTATAGTTTATAGGGGGGAAATGAAGAGGAAATGAGATTCAAGAAATTGTCATGGCTACCTGCCATATAACTAAAAGTGAAAAGGAGGTAGATGGATAGAATAGAAGTGGAGGTAATAGTTGAAGAAGGAATGTGAAAGCTAGGATTGAAGTAACGAAAGCAACTTAAACAATGACAACAAATTATGGAAGAAGATTGAAACATCCATCTTGTAGACTAGAGAAAAAGATGTTTCTTATCTTCTTATATTATTTTTAGTGCCAAAATTAAGAACTTTCTTTATTAATTAGATGTCAACAAAAGATAAAAGTTAAGCCTATACGATAGCTCTACGATAGTACTAAACAAACAACCACATTTTTTGTATAAAAAATGTCAAAGTTATTGCCCGTAAATTTAGAAGGTCATAAGACATGGTGTTATTGTTTACTTCACAACCCATTTGAGAGCCTAAATTAGTAATATTCAGCATATAAGAATCACTTTATTCCTGTACTTCTTATAATAACTTCTTGTTAGTGACAAGCTTCATAGGTAAAAGGTGACCAAGAAATTCCAAAGCGATCACAATAAAAAACCCTACTAAGGAAATAGTAAACATAAACCTAAAAACACTACTATTACCATTAGTATTATCACTACCTAAGCAAGGATAATCAAATAAACAAACCCTTGCTAATGACATATAAACTTAGAAATAACCTAAAAACGACATAAGCATACCACGCATCAATCATAAGTATAATGCCTTTTCAATATACTAGATAGAAAAATAAAGGAGATGTAACTTAAAGTTGCAAATATGATCTACACTAACTCATTAAAACTAGATATTTGAGGAAACAGATTTATATGAACTAAATAAAAATCTAACAGATGCTAGACTCAATGTACACTAGCATCTGATGATTATGAT
The DNA here is from genome assembly GCA_025504915.1 of Erythroxylum reticulatum. Lineage (NCBI taxonomy): Eukaryota > Viridiplantae > Streptophyta > Magnoliopsida > Malpighiales > Erythroxylaceae > Erythroxylum > Erythroxylum reticulatum. The sequence goes on along the minus strand of JANSVA010000006.1, from coordinate 25,024,451 downwards.
ATTAGATGTTGGACTCAGTTTACACTAACTACCTCTCACTTATTTGGGTGTCCCCATTTATACAAAGAAGCTTAAGGAAGCTTAATGCAAAACTCTTGTTGAAAAAGTTAGCAAAAGACTCTCTCAATGGAATATCACATTTTTATCATATGGAGGTAAAGTACAATTGGCCATCATCATTCTTAATAATTTGCTTATATCTACTAGTTATTGCATCTAGTTATTCCAAAAGGAGTTCTAAATAAAATTATAGAAGTATTAGAGACCTCATCTGGAATGGATAGAATTCAAGAGGGGGAAACTTATCCAAAGTTAAATGGAGTGTCTTATATCTTCCTAAGCAATATAGAGGGTTGGGAATCAACTCAGCTAGTAGAATGAGAAAAATTTTATTGGTAAAAAGATTATGGCAGTTATTTTGGGAAAAATAAAGCCTTTAGGTAAGTTGGGCTCACATGTTTCAGATCAAACAAAAAAGCATTTGGTTTATTTTTCAAACTGCTTTGCAATCTTACACCTGTCAACATATTTTACAAATGAGACCCTTCATACATCCTCATATCAAGCATCACGTTGGCAATGGGAAGAACACTTCTTTTTGGATTGATAATTGATATGCCTTAGGACCTTTATATAACACTAACCTCTTTATAGCCTTAAGAGGATCTATCTCCGGAGATACTTAAGTCCAAACTCTGATTTGAAATAACAGGTGGCACTGGTCATTCCATATGTGTAGAGGAGTCAGTCTTATTGTTAAGAAATGGCCTTCTTACATTCTAAGTCAAACATATCACATGGGAATTAAACAAGTCTAAAAAATTTAAACCTCAATCATGCAAAGATTTGTTGCTATGACCTATGGTAAGGTTTCCACTTTACATATTGATATGGGGATCAAATATTGCTCCAGCTCACTCTTTCATCTTGTGGTTAGCTGCTTTATGAAAATTGGAACTAGAGATAGAATTGAGTTCCAAATTTTGGACACTAATTACCCTCTATGCTTTAGAGAAATTGAAACCTTAGACTATATTTTCTTCAAATGTTCTCAAACCAAACTATTATGGAGTGCTTTTCTCAACATATTTGGCTTACAAGACAATCATCTTAGTTGGATGAATACTTTAACTTGCGCTGGCAAACTAAGATGGACTAATAGAGAAGATCAAAGGTTATTCAAATTTGGTTTTTCTATATTAGTACACTACATCTGGAGGATGAGAAATACTAAAATCTTTGTTAAGGCTGAGGAGTTCAAAGAATATGGATGGAACCATTTGTTGCTCAAGCTAAGGATGATGACCATGATCAATACTAATTATCTACTCTTATCCAATGCTATTAGATTTCAATTGAACATTTAGAATACAATGCTTTTGGATATCTAAGGTGCACTTTCTTTATTAGTATGAGCTCCATTCTTTGGAGATATAACCTCATGCATTATGTAATTTTCACCTTTTGAAATGAAATTTTACTTACATTCCAAAAAAAGATCTAATAGATACTGAAGTGCTTGTGGATTGTTAAATAGTGGACAAGATGACGGAGGACAAAAAGAAATGAAGAACCTAGAAGGAACTAAAAAGAAGAAAGAAAAAAGAAAGATCGTTAGAATGTTGTTGTTGGTTTTGAAAATCAATTGTCTCAATTGAAAAAAGAACAAAATTTATGTTTGATTGAAATTGCTATGATTTATTAATTTTTTAGAAAAAGAAATGATAACAATGGTAAGGAAAACATGTTTTTATAATTTGTTCCTTTTTTAAAATCACTATAAGAAACCTAGGGAAAAAGGAAACCAACACTATAGTGAAAAATTAATGTTATTTTGTAACAATTATTTGCAAATCTAGATGAAGCAGGGCAAATGTAATTGATGTAAAAAGGAATTTTCAACTATTAAAAATATGAAAAGAAGAAAATACTTTGATCAAATTATAGTAATGCAAAATCATATTAGGCCTCCAAAGTTAGTAGAAACTTGATTATATTATATGAAACTTATATACAAATTTAAAGTAAAAAAGTTAAACTTAATTGTGGAGAAAACAAATTATCAACTATTTAAAAGTATCAGTAAGTTAAAGAGTTTGATAATACATTAAAATAAGAAATGAAAAAAGTAATAAAATAAGAAATGAAAAAAAAGAAATGAATGCAAAACATTACTTTTTTTAATTGTAAAGATTAAACAATTAAACCAACTATTTTATAGTTCAACTGTAAAAATTTTACTTGCAAACGTAAAGGTTTTACAAATATAAAGTATAAGATATGTCTCCATACTTCACTTGTTTAGAATATCAGATAATATTAAGGCAGCCTCTTAATCCTAATTCTTGAAAGAATGTAATTGTATTGACTAAGCTTTTAAGGGAGTTAACCAATTCATATGATATTATTACTTTAATGTCATATGATCATATTATACTACAACATATGACATATCTAAAAGCTAAGAAACCTTTGTTTAGAAAGACAAATGGATGTAAGTCGTTGATTTGAGAAATAAGATGATGAAGGGTTTAAAGAGAAGCTCATTTAAAAGACTCATAAAGAAGCACTAATTAGAGGTAACCTATTCTTTAGGACCTTTTGTTTTAATTTGATGGCTTTTAGGATAACTAAAAATAGTTTAGTTTGTTTTGTAGTTTTAAACTCATGATTTTAAGTTTATTTTCACATTCTTTTAACATTAGTGCATGATTATCATACTTGTGCTAAGACTTGATGGAGTTTTGAAGGTTATTAAGGCAACATTACTCCTACATGCTAAATAGAGATCAAATTTCATCAGCTCAAGATGGATATTGATGGCATTGGATAAGGGTAATGATTTTTATTTTTAGGGGAGTATCAATTATCCTTACCTCCTTTCTATTATTTTCCTTGTTTTCATTATTCTTTTATTTTGTACAAATTGAGGACAATGTACAACTTAAGTGTCAAGGAGAGACTTAATGATTATGCTTATCAACTTTGTTGTAATTAACTTATTAAGAACAACTAAAAAAAATTAAACTTTCAAAGGATTAATTTTGATCAAGATGAATCACCATAAGGTTGATACTGTGATTTGATTTATTTAGGTAAATAGTTATGAACTTCTATCATTAAGTTTAATTTAATTTGCTTCATTAATTTTGAGCATAGATACTTAATTTTCATTATGATACTTCTTATATAATTTGTATATACAATTAAGTTAAATGTAAAATTTAAAATTTCATTACCCCACATGAAAAATGGAATAATAAAAATATATAAAAAGTGAACAGTTGAGCATTGAATAAAATTCACTCTACTAGTTTCAAACTAAATAAAAAGGTTAAAGTTAAAAAATGGTACTAGTAGCTACTTGAAACAATGTCCTAATTTAGAGTATTCATGATAAAGTGTTTACTCTCGTTTTAAAAGATTAGGTGACTTTTCAAGCAAACTTCAAAATATGTTTGAGTTATTTAAAGTTGGTGTTTTGTTTTCTTTAAATGAGGGGTATGAAAATATTTAAAAGTTTTAGCATTTTTCTTATGCGTGCTCATCAACACACATTCTCCACGAACCATCCTTCTTTGATACCAACAGTGTTGGTATAGTACAAGGACTCATACTCTCTCAAATCCCTTAGCCAACAGTTCATTTACTTATTGTTGTATCTCTTTCACTTCCTCGAGGTTGCTTCGATAAGCGGGTTTATTTGGTATCACGCTCCAGGCATAAAGTCAATTTTGTGCTCAATTCCCTGAATTGGCGATAATCCTTCTAGCATCTCTTCTGGAATAGATCTTCAAACTCCTAAAAAAGATTAACAAACACACCAAGCAACTCGTTAGTGTTAGAAATTGAAGTATAGGTCTTTTTGAAAACCATCAATATCATCTGCTTGTTAGCATAATAGCTATGTCTCACATCTCTCTCTTAGTACTAAGCTCTTTTTCCCTCGAATGTTTGAAGTGTTTAATTCACTCTTATCCTTACATGTATCTCTAACCATTCCCGAACTCTAACTGGTATTTCCCTTTGAATTATCATCAAGTGACTGAGAAATTTGTAATTGATCTTTATAAATTTGTTTCGATTCTATAGGAACCAAAGTATGCTTCTTACCCTCCTTCTTGAAGCTACACCGATTCTGATAATCGTCATAAAGAACTCTCCTATCAAATTGGCATGGTCTCCCTAACAATATGTGACACGCCTGTATCGACACTACATCACATTTTACTTCATCCTGGTATTTCCCAATCGAGAATTTCAATAACACTTGTTTCGAAACTCAGACTTCTCCACTATCGTTTAACAAATGTAATTTGTACGGCTTTAGATGTAGCAAAGTTGTCAACCTAAGCTTCTCCACCAACAAAGTACTTGATACATCGGCATAACTACCACCGTCAATGATGAGATTAAATGTTTTTCCTTCCACTCGACATCTCGTATGGAAGATGTTCTCTCATTGAACAACTTATTTATCATCCTGAACCTACATGTTAAGGGCTTTCCTAAGGACCATCAATGGACCTTGCTCCGGATATTCAACATCACTAGAATCCTCCAACTATGCTTCTTCTTCCATCTCTATTTATATCTCATAACCACCATCTTGCAAAACCATGTTAGCTCTATTCGGAAATTGATTCATATAGTGCCCAACGCCTAAACATTTAAGACATGTAATATCTCGATTACATTTAGGCGGTACAGTAGCAATTCCTCTCGCTCTCGAGTCAGCTACCCTTAGTTGGTCATTTTCTCTTGGTCGCAATGGTGCCTTGTCTTCCCTTCCAGAAGGGCTAGGCTTCCATGAGAAAGTGAGGCTTCAAATTGAAAAAAAGAATGAACAGTATGAAAGAGTTGCTAATAAAAGACGGACACAAGTGACTTTTAAACTCGGGGATTAGGTATAGATGCACTTACAGAAAGAGAGGATTCTTAAGTCTAGGAAATCAAAATTGCAACCACAAGGAGATGGTCCTTTTCAACAACGCTTGCAAGCTTGATTTGTAAGGTAGCATAATATTAGTGTTGCATTCAATGTTGTTAACTTAACTCCTTTTGATGTAGGTGATGATGAAGATGGCAATTCGAGTTCAAATCCATTTCGATAAGGAGGGATTGATGTGAACCAGTCTGGAACTGTGGAAGAAGTTCGAGTAATGGACATTCTAAGGGGTCCTATTAATAGGGCAAGAGCTAAGAGACTTCAGGGACTTATTGAAAAAGTTCTCGAGCAAAGACTCATCTTGGAGACACCTGCAGAGTCACCTCATGTCATTAGGATTGAGGTTGATGACGCATGAGCCAAGATGGCTAGCGTGGATGACACAAACAACACCTCTTGAGCTACAAACCACGTCTATTGCTGGAGGTGGAATTAAATGAAGTCAGTTACGCAAAAAAATTGAAAGTTATTTACTAAAGTCTGAACGTTTACAATCTTAAGCATATGATCAACCTTTATTTGTTTTTCTACTTAAAGAACGTTTGCAATTTATTTTCGGGCATCAAAAAGAAATACAGACATCAAATATCTTTACAAACAAATCTATTCTTGTTTTCTTCGATTAAACTGAGACAGTTTAATTGATATGGTGAGTGTATCCCAGACCAACGATTCACCGAGCTATCCAGCAACTGGAAAAGATTATGTGGATTTCGGTTCTTCAAATCAAAATCCATTCATTCAAACTCTTCATCGTGTGACGATTCTGTCTCGTTGTTTCGGGCCTTGGAGTGATCATCCTTAAGCATGCATCAGTTTTCTTTATGCACTAGGTTGAATTATATGAATTGAAATGAAGTTTGAACAATTATGGTGTAAAATACTTTTCGGAAAAAATAATTGTGGAGTAAATTGAATTGAGTAATAACTTGATGCAAGTAGCTAAATGCCTAATAATTTGATAAACTTTAAAATTAAATGAACAATGGAGAGTCTTAATTGATGTGTTTAATTTGTTAAATGTTTTTCCCAAGTTGTTTCCTATTTAAGCTAAATGTAATAAATTTGATTTACTTGAAGAAAAACAAATGCTTAAGTGTGGGAGAATTTGATATTTGTTTCTAGTATGATTGTGATATCATTTAGCTTGTGTTTTGAGAAGTTTATGTTAATTAGTACTCCTTATTTTAGTTATGCAATGAAGAAGGAATGAAGTCAAGTAAATTTGAGTTGAGTTAGAATAGTTTTGGCATGATTTTAGAGGAAAGTCTAAGAAATTGTACCAATAAGACATATGTTGCAAAACATAGGGTAACAAGGACCTATATTATTGAGCATGAGGCAGTATGGAGCCATGTTTAGGAACACGAGACCAAAAGGGAATCGTGTTTAATTTTTGTTATATGTTGGTTTATTATATTTCTTCCCATTTTTGTTAAAAAAAATATGGGACCAATTTGAGGCTACATTAGACCCTTGTTGGTGATAATTGTTACGGAACAAAAGTTAAAAGGATGTAAAGCAACATGAAGAACTACATTATCCCATATTTGACCTAAGTTTGATGGAAACTTTAGGAATTTGTGATAAAAGGAGGAAAACATAATGGAGATGAGAGAGAGGCTTTTTTGATGACCAGAAATTAATCACAAGCCATAAGAGACTCAAGAGGACATAAAAAGGGAATAATTTTGGAAAAGAGGCAAGATTCCATCAAGTGTAATCTAGAACATCAAACTATAAGAGCCATGAGTCATCTTGTTTTCTTTATTATTCTTTGTTGATTTTCTTTATCTTTTCATAAATTAAACTAAGATATAGATTTAGACAGATGGACCCTAGAATCTACTATTTAAATTAGTCTTTAATTTAATCCAAGATTTTAGTTCTTGAGAATGCTTATATTATATTGAATTGACATATGCTAGCATTTTAATTTAATATCAGATTTTATATATTGGGATAGAGAGATTATATGTATGAATAGATTACAACATAGATAATGAGATTTTATGGATTGTTAGAGATAGAACTGCATAAATATTCTAGGCTAAGGTTAAACCTGTCATGAGAATTCATAAGTAAAATGATGCATTATCAGGAATTTTAATTAGAAAGAGACTTAAGATAATCAACTAGATAAGACTGTTTGTCTCAAGAGAGAATATGGTTAACTTAGAAATTCTTTCTAATCTAAGTAACTAAACTAGCATTAAACATTAAATCAAAATAAATTTAGGCATATGAAAGTTCTGTGGTGAATTATTCATCTAAATCTATTCTATCTACTGATATTCTTATCTATTGTCTGAATTGATTAATTATTATTATTTTCTTTTAATTTTATTTATTTTCTTTTTAAAAATCACTTATTTAGTTATAATCTTGGTAGCATCAATACTCAACTCACTAAGATATATTATAGAAAACGATACATGCATTTATCTTAAATAATTATTTATAATATTAATTATTTTGTTTTTCATTTATTTTTTATCATATTAGATATCAGCGTAACCTTCATATCATCTTTGTACCAATTTGACCCAGCATGTAAACCTTTTTGTTAAGAAAGTTAATGGAAAGACTTAATTAAGAAAGTTAGTAATATTAGAGAATTCAATTAAAAGATTAAGTAAAGGTATTTGATTCAGAAAATATCAGGAGACAGACCAAAATTATCGTACAATTCGAATGCATCCTTGAAAGGAATTTTTGTTTTCATCAGCAAAATTTATATTGTCAAACAAAACTATCATCTCTATAAGTATAGAGGCTGACGCATACATAGAAGTGTCCGTGGTAATATTAATGTACTGTATATAGTATAGTCCAAATGTGCAAGTGCAATCAGATTTATGAAAAGATAATGAACTGCTAAGCTAGCTAGCCCCTTCGTTATCATTAGTAGGCTCAGAAGAGAGGGCTAGGTCTCGGAAATGAGGTTCTTTATCATGATTTCATGGAGAGTGTCGCCTCACTGCAATTATGAGCTTTTGGCGACGATAGATGAAGGGTTTTTGCAACGTTTTACGATATCGTCGCAAAATTAATGTCTTTAGCGACGATCTCCTTCTCCCCCTCAGTGCTTTCCGCCGTCTTGGTCGTCTCTATCGTACTGATCATGTCCGTATTAGTAGTGCCCGTGTCATTGCACTCCTTTTTCACACCAACAACTGATGGATCACCTAATAAAGACCTTATTATAGTTGGCTCATCAATATCCTTACGTTTATCATTGTCTGTTTTGTACTCGTACCACTTGGCCCAGTACACATAATTTGCGAAGTTTAGACAGCTGAGGATGGCCAAGAACCAGTAAAACAGGTTCAAATTGTTGGTGTTCAAATCTGTACCCTGTAACCATCCTTGTTTGCTCGGAGTTACTCTCTTTGTGATGGCATTTATGAGATCCACAAACACAGTGCTCAAGAAGTATCCGAATGAGAGTGACAGCCAGGTGAATGAAGTAGAGAGCGATTTCATGCCTGAGGGGGCTTGCGTGTAGAAAAATTCCATGAGTCCAACAAGTGTGAACATGTCTGCTATACCGAAGATCCCATATTGAAAGGAAAGCCAGAATACAGTTATGGGGTGCTCATCAGGGTGCCTCGTTGCTTGGTTCCTTCTTTTCACTTCAACAAAGCCAGCTACAGCCATCGAAATGGCAGATAGAACTAAACCAATTCCAACACGTTGAAGTTGAGTGATGCCTGAAGGGTGGCCGGTGATTTTTCGAGCAAATGGGACGAACAAGTACTCGTAGACAGGAATAAGTATGACCATAAACATAAGTGGAATTACAGGAACTGAAGGAGCCGGAACTAAGAATCCTCCGAGATATAGGTTCATTATACTGCCTTGTTGTACAGAGAAAGTTTGGAGTTGTGCTAGACATGTGTTCATAATGATCGTGCTCAACAGTATGGGCAACATTCTCGCCAGGATCTTCACTTCTTCCACCTGCGTCACTGTGCACACTGTTCCCTCTGTATACTTCAACTCTTCACCAACAACGATTGCAGCTTTATCTAAGCATCTGGTTCAGCAGATCATCAAATCGATAAAAATTGTATATGATAAGTTGTTGATATTGAGGAGTACGTCATTATGAATCACTGCTCCAATTTCATTGTTGATAAGCAGTGGCTGTAATTAGAAGACTAAAGATCAATATCTAATTACAGAAAACCGTGTTTCACTGATTCGAGTTATCTAGGTCCGGAAATTGGTCCAGGATTTCTTTTGCTAGATTTGAAGGCTTAGTACATAATCAGCCGCAACATGAACTAGCATCAGAGGCAAAAGAAAAACAAAATGATATACAATGTACTGAAGTCCTTTGCGTGAGCTACCTGAATTGATTGGTATGTGCAAGTTTGCCTATGGCTCCTTTATCAGTAGTAGCAGTGCTACTGATCTCGTACAGTTCATCAGTATTTTTTGGCAGTGGGAGTCGTCGGTTTTTCATTGCCAAAGCAAGCACCTAAATAAAAATAAAATTGATTAATTAAGTTGTTCCCTGCGTCTGCATAAATAAATACACGTAAATCATGTAGCTAGCTAAAACGAACAGAGTGAACTAATTTGCAACTAATATTTAGAATAGGGGTGAACATTAACTAGTTACCTGTATGATCCTTGTCAAGGGGCCCTGTCCAGGTTTAGCGAGTCGGTAGAAGGGGGTCCCAAGAACTAAAACAATGAAACCAAGAGTGGTAGCAACAGTTGAAATCAGAAAACCTTTGTACCAACCTTTGTTAATGCTAACCCAAACGACGAAAGTGACTCCAATAGCTCCACCAAGAACAGAGCTAAGAGTAGCCCAATTGAAGTAGGTGGCTACTTGGTTTGCTTCTTTTGGATCCTTAGAATCAAATTGGTCAGCTCCAAAAGGAGCAAGAGCTCCTCTTACTCCTCCCGAACCCAATGCCAGCAAACATAGCGACGAGTATAGCATTAGCGCTATGCCACCCTCCACACAGCTTTCCTTTTCACATTTATGAGGGTGAAGGTCCTTTGAATATGCTTGAATTGTCACCATCACCAATGCCTGTACGTGCATTAATTCTTCACGGCGTCGTCATCAACTGATACTACCGCAATTATAGATTACAAAAATTATTACTCACCAGAATTTCTAGTACGCCGAAAATCAAAATGGTGCGAAGTCGGTTCAAGTAAGCGTCAGAAATGAAGCCACCGACTATAGAAAGCAAGAAGGTTGAACCCATGAAGTTTGTAAGGGTGTTGGCAGAGCTTGCAATGTCAAAGTGCATCACGTTATAGAAGTAAAGAACCATGCTAACCATGTTCGCTATGAATCCCATGTTTTCAAGTGCCATCAATACTGTCAAAACGGACATCTATTAGAATTCTAAAAACGTAGAAGTATTCATGGTGATTACATAACATAATACTCAATTCTTACCAAAGGTAAACGTGCAAGCTCTAAATCCACCTATTTTCCTTTCTTCTGATAGGCTCGGGGAAGTGTCGTCGTCTATGTCGATGGCTTCCATATCACCCACCTGCGCGTTAACCACGTACAAATTAATTATCAAGGGAACTAGGAGATCGATGATGGGAGAGTTAGTTAATTACCCTGTTGTAGTTAGCTACGAACTGGGGGAGTTAGTTAATTAGCATGTTGTATTTAGGCAAAATAAGGCAAGAATCGATGGTCTCGGGACGAACTAGACAGCTGCCAACCGATTTAAGTATATTTAATTAACACTAGTAAAGAGAAGTAATAGCGGCCTGCAGCAGTTTGGGAGTTTTTGCGCCACAGTGGACCTCCGTGTCTCAGGCTGTGTCTCGTATGGAGGAGTCTCTATATGGACAGTCATCATCAGAGTTAATATATCAGTTACAGACCGTACATGACAGACACCACAGACAAATGCCTAGTACGTAAAGTCCAATGAGAACGAAGAAAGAATAGGCTGTCCATCTCCTGTCTGCCCTTGTCTTTCAAATCAAAATGCCTAGTGCGTAAAGTCCAATGAGAACGAAAGAATAGGCTGTCCATCTCCTCTCTGTCCTTGTCTTTCAAATCATAAGAATATCAGAACAAGAAGTTCACGAACAATGAAAGGCGGACCTCTTCTGAACACTAGGAAATAGGCCTTCTAATTAATTTGGTGGATTTGTCTTCGTGGATATGTCTAATCATGGGCTTCAAGGATATGTCTAATCATTAGCTTCATGGATATTGACAATTGCCAGGAAATGATTGTAACGTGGAGATTCTCCAACCTAAAACGCTTCTCCGACGATCTTCATTGAATGTCATTTACTACGTGTACACATGTGATGACCACAAAACCAATAGGAAAACGTTACAGCGTGTCCCCGACAGTATCTTTTCTAGTTTGCACATATATTTACATCATAATTTTAAAATATGATTGCGATTGTCATTATGGTTTTGCGATATGTCAAGCATAAAATGAGTGACCAAATATAGAAACATTAATAAATGAGAAGATACGATGTTGCCTTATTTCATATATGAATATTGAATTTATGCTTAAATGATAATTGGTAAAAACAAAAAAATGAAGGCAAGAGTTAAAATTGACTAACAGTTCCATTAAAAGTTTGTTTACAATTTTATTTGAAGTTTAATCATGGCAAAAATTAAATCATCGACAAGAACTATGAGAAACATATGTTGGGATACTCAAGAACATTTAATCTTTGTAAATGGAAAGTTTGATATTATCAATTAAAAGCATGTCATGTCTAATGTGGAGAAGCTTCGTACCAATCTTAAGGTATGAACTATTAAGTGTCTATTTACTTTTTGTTTTTTATTTAATAAAAAATTGTTTATTTGAGTTTTTGGTTTTGATTTTTTTTTTCCAATTTCATAACTTATAAGAACCATAAAACTGAGTTTTGGTTTCTTACTTTCATATTTTTATCGTAATATGATTTATGATCAACTAAATATTTATTAGTTAATATAAATTACTAATTTCATTTTACAATAAATATACTTAATTAATTTTAATAATTATTTTAAATTTATTATTTTACAATAAATATCCTTTAAATTTTAGAATTTCATA
>JANSVA010000006.1:24989284-25005421 GCA_025504915.1 Erythroxylum reticulatum | reverse complement strand
TACACATGCAACTCAGATTAAGGATCAGTTGCTGCTGCATGTTAAGACATGTCAGTCAATAGTGTATGTAACTTGATACATATTTCAAAAAATGCCTATGTAAGATACTAAACCTAGGCGCTTTGATACCAAACATGTTGGACCCCATTTCTGGAGTTCAACTTTTGCTCTGATATCAAACCTGTAGGACCTCATTTTCGAAGTCCAACTTTTGCTCTGATACCAAAAGATGCTAGACCCCATTTTCGGAGCCCAACTATCCGGAAGTCATAAAACGTGAGCGTATTATCCTGTAGGGTTATTTCCATGGAATATCCTTAGCCAATACCAGTTCATCTTCATTCTTATAACATCCCAAAAGTTTTCTATTTGATCAATATAGATCAAGATATGATTAAAAAGCTAAATTATGTTCATAACCAAGTCATGCTCCTCCAACCGATTCCTTCACTTTCATTCCATCAATCTTTTCAAATCAACACCAAATACTACAAATGTTTCTAGAGAGATAGAAAAATGTGTTAGGAATATATTGGTTCAAGAATCACTTCATTTGGAGGCCGGATGATGAAGTTATGGCCAAAAGAATCAAACATGATTATGTCCTCAATCATATTGTACCTATCTTGGGACAATTTACATAACTTTCTCTAGAGATATCAAATTAAGGTTGTTTTAAGACAGTTTCAAAGAAGACTTCGACATCTACAACTTTTATGAATTCTCTAAAGAGAGATTTTGCTATCTATAGGGTCAAAATCATGAATTTCCAAAAATGTATAGTGTATGAACATATACCTCCACCTAGCGGACATACACGGGCTCTGGGGTGTCTTCTAGACCTTTGAAGGTCCGTTTAATGGACATGGACTAGCCTAGGGACATTTTCAGACCCGAGAAGGTCTGTTAACGAGCCTAAAGTCTGTCTAATAGACATAGGTGAGACAAAACTCCCTCCAAAGCATCTCCAATGGTTCCTACAGCCATTCTAGCATCACTTTCACTCATAATCTTCCCAAATTAACTTCTTCTAATGCAATATCACTTCTTAACCATTCAATTACCAAAATGATGTCATTAATCTCCTAAATCTCAACTCAAATGATTCATAATATACAACAAATTCTCATCTTTCATTATAGTTGTCCTGTATACATCTTGTTTAGCATTACTAAATTATAATGATCATATCTCTCAATTTCAATATCTAAAAATTTCATACTTTATATCATTGAAAAGATAAAAAGATAATCTACAACTTCCAAGAAGACAACTTTGTCTAATTCATCCTAGATTTATGTAGTTTTTTCCCAGAAATCAAAACACAACTTCTTACCCCTATAAAAGCTTGAAAATGCAATGTACAAACTTTGAGAGTCATGAGCAAAAACACAATCATATTTCATTATCATAAAAAATTAAAGTTTTACAAAGCTTCAATGGGTATTCTGAGTCACAATACAACATTTTGCAAATCCCAAAATACAAAATGTACTTGAACAAATAATACTTGAAATGCGACTAAAGCCTCATGTTTACAAAGTCTAGCTTAAAATATAAAAATACGCCTAATCGGAGTGATGCCTTGACTCTCTATCACTCGATCTCTTACTCATCACTTGAATAGGGGAAGGAGAGTGGGGGTGAGCTTAAAAGCTCGTGGGTAATAGTTTAATAATTGGTAACAAGAAAAAACTATTGAAAAACTCACATTGAATCATGAAACACATATTTCCCAATTCTCAACTTATCAAACAATTTATAAGCAACCCAAATCATGTATTCAATAACTTGTCAACACATAGGCACATCAAAATGATTTGGGTGGGTCTAAAGTAGAAGGTACTACACATTTTCACATAATGGTCCTGTGTAGCTTTGAACAAAACGTACTATCGCAATCCCACTTAATGGTCTTGCGTAGTCGTGAACTTAGGGAAGTCCGTAAAGGAGATCCATGCCCCTAGCAAGTAGGCAGGAGAAGTCTTTTATCAAAGTGCACTTGACTTAACTTAGGTGATCACCACAAACCTACATAATCATGCATTTCACATCTTGTAAATATATTGTCCAAAATGGCACATTTTCGAAACTTGATTTCATAACCATCATATCGTTTTAAAAATCACTATTCTTTCAAAATCGTTTCCATCATCTATTTCATAAATCAATATCACAATTTATATACAAACATGTAGCACATTCTTATATCATTAAAAAAGCAATAAATGCATATGAAATAAAGTAGTTGAAAATCATTTATTTCCATTTCTTGAAAGGAACTTTAATGGCTTATTACTTAATTATAAAAATGTGTCCTACCTTGATTTCCTAGCTTAAAAACTTGCTCAAAATGCCTCTCCTTTTTCTCCTCTTACCTCTCTTGATTCCCTTAACATTGAAAAAATTCTCAATTCAACAAGAACTCTAATTTGAGGACCCAAAGAAACATATGCATAAAATTAATCCTAGATAGCTTAAACTCATGTAATTCTTAAGCTTCAAGAACTAAAACCTTTCAAAAAATCCAAAAGATTAAGAATGAGCTTACCTTGAGTCTTCACCAAATGAAGAGTTTCTTGGCTCTAATGAAAGCTCTTCTCTTCCTCTACCTTTTTCTCTTCTTGAACAACCTCAAAATTCCTCTTGAAAACTAAGAAATGATGAAACCCTAGCTTTTTCTTCCTTCCTTTCTCTCATCCACGAATTCTCTCCTTCTTCTCTCTTATTTTCATTTTTCACTCTTCTCTCCCTTAAATTCACGTTTTTCTCTTCTTAACAAGCAAGACAACATATTCTTTTTCCACTTATACCCTTAATAAGTCTAAAATGTCCATTTTGCCCTTCTTTCATGCTTTATGGCTCTTTATCCTTAATTAAACTACCAAAAATGCCCTTCATACAATACACTCTTACTTATTTAATTCAACTAACCTATATAATAAAATTCTACTAACGTCTACATAATAATTAACTCCAAAAATTAATCTATTAAGGCCTCAAAATTTATTTAAGTCATGCTTAACTCAATAAAAATAATAAGAAAATTTTTTAGGGCCAACAGACATAAACTCAATAATTAAAATCAAAAGAATAACTGAAATTAATGTTTTAGTTCATATTTTAATAATTGAAAATCTATACAAATTATATCCTTAACCGTAATTAATGTTTTAGCAACAAAATATGATAAAAGTAAACATAAATTGATAAATATCAATATAAAAGGAAACAGTAAAAGAATGAATTGACAAAAATTGTCACTATTCTTCTTCAATCTTGCTCCTAATCTTCCTTCAAAGAAAAGAAAGTATACAAAACTATAAAAAAAAACCATAAAAATATCCCTTAAAGTCGGTTGTAGTCCTAATTTATTTCTAATATAAGTATTTATAATTAGGGTTGCAAAAATGAATTTATAGAGGATTTGAAATTGAGAAGTTACGCATCCTCTTATATTATGCCCAAGACCTAGTGCCAGACCAACTCCAACTTTTACTCTTTGCAAATCAAGGTGTAATCAGTGCCTAACATCAAATTGTAACTAGCATCTTTACATTGTTTCGCTCTTTAAATTTAAGATGAGTTTGATGTAGCACTAATCTTATTGTGCTTCTTAACTCAGACTTTCGCAAAAGACAAGCACCTGTTATCTCAACAAGTTTGATGCTTGTTGTGTTTTACTCCACTAGCTTCTCCACTTTTTGATATTTTTTTAGTAATAATTAGATCCCTAAGGCTTTTAAAAAGTTGTTGTCAATCTTATTATCTTCTAAGTAACTCTAACAGATGATCAATTGGAAAACTATGGAGAAAGTCAAATTAAATCTCGTATTCTCTTTAAATTCATTATCTGCAAGATAATGAACTAAATATAAAGGATATAATAAATTCCATATAAAGCATGCTATAAAGGTGTGAAATTGAATATTTTAAATCCAGAGAAAAGGGTTCCCTAGACTATTATCATAGCTAACAAATTAACTACACTTAAAGAGTTTGATTAGATTGAGTTAGTTAATTGTTATTTCAACTTTAATAATCAATCTTGTATGATAATTGAAATTTCACATAAGTGAACTTCAAAACCCTACCATTTCATTATCATGATCCTTTTGTACAAGTTAATTATCTTGTTTCATTAACTTAGTACTTTATTCACATTCTATTAAATTTTCATTAACATTAATTGCAGCATTTAGCCAGAATTAGTAAGTTTAGTAATATAATCCTTGTGAAATTGACACACTTTTATACTCCAATTTTTATTACTTGTTACAATCGATCTTGTGCACTTACAGATAGAATCAACTTTGAACTGCGGCAAATGCAAATATATTCCATATTTGTTCGTCTGCCACTGTACACCTACTACTTCCTGTTTTTGAGCAATTGAAAAACTTCACATTGCAAGATATGTTATGGATCTTCACCATAGTACGCTGAACGCACATAGTTCGGAGTAAGTGATAATAATTCTTACGGGCGTGATCTTTTCATGGGAGAACAGATAGAGAGTTGCAGACTTCATAGTCAAGTATCCACCTTTCAATAACTCAAGAATCGTAATCAAAAGTGTATAACAGACACTTTGGCTACGTGTTTGCTTCAGCTAGTCTACCATATATGATACAAAGGTCGCGTAAGTAAATATACAGATACAAGCACCATAATTTTTGACGATGTACTAAATCCTAACCAATTCTTCCGTAAGATAATTTAGGCTCCAAATGCAACCTCTTTTTCCAAAATCAAGCCTGCCCAGAGCTATTACTAACACAAAATACTGTATAATCTTCACAACAAGACACGGATTATCCCTCCACAAAGAATCAGATTACATTTGCAATTGTACCTGCTGCATATTGACATAATTTAACCACTCATTTTTTTCCTTCTAAAAGCATGTATGTTGAATAAAGTAAGTAAGTAATGCGGACTTACCAGCTGAATTTTTGTTCTCATTGTCAGCAGCTTTGGAGATTGCACCAAACTAGAATCTTCAAGATATTCATTTGTTGCTTAAGACTGGCATAACAGTGTACATTTGCTAATAGTTAATGCGCAAATGCAACTAGTTTAGGTTGACAAGAAATGTAACAAACAGACATTAATATGTTTGACAAAAAATAATATCCCAAGACCTCGGCAATATTTATCCCCCACCCACGTCTGCCAACTGTATACTATCGAATATCAACTGCAAAATTCACAAATGCACAGAAAGATAGGAAAACAAAACATAGAAAGACGAAGAGCTGCAGTTGGATATTATACTCTCAAGTAACGAATTTCAATGTTGATGGCATAATTTACTAACCATCTGATTCTTTTCGTTGGCATTTTTGTTTTGAATTGGTTGCATGTTCAAGCTCTGAATCAAATCCTTTGAACCAGTAGAGAGTACAGTTGCGTCCTGATTCTTTGTCGGACCAAACATATCACATACATTCAATCCCAATGTTGATCTTCGAAGAGGCCCTGCAGACATTGGCATCATGGGAGGGGGTTGAAATGGCATTGGTAGTCCTTGACCAGAAACACCAAACATCTGACAGTTAGACCCTACCAAGCTATGCACAGCACTTGGCACAGATGGTAATGGCCCAGGGAAATGTGCTCCATGAAATGGAGGCACTTGAAGCATTGAACAAGTGGAAGATCTACCATTCATTTCAGGTATGCCCATCGCCATATCCATTCCAATCCCAACACCCAGGGGAGAGAAATGTGCCATACGAGCTGCATGGACATGAGGGACTCCTGGAGGAATCATCATTGATGGCATATACAAACCAGATCCCATAGACATAATCTGCAAGAAAATGTTTTCTGTTAGATCAACCAATTCTCAAAAAATGGGCTCAACTCAACTGAGCTCAAAATGAACTCATGTTAGGAGAGCCTACCCTGTTAGGCTCAGTACAGCTCATGAAACCTAAGACAAACAAAACTAACATGGATGGAAAAGACTTGCCTGAACTTGAAGCTGTAGTGCTTTCAAATATTCAACGGCTTCATCAAGCATTGAAGCTTTGTCCACCTTATTATGTCAAAATGCTAAGCGTCAATTGAAGCAGAAGTTCCTTAAGCTTTCATGGATACAAGGGAAAAGTATAGCTTACAAAAGCGTCCGAAAAGTTTCACATTTCCAATGAACTTAAGATTTTTATCTCATGAACTACTTCCCAAAAATATATTTTGTTTTTTCATCAGCCAACATCTTCACTAATGTTCCTGTCCTATATTTCGATGCAAAGAACTATACTACTTTATAAGACCGTGAAGAAAGTTTGGCAGAAGGTATAAAGTTTCCACCTTGTTGCAGTTTGGTATCAGTTCTTGTAAAGCACGCATCTTCTCATTAATCCTATCCCTTCGCTTCTGTTTCAGTGAAGTCCAGATGAAACAATTCAGAAACTCCACTGGAACTACAAAACTAGGAAAAATTACAACTTAACAATAGGGCATATGAATTTCTATAAATACATAGGTTTCTAACCCTTTCAGACATATTATGTACTTCTGCTGCTCGACTTCTCTTGGAGCCAGTGCCCCCTCGAACTGAAGCTCCCTTTTTTGCAGCTACTGATTCTTCTTCAGCATCCTGACACATTGAAGAATGAGAGTTATGGTGTTCTAAGGTCCAACGAAAATAAGAAATATGACATTGATATTCAGCTTACTTCACTAGGTCCTTCAGACTCCTCGTGGTCGAGATATTTTCTCTTCAAATTCCGAGCTGGATCATCTGAATTTCTCTCTACACTGTTGCCTGAGCAAACGGAAGACGAAGCGATGGCAGGTTCTGCACTCCTTTCATTGTCTGTGAATTCCTTTCTAGCACCCTTAGCAGAATTTGGGCAGCCGTTTTCGTCTTTCTTAGAGTCATCTTGACCCACAGCCTCAGGTTGTTCAATATGGGCAGGTTCCTCAAGAAGCTTTGCCTCCAGCTGTTTAGCATTGACCTTCGGTGACATTATAACAGGGTAGCTAAGATACGTATTTTGTTTTCGTAAACCACTACATGAATCAATGAGCGTGTATTGAGCACGATTACTATCACTAGTGATTAAGAACTTGTCCTTACTGCCTGTTCTTTCCATGCTTCCTGCTCCTGAATTAGCAGTCATGCCAATGCTATAAAGATTTGCTTTAACCAGAGCAGCGGGCCTTGAGAAATGTGAGAAATTAACCAAGCTGGAAGAAGTTGAAGCTGGTTCGAGATCTTGCTTCTTTGGCACCTTTATGCTAGGGAATCCACCTCCTGAAGTTGCAACACAGACAACATTTCCAGTAAGATGGGTGTCATTGCCTATATTATCACCATTGTTACCCAAAACTCTGGATCTAAAGTATGGAAATGATGTCTGATATTGAGAGAGTGAGGGACATGATTGAGTAGAAGTAGAACCGTTTCCATCTGCTGAAGAAAATTTTGTACCATTATCTTGCTCTAACCTCAAGTCATTATGCATAGAATCCATAACTACGCCACTGCGATTACTTCTCCCATCAAACGATGAAAAATGATTTGGGGAGGAGTTTCCAGTGACTACTGATAATTCAGGCATAAGCTCAGAATCATAATCGTGTTGCACAGGCTCGTCAATTTGATAACTCAACCAAGGTACCATATCATCATCCTGTTTCAAGGCCATTTCAGCTGAAGGCATCAACATTTGAACTTCATTTAGCAGAGGAAACTTTCTAGTTTTTGAATTAGTCCCATCTTCAGTATCGTTATCTCTAATCTGGAGGTTTTGAGACAATAAGTTGTTGCAAGCTTGGATCTTTCTAGTTTTGCTGGATTGAATCTGACCATTTTCCCAAACCAGCTCATGAAAGTCATTCTCAGCCCTGCGATGAAACACATTAAACAAGAAAACCCCAAAAGGACAAGGAAAATCAATGAGAAGTCAAACGTGATTTTTTATCACCAGAAGAATATGAACCACGAAGTGGTAACTTACACAGAAGATATATCAGTTGAGCTTACGAGACTTTTCTCTTGACAAGATTCAAGCTTTCCTTTAGCAAGTCGATATAGTAGTTCAGACAAAGGCATGGCGAAATTGGAAAGGGTTTCTTCTGCGGAAAATGACTTAAAGCAAATCAGCTAGGTGTTATAGACATCTTTCTACTCACATTTAGGCCTTAGTACAATCCAAAAACCTAAAGGAAGCCCAGCAAGGCATGCGAACATAATCTTGGAAGAAAAGGACGACTGTGAGCAAAGTGCTGGTTAGCTAGCAAAGGTAATACAAGTATAGACACCACTTTCTTTGAATTTAACACTACAAGTATCAGTCAAACCTTTTCTTTATTAAGCTGCAGAAACTACCAGATCTCGGATTATGGAAACTAATTGACAGTAAAAGAAAACATCTTTAATAATTGAGTTAAAAATCCTGGAATCAACTACAAAGAAAACAGAATAATAAAACTTGCCCTCCTCGAATCAGCCAAACTACTCTACTCCACGTACATTGGAAACGTGAAAAGCCGGTTGTAAAACGTAATAGAAGAGGTTACCCAAAATGCAATCTTTAAAAGTATGCAAAAAAGTTGCAGTTTCAGGCAAAGAAGCCAAGTGGACCTAGAAGACGGCGAAAGGCCTGCAGATTGCATAGGATCAGAACGCGAAAGAATAACAATCTTCTTCTCTTTTTGGTTTTGGAATTGGAAGTAAGAAAAACAATCTTCTTTGCTGTAGGTGAACTGGATTCTTGTACATTTTGAGCTAACCAAAAATTTGCTATTTTAAGTAAAAACTGGTAGTTAATAGTTCCTAGTTTGCGATAATATGTAATATTTTTAAGAAATAGACCGGAGATATTAATCCACAAATAGTACATTGTTATTGACGAATGAGGCACAAGGTCATTGATAGAATTTTGAAATTAGCATAATAAATATAATTTTGTACAAATTTTGATTAATTTGATGTCAAGATAATTGAGTTTGGTAATTATCTTTTAAACATGTCATTAGTGCTATGATGGATAAGTTTGACCTATATTTTGCAGTGCACACATGAGACCTTACTATTAGCTGACCTTAAATACAATCATCCCATTGAAAACTGTACGGAAATTTTTTTAATAAGAGTTCGAAATAACAGTAGTCAATTGTCTGCATCTATATCGCTCCACTTTACAGAAAATAATCATGAACTCAATCGTTCCTCAATTTCTAAATATTTGTCCATACAATTGTTGAATATAATCCTATGATTAATCAATTAATCTATGATTTTGTGATAATTTCCTTCGGTAATCATTTACAAATCTTCCAAAGCAACTATTGACACATTTCAAACTGTTCATAAAATACTAATTTTTAACGGTATTACCTTTGATTTCAATTGTCATAGATAATGCAATGGGAGAGTGATTGGCATCAACACTTTAGAGCATAAAGGAAGACATTGCTTGGTTTGGTTGCGAATGTGAGAAGAGAGAGACGTGACTTGGTCAATTGGGGGAAAAGGCAATGTCCCAGTCCCATGAATACGATTATATTAAAATTGAATGCTTTTGTTTCGCCTCATATGTGTTTTGTATGGTCTTAATCAGCCTTTTAAAATGTTTCTTCTTTCCCTTCATTTTGGGAGAGACATTATTGTACTAAGTTGTGGGGTTACAAGCTTTTTAATCGTTCTTCCGGATTTTTGGCGAATAAGTTGTATGAGATTGGGAGAATATCTATTCTATTCATCAATTGAATCTGGTCTTTAAGAAAAAAGTAATTTTTCAAAGATTGACTTTTATGTTGTTTAATTATTTGCCAGTAACTAAAAAGTAACAAATCTCAATGGTAATTACTCAGTAATGATTATAATTTATAAGCTTATTACTGTTTTCTCTCTCTTCAACATATTTATGTGATAGATTGAGTCCACGCATATTAATCAATTTCTTTTTTTAATTTAAATTTAATTAATGACGCCTGTGAGCCATGTTTTCCAAAGTAAGTTGGATGTGGAGTATCATCCATCAAAATAAAGTCTTAAGGTTGACTCATGTAGATAACATTGAATGGGGTAGTAAATCTTCAGCATTTTAGTTCCAACATCAAGTCCCTGTCTCTTAATGCATTTTAAAGTGGAAAAACCAAATCTACCTAATAGAGACGGGATCACCCTAGTAGAATAATTGCAAAAGTTTTTTCATATTTTAAGTTCTCAAAAACCAAGACCATTTTAATTCTGTAAAATAATTAATACATAAATTATAATAAATCATAAATTATAATTTGTACCTTATTTTAAAACCGGATCTTTGTCTTGTTCTATCCCTATAACCATTTTTGAACTTGATCCATCTCAATCATTATAGTCGCATAAGTGTCCAACTTCTAATAGTATCCACAAAATAGATCAAGAGAACTCTGTAACTTTTATAGAGAGAGTTAAGCAAGAAATGCAAACTTTATTAGAGCTTAACTTTATCTTTAATAAGTTTTGAACATTTTAGTAATTTAACTAAAATTAAACTCTAAATTCAATTAAAATTTAAATAGAATTATAAATAATTCAAATTAAATTATCAATTATGTTCAAATAAGACAGAATATCTCATATTGATCCTTATTTATTAAATATCTCATATTTAATCATAAAGCTTCTAAAACTTTATAATCAAATCCAACTTGATTAAAAATATATTTGTTCTTTATATGTGACTCATTAGATTTCCAAATATGTTGGTAATGATTATAAATTGTATTTTTAATTTATAAATAAGATTAGATAAATTAAAACTTCTCTTAATTTATCTTTAATTCTCCAATTATAATCATAGATCAAGATTAGTATCTAGTTATGCATTATGACTACCCATCTATTTAGAAATGTCAAAAGTGGTTTTGACTAACCTTTATGGGCATAATTTTTTCGTATAATTCAATCATTTCATCATATAATGTTTTGATTAGACATAGTATGAAATTAATGTCTACTCTTTTTGAGTCCAATTATACTAGTTCTCCGCTATTAGTTATTGATTCAATTAATGAGATTTGTAAACTATTTACAAATTATCATTCTACCTTGACCAAGGTTTTTCAAATCAATACTAATAGAGAATAACAGAAATTCTCCGTAATTATTTTAGGGTGATGAATTCTATCTTAATCATTCAACTACCTTCATATAGGTCATACTACATCTAATGACTACCAATTAAATGACCCATAATTATAATAGTTCATAAGTAATATCAAAATGTAGCAATTCCTATACAAGATAACTTTGAAGACCTCAAATCAAAGAATCACTTATACAATCATCACAACGAGAATTTTGATAGACATACAAGTAACGTTTCAAATGGATTTCTCATATCGGTCAGTTTAGTGAATTTGTTCTTTAACAAGCACACACACGTTTGTTTAAGTATCTCCATACTTTAGTTTATAAGATCGACTACTTTCTTTAAAAGAAAAAACGTAACATATGTTAGCCTTTTTATATTCTATTAATGTTCAGTTTTAATACAAAAAACGACTAGGAACAAATTAACTATAATAAATAAATATAATATGAATATCATAATTATATTCTCATTATAATTGTATTTGCAATGTATAATTATTCTATGAACTTTATCGTAAACATTTAAATATGTACAAGATAAAGAATGCCTTTAAATAATTGTCAATAGACCACATCCAAACTGATGAGCTTTAGGATATAAACCAACAATCTCCTACTTGCACTAAGCCAATTATTTAAGTATCATATACCATATCATTATATAATGATCATGCTACTACTAGGACAATAGCTTAATGAGAAAATTCTACAAAATTCTCTATAGTAAGTACTTGCTTAAATCTTATAACTTCTATCTTAATTATCATCATAATTAACAAATTTTGCCTAAATAAATCATTGAATCTTTGTTGAGACCTTAGATCCTTTGACACGCCCAATGGCTATAATGTTCTACAGTCCATTATTGTCTTGAACAATGCAAGAAAATATATCAAGTTCACTAAAGAACTTATTAATCCAATTAATTATTTCTACTAAATGAAAAATGTATTATGACTTAATTAGTAACTATTGCTACATTGGAACATTTCCAATCTTGAATGATATTGTTCTTAAGTAAAATAGAGTTTAATTTTGATTTACTTCTAAAATAAATACCCCTATTTCCTTAAACTCAAATATTAACTCATACATAGAATAATGAATATTTTTAATATTTTATAGATATCTGGTATCTCAAATACTAAACATCTTTACTATGTTATCTATCTACTTGGATGTCAAATAAGTAAACAATTTCCAATCTATCTATATAGATCTAATTCCGAAAATTAAGTTGTTACCTTTTCATATCCAATAAGAGTTGTTCTTGGACAATTATATTTTCAACAATTTAAAATTAGAATTATTGTTCTCTATTAGCAATATGTCTGTATATACTCCCACTAAAGAGGACAACTATACTCCCATTACTTTCTTATAGATGCGATAAATTCACAATCATTTACAAAGTAAACATTTTGAATTCATCATGAAAGTGAATCTTTCAATGGCTCGTAGCTTTTCAAGTATACATTAAATGTATCAATAAAGGCAATAGTTCCAACTGGATGTATTTTCAAGAGATTTGAACATTTCAAATTTTATCTTATTCTCACTACTTATCTTGAGAATCATTCTCTTATAATTATGCATTGACACAAACAATTTATTCAATAGGTCTATAAGATTATATCCTATCTTTTGGGTATCTCATAACTTTTTATTATCCATTTTAGTTCTAAACTTAATGAATAATATATGCTTCCACCAAGCATCATATCCCTAAATCAATATATTTAAATCTTTCAAAGGCTAAGAATTTCATATCTAATATAAAATCTTGGTAATTGATTCAATTGGAATTATTAAAGGTAAGTCATTGTACAAGACATCACTATAGACGAAATAATATTTCATCATACAATATCTCATTTTATATTTTCCTCCTTACATAAATCCATACTCTTATGAGTTCAGTTGTGAAGGTATTCACTAGAGAATCTCATTCCCTATAGATAACCAAAAATTTCAAACTTAATAATCGATCTCATCGCAATGTTTCAACATTTTCAATACTTAATTTCTACTTAGATTTAAACAATTTGAATTTTTCAAAATTTTATATCATGATTTCATTTAATAAATATGATATATTACATAAAGTTATTAGTAATCTAATGAAATATAAGTATTATCTTTTTATGAATTGTTACTCTATCCAATAAATCACATGTATAGAATTAACAATTCAATACCATCGTCATCATTTCACTAAAGGTTGATTTGGTTATTCTTCAACATGACAAGTTTAATATGATTCATAATAAAAAGGATACACATATCCTTGTGTGTAACTTTATGATTCTTTTTGTGTTGATTTAACCAACATGGAATAAAAGAATAGTCTAGATTATTTAACTTTGTATTCTTACCACTTATGTTAAGCATAATTCTTCTTTAATCCAACACATACAAACTATTTGTATAAAATTGGATCAACTACTTTTACTTAACAATATATTTCTTATCATGTTTTAAACATTATAGTAAAGTTGAATCTAAATTTAGTATCAAATACTGATAAGGGTAAACTAGAAATAGATACGATCTTTATTATATCTCATATAGGCAAGAAAAGTCATACAATCGTTTTTCTTCTTATGATAACTATCATACTATAACAAAGCCATTAATTGTTGTCCATATTTATGCTTTTAGTAGGCTAAATTAAGTGGAACAATTCCAATAAGGTACTATGCCTTTCAGCTCAACTCTATGCAACCTCTTGCAGCTTGTTATCATAGTAATGACATACATCTTACGTATTGTCATCAAAGTTTACGATACATTATTTAACTTAACAAGTTAATACATTTTGTCTTCTATATGATTCAAACATATCTCTAAAACTTTGTTGTCGAATCCCCAAAAGGATTATAGTATAATAATATAATGGGCATATAATTTTCTTTTCTAACTTTGAGAAATGTTCCAAAAAATAACCTATGATCAAGAAATTTGGTTCACTAACTTAGTATCGACTATACTAAACAAGATAAATTTCACTCAAAACAAAAATAAATATAAGAAAGCAAGTAATTAATTATATGTCATGACTACCAAATAAGATTATGATTTTAATCATATATTTGGTTGCTTCAACTATTTTATTGGAAATAATAGCCTTATCACTATTCAGTAAGATTACTTTAATTTTTCTAGTAGGTTAGGATCCTATTCAAATATAGTTGATCTTGAGTTTGTTAACTAAACTTAAATCAGGTAGATAATAACTTTATCAATTACATCACATATGACTCTAGATCCGTTAGGTGACAACTCTTGCCAAAGCATATCTTATATGAGTTTGCTCATTTAAAACACATTAATTTAGTTAAATAGAACCCACTATCATAAGACTAAACATATTTGGGTTAAAGTGACATTGAGTTTGCTCAATAAACGTAACAATAAACAGAACTCTAGTTTATTTTTATAATAATGAAAGGCAACTATTACGTTCTCAACATGTATTTAATATTTTAATGAGGAATTTATTTTTTTGTCTTATCAAATACAAAATTTCATATAAAATACCGCACATATAAAACATACATTTTAACTTACATCCAATATATATATCAAACATATATATAAAGTATTCAACTTATACACTCATAATCAAATTATATGCATGAAACATAAAGCTTTACATGATTCTAATTATTGATCTTTATAATCTAAAATAATATTTCTAAATCTTTTAAAAAATTAAAATAGATTAAATGCATTGATTCCTAAATAAACTAAATTTTTATTCCAAATAGTTTTTTATTTGAAAACAATTTTCAAATCCAATTGGAAATTATTTTCAATTATATTAAGAATTTAAATTAATTTAATCTTCATTAAACTAATTTAATTAAATTTAAGGCTTTAAAAACTTAAAAATATAAAAAAAAAACTTATAGGATACTATGTGGCGTATGCACTGCAAGCGCCAAAACCCATTCCATAATGCGCCACACTCAACGAAGAATGTTGACTGGCACGTGCATCATCAGCAACATCTGATACAGACGTGCTCCTAAATGTTGGGGGTGCATGTATCATTTTTTCATAAGTAAGGTTTCTGTATTGTTTCTCGTTGTCATCACCACTCTTGCACCGTTGACATCCACCACGTTTCCTCGTGCCTCCGGTTGCTCCGTGTTGCTGTATGAAGCTAACGAATCTGCCGCATTACACTGCTATCTAAAAATTGCTCCCACATGGGAGCCGCTAGATGAAGTTACAATCTCATGCAACACTATTGCTTGACGTTGTTCCTTGTTCCGACAGCCACATCAATAAGAAATCTCAACTGCCTTATTTGACAACGAAACGTAGCATAGCAAACGAATACACAAAACGCAACCCAGATCGTTAGTGGCTCATAACTTATTAAGTATATATACACTAAGGAGGAAGGGGATGAAAGAAGGCAATGAAAGAAGGGGATGGATGACCACGAAATTTATTCTATTCGTCCATTTAATTTGATCGTTGGATTCTGCTGCATTCTACGCTCATTCATCCATTTATTTATTCATTTATTATTATTAATATAAGTATATATATATAAGTATTCCACTGCGTTCTATGACTCATTTACGCAGTATGACTGCGATTTATCTTTATTCATTCATTTAGTGGGATGTTTTTTTTGTTTTTTAAATTTATGATATAATTAATACTTACGATAATGTAATCAATTGATTAAATATAATTATGAAATAAAATGATGAATCATAATAAACAGTTAATGTTTTTTAATTTAAATATACTTATACTTAAATAATAGTTAAAAAAATAATTATGATATAATTAATAGTTATGATAATGTAATCGATTAATTGTATATAATTATTTATAAACAGTTAATATTCATTTTTACCATTTAAATATACTTAAATCATGGTTAAATAATTAATCTTTAAATAATTACTAGTTATTAGAATATAATAAATTAATTCAATTATTATTAATAATTATTAGTTTATTATTCAATTACTTTATTAAGTTCTTACTGAACATGTATGTATATGAAATATGCA
>JANSVA010000006.1:24954266-24982850 GCA_025504915.1 Erythroxylum reticulatum | reverse complement strand
ATTCTCCAACTAAACAATTTATAATCATAAGTCAATATTATCATCTAGTAACGCATTATGACTACCCAAATATTTAAGAATATTAAAGTGATTTTAACTAACCTTTCAGTGCATGATTTCTTAGTATAATTCAATCCATTCATCATATAATATTCTGATTAGACACAATATGAAATTAATATCTACTCTTTTTTAGTACAATCATATTAGTTCTCTGTTATTAGTTATTGATTCAATTAAGGACATTTGTAAACTATTTACAAAGTGTCATTCCACCTTGGCCAAGGATTTTCCGAATTAACACTAATCAAGAACAACGAAACATTCTCCTTAATTACTTTAGGGTTATAAATCTTATCTTAATAACTCAACTACCTCTATATAAGTCAAATGATCACTTATAAAATAATCACAGTGAGAATTTTCGTAGACATCGAAATAATGTTTCAAATGAATTTCTCATATCAAGTCAACTTAGTGAACTTATTCTCTACCAAGCACCCACACATTTGTTTAAGTATCTCTATACTTTAACCTATAAGATTAACTACTTCCTTCATAAGGAAAAACATAACGCGCTCTAGTCTTTTTATGTTCTATTAATGTTCAGTCTTAATAGAACATTGACTAAGAATAATTTAGGGATAATACATAAATACAATATGAATCTCATAATTATAATCTCATTATAATTTCATTTGCAATATATAATTATCTCATGGACTTTATCATATACATATAAATATGTACAAAATAAAGAATGCCTTTAAATAATTGTCAATAAATCACAACCAAACTGATTGACTATGGGGCATAAACCAACATATATGTGCTTATAGGTAGTTCAGGTGTGCCATGACTTAAATGGAAGAAAAATTGTAATAAATGGAAAGATTAATTTTTATTATTAGATAAGATATTAAAATTTTTATTGTGATTCGAAGTCTTGAAGAAATGCCATTATGAAGACGACTTCAAGACAATGGCATGATGAATAAACTCATAAAAAGAGATACAAGGGCATGAACACAAATTGACTAAAATACTTAGACTTCACCTCAAAATTGTTTCTATTTCATTCTATAATCCTTGCACATACTCTTTATTTGTTATCTTGAAAATTTTTTGTCCTTATTATATTTTTAAATATATAAATTACTTGAACAAATGAAGTAGATTATATTTAGAAAAATGACATAAATAGAGTAAGTAATTATATTGATTTTTTAAATATATAAGCTAGAAGTTTGTTACTAAGCTAATAATTATATTGTTAGAGCTTAAGTATATTGATAATAAGTTTTGGACATTTTAGTAATTTAAATGAAATTAAAATTTAATTTCAATTAAACTTTAATTTTAATTAAATACCAATTATGCCCAAATAAAATCCAATATCTCTTATTGATCTTTATTTATTAAATATCTCATATTTAATCTTAAAATTGCTCCGACTTTGCAATCAAGTCCAACTTGATTAAAATATCTTTTCTCTTTCAACTCATTCTTTATGTGAGACTCATTAGGTTCCCAAAATGTTGGCAATAATTATATACTATAATTCTAATACATTAATTAGAATTAGATAAATTAAACTTCTTTTAATTTATCTTTAATTCTCCAATTAAACAGTTTATAATCATAGATCAAGATTGACATCTAGCAACACATCATGACCACCTAAATATTTAGAAATGTCAAAGTGATTTTAACTTACCTTTTTATGCATAATTTTTTTGTATAATTGAATCATTTCATCATTTCTGATTAGACATAGAGCATGTAATTAATATCTACTCTATTTTGAATCCAATTACACTAGTTCTCTATCATTGGCTATTAATTTAATTAATGATATTTGTAAACTATTTACAAAACGACATTTCACCTTGGCAAAGGATTTCTCGAATACTAATCGAGAACAATAGAACATTTTTCCTAATTATTTTAGGGTGATGAATCCTTTGTTGATCACTCAACTACCTCGATATAGTTCATGCTACATCCAGTGACTACCGACTAAATGACCTTTGATTAAATAGGTCATAAATAGTATCAAAACATAGCAATCCCTATACAAGATAACTTTGGAAACCTCAAGTCAAAAAATCACTTCTATGATCATCACAATGAAAATTTCTATAGAGATATAAGTAATGTTCCAAATGAATTTTTCATATCGGGTCAGTTCAGTGAACTTGTTTTCTAAAAGGTACTCACACATTTACTGTCTTGAACAATGCAAGGAACTATATCAAGTTCACTAAAGAACTTGTTGATCTTAATAATCATTTCCACTAAATGAAAAATGTATTATGGCTTAATTAGCAACCTTGTTACATTGGAACCTTTTCAATCTTGAATGATATTGTTCTAAGTAAATAGACCTTAATTGGAATTTACTTCTAACTTTATATCATTATCATCTTAAATGAAAATATTTACTTAATCTTATAATAATGGATATCTTTAATACTTCCCAAGTATATGATATCTCAAATACTAAACATCTTTAGTACATTGTCTATGTACTCGGACTTCAAATAGGTGAACAACTTCCAATCTATCTCTATAAATCTAATTCCCAAAATTAAGTTGTTATGTTTTCAAATCTAGCAAGAGTTGTCCTTAGATAAGTATACTTTCAACAATTGAAAATTATAATTGTTGTTCTCTATAAGCAATATGTTTTCACATCCTCCTATTGAATATGACAACTATACTTCCACTAACCTTCTTATAGACGTGATAAATTCACAATCATCTCAAAACAAACTATTTGGATTCATCAAGAAAGTGAATCTTTCAATATCTCCTAGCCTTTCAACTATACATCAATGTATCAATAAAGACAATAGTTCTAATTAGATGTACTGTCATGAGATTTGAACTCTAAAATTTCATCTTACTCTCACTACTTATCTTGAGAACCATTCTATTATAAGTAGATATTGAAACAAATAATTTGTTCAATAGGTCTATAAGATTATATCTAAACTTTTGGATGTCTCATAATCGTTTATTATCTAGTTTAGTTCTAAACTTAATGGATAGTATATGCTTCAACTAAGCATCACATATATAAATCAGTAATTTTGATTCTTTCAAAGACTTAGCGTTTCAGATATATTATGAAATCTTGCTAATTGGTTTAGTTGGAACTATTGAAGGTAAGCCATTACACTAGGCATGGCTATAGAAGAAATAAATATTACATTATACAATATCTCATATTGTATTTTCCTCTTTACATAAATCCATACTTTTATGAAATTTTATTGTGAATATATTCACTAGAGAATCTCATTCCTATAGAAAACTGAAAATTTTAAAACTCAACAAATCAATCTTATTGAAATGCTTCTACATTCTCAATCTTTAATTATCACTTAGATTTAAACAATTTTAACTTTTCAAAATTTTAAATCATTATTTCATTTAATACATATGACTATATCACATAAAGTCATTATTAATCTAAAGAAATGTAAGTATTTTGCCTTTCATGAATTGTTATTCCATCCAAAACATCGCATATATAAGATTTAACAATTTATTACCATCATTGTCCTTTCACCAAAGGTTGATTTAGTTATTCTTCAACTTGACAAGTTTCACAAGCATCATACAACTTATAATCAAAAAGATACACATATCTTTATATGTAACTTTATGATTCCGGTTATATTAATTTAACCAACATAGCATAAAAGGATAGTCTTAGTTAATTCTTGCCACTTTTGTTAAGCATAAATCTCTTTTGATCCAACACATACAAACTATTTGCATAAAAATCGATCAACTACTTTTAATCAAAAATATATTTGTTATCATGCATTGAACATTATAATAATGTTGAATTTAAATTTAGTATCAAATACTCTTAAGCATGAACTAGAAATACATATGATCACTATCATATCTCGTATAGGCAAGAAAAGTCATGCAATCATTTTTCTTCTTATGACAACTATTATTATAATATAACAAATGCCTTTAATTGATGTCTATGTTTATGCTTTTAGTATGATAAATTAAGTAGAACAATTTTAATAAGGTACTATACCTTTTAGCTATACTCTATGCAACCCCTTGCATTTTGTTATAATGGTGTTGACATACATCTTACATGTTGTCACCAAAGTTTATGAGACATTAGTCAACCCAAAATGTCGTCAAATTTTGTCTTTTATATGATTTTGACATATCTCTAAAACTTTGTCACCAAATCCTCAATAAGGATTATAGCAAAATAACATAATATTGGGCATACAATTTTCTATATAACATTGAGAAATCTTCTCAAACATAACTTTTATCTAAGAAATTTAGTTCACTAACTTAGTATTAATTATACTAAACATGGTAAATTCCACTAAAAAAAGTAAGAAAAATAAGTAATTAATTATATGTGATGACTACCAAATGAGATTAGGACTTTAATCATGTATTTGGTTACTTCCACTATTTTATTTGAAATTATAGTCCTCACTACTACTCGGAAAGATTACTCTAATCTTTCTAGTGGAATATGATCTCATTTAAATATAGTTAATCTTGAGTTTACTCAACAAACCAACTAAACTTAAATTAGGTAGATAACAACTTTATCAATCACATCTCTTGTGACTTCTAGATCCGTTAGGTGACAACTATTGTCAAAACACATCTTATATGTTATTTCTAACTTTGCCTTTAAATTTATGTAATCATGTGATTGCTCATCCAAATCACACAAATTTAGTTAAGTAGAACCCACTGTCATAAGACTAGACATATTCAGTTTAAAGTGACCTTGAGTTTGCTCAATAAGCTTAATAATAAATAAAACTCTAATTTATTTGTATAATAGTGGAAGCCAGCAATTACGTTCTCAATGTGTATTTAATATTTTAAAGAGAGATTTAACTTCATTCATCTCATCAGACACAAAATTAAATGTAAAATATCACACACATAAAAAAAATATACAATTTAACATGCATACAATATATATATTAAACATATAAACAAACTATGCAACATATGCACTCATAATCAAATTATGTACATAAAATTTCTTGAGTCTAGATATTGATCTTTATAATATAAAATAATATTTACATCCACTTGGAAAATTAAATTAGATTAAACACATTGATTCCTTAATAAACTAAATTCCTATTTCAAATAAAAATTTAATTTGATTTGAAAGGAATTTTCAAATCCAATAGGAAACTATTTCTAGTTATCTTGACTCATATAGCGAAAACTTAATTGAAAACAATTTTCAATAAGTTATAATTTTCAATTTTTGATAATTTATAATTTTACTTATTATAATTTAGAAAACCTCCTTTTTAAAAAATATATAAGTAAATATTCTAATCCAATCAGAAACTATTTCTAATCTAATTAAAAATTACTATTTCTAATCTCATTAGAAATCACTTTTCCTTAATTAGAAAATTATTTCCTAATCTTAAAAACAAATTAATTTCATAATTAAACAAAATACTTTTAAATTTAATTTAGAATTTTTTATATTATTTATTTAGAGATTGATTTCTTAATTAATTAGAAAATTTTTATTTAATAAATTAGGAAATTATTTTCAAAATATTAAAGAAGACACATTTTTCTTAATTAATTAATAAAAACACTTTTCAAAATTTAATAAAAAAATGCTAACTAAATTCCAAAGTATTCCTAATAACAATCACTCCTTTAAAACAATTTTCAAACATTTAGAGAACAAAAAAACCTTTTCAATTTTATTAGGAATATAAACCAACTGAAACTCCATTAAATTAGCTTAGTTGAAATTAAGGCCTTTAGAACATAAAAATCTAATCAAAAGGGTTGGGGAACAATCTGGCTCGTGTTGCAGAGCACACGCCTGGGTCAACTGGGCTCGTTAACTGGCGTGTGCTCTCCAGATGTTGTTCCCCAACGTGGGCCGCGTGTTTTTCTCAGAACTAGGGTTTTTGTTGTTTTTTCACATGATCCTTTCTCTTTTCACCGTTGCCTGCACTTCCTATTTCTCCGCTGTTGATCTCCATCACCAACATCGTTGTGCTGGTCCAAGGCGAAAACTGCGCTTCTTCACTAGTGGTGGTTCGCCACGAGTTTCAAGCCTTTGCCGTTGGTGACTTTCCAAAACTCAACCAACCTACAAACACACGAGCAAAAACAACCAATTTCCAAAAGCTTTCATAGCAAAAGCAGATTCAATTTTCACAACAAAAAGACATGCATTCTGATATTGTTTTTAAAGTATTTGATTTCCAGAACCAAAGAGTAAAAGGAAGCATGTTGTAAGACATTCCAAAAGCAGAAAATAAAGAAAAAGCATCGATGTGTTTTGTAATTTAATAAAACAATTTTCAGAACCACAAATTCCAAAATAGACAAGTTGTTCTAGCCGTAATTTCCTTTTGTTAATCAAATTACTAACAATCAAGTAAATTTAATCAAATTATAGAATTAAAAATTATCTATGATGCTATTGTTGAAAAATTGAGGCAGGATTCAATCCCGATCGTAGCGAAATAATTACGAAATTTTTTTTTAATTTTTAATTTCTCAAAAACCAAGATCACTTTAATTATATAAAATGATTAACAATTAAACCATATTAAAGCATAAATCTTAATTAATATCTGATTCTAAAGCTTGATACTTTTTTTGTCGTATCCCATGAACCGTTTTTAAAATTGACATATCTCAACTACCTTAGCCACACAAATACCTGACCTCTAATGATATTTATAGAACAAGTTGAGAGAACTTTATAATTTTATAGGGAAAGTTAAGCAAGAAATGCTAGCTCAATTAGAGCTTAAATCTTTTTATAATAAGTTTTAGACATTTTAGTAATTTAATTAAAATTAAATTATAATTACAAATTATTCTAATTAATTACCAATTATGCCCAAATAAGATCCAATATATCATATTGATCCTTATTTATTAAATATCTAATATTCAATTATAAAGTTTCTCAAACTTTACAAGAAAATCTAACTTGATTCAAATATCTTTGTTATCTTCAACTCATTCTTTATGTGATACCCATTAGGTTCCAAAATATGTTGGAAATTATTATAAATTATAATTCCAATTTATAATTAGAATCAAATAAATTAAACTTCTTTCAATTTATCTTTAATTCTCCAATTAATCAATTTATAATCATAGATCAAGTCTAAAAACGTATCATAACCACCTGAATATTTAGGAATGTCAAAGTGATTTTGACTAATCTTTTCGTGCATAATTTTTTCGTATAATTCAATCATGTCATCATACAATATTCCGATTAGGCATAAAGTATAAAATTAATATCTACTCTATTTTGAGTCTAATTATAATAGTTGTCTATCATTTAATATTGATTCAATTAATGACATTTATAAATTATTTATAAGACATCATTCTATCTTAGCCAAGGATTTCTTGAATCAATACTAATGTAGAACAACAAAACCCTCTCCCTAATAACTTTAGAAGTGATGAATTCTATCTTGATTACTCAACTACCTCCATAATAATTTATACTATATTCAACGAATTAAATGACCTATGATTAAATATGTCATAAGTAGTATCAAAGCATAACAATCCTTACACAAAATTAACTTTCAAGACCTTAAGTCAAATGATCGCTTATAAAGTTATCACAATGAAAATTTCTAACGGATTTTTCATATCGGGTTAGTTCAGTGAACCTATTTTGTAACAAACATTCACATGTTTGTTTAAATATCTTTATACTTTAGCCTACGAGATCGACTATTTCCTTTATAAGGAAAAATAAACTTATTTTACTTTTTTACGTTTTATTAATTTCCAATCTTAATAAAATAATCTAGATATAATAAATGCAATATAAATATCATAATTGTGATCTCATTATAATTTAATTTACAACGTATAATTATTCTATGAACTTTATCATATACATATAAATATATACAAGATAAAGAGTGTCTTTAAATTATTTTATTACTAAACTACAACTAGTTGATAATGTAGAGTGCATAAAACTAACATACTACTTTTCGATAGATTTATATTCTTGTATATGTATTGAGTACAGCGGAGTAATAGCGGTAGCAGGAGAAGGAGCGTGGAGGTTGACACATAAGTAACTATGACTCAAAGCTTCTACTTGAATTTACACTATTAACAATATGATTGGAATTTATACCTAGCAGTGAATTAAAGTTTTAGAGTTTTGAAGAATAAATAAGTTATAGCTTATAGCTTCTTGGCTCATCAATTTGATCCATAGATCCCTAACACTTCAGCACCATATGAATATTTAAAAAAATTGTCTTTATTTCATTAGAGCCATAATGTTATATTTTTAAAAATGCTGAGTATAAATGTAGATAGCTAAGGCATGGACCAGCACTTAGTCCTACTCCTTCCACTCTACCCTTACTGAATTAATTGTATATGTCCGTGCTATGTAACCACAGGACAACGGTTGTTACAAGGAGCACTTGTATCTTTTACATCATACCTACAAGCTTTTGCCTATATTTACCATTTGTTGATATAATACAAACTAGCAACATAAAATTATGTAATAGTCAAGTGGGGAAGGATCCCAAATTAAACCTCACGCCCTGACATAAATGGCCCTAACCAACATGGATTTTAGTTGTCCTTAAATGAAATGATTTTATGTATTTTGTCCATCAATATATATGTCTATCGGGCCCCTTCCCTTGTACAGCAACATACAATTTTTCAAGATTTCAATAACTTAACTTATAGATCATGTCAAATAATATATCTTTGTACCCTATGATTGAATCTTATCTCAGATATTGATTGTAGAAGAATTGGAAATAAAGTATCCTTAATTTTGGACAAGATCAAGCATATGGACAATTGTTTTCTTTCATTACGTTTGAGATGACATGGTTCCATGATCCCATCTTAAATCTATATAATTCTCATCATGTAAGTCTAAGAGTACCATTCAGATGCATCCTGTAAATCTTTAGGAGTTAAATATTAATCTATAAATTACTTGTTTAAATAACAGTATTTGATTAGTCAGAAATATAAAATGCCCAAAACTTAGAAACATAAGAGGAGCAAATAGCAAACACCAGATAGGCTTTTAGTAGGCCCAAAGAATAAAAGCAACCCATATGTTGTTTTTCCATAAAAGAATTGCATAGAATAATTTATAATGGAAAATATTTGATTTTTTTAATTATGTTTTGGGGATTGTTAAATTATTCTAATGGGATGCTTTTACTTTAAAATGGAATTGGATGCCTCTCTTTTGCTTACTAATTGAATAACTCCACTCCCACATATCTTTAATTAAATTAAATCAACTTTTCTTAGTTGGTAGGTAAATGTCTAAAAGAATGGCAAAGCCGAATTTTGTATTCCAAATGTACACCTAAAATAAAATCTAAGTGGCGGATGACACCACCTCCAAACGCTTCTTTTTGGTTAATAAAAGAGGATGGATTCATAGACCTAGCACTGCCAATAATACAGTGGAAGGAAGGTTGT
Source organism: Erythroxylum reticulatum (assembly GCA_025504915.1). Taxonomy (NCBI): domain Eukaryota; kingdom Viridiplantae; phylum Streptophyta; class Magnoliopsida; order Malpighiales; family Erythroxylaceae; genus Erythroxylum; species Erythroxylum reticulatum. The sequence goes on along the minus strand of JANSVA010000006.1, from coordinate 24,973,325 downwards.
GGAAATAGAGAGGGAGTATTGGGATTCTCGAAAGGTTTCGGCATGGGTGAGTGGGGAAGATAATAATGTCTGTATTTTGGAAAGTCAAGATGGTCTTCCCTACTCCACCCATGTTGTAAGTTTCCGATCATTCCCTCCCTCTCCTTACCCGACCCAACCATCAATCGTCTCTCTTTTTTCCACTGCTTATTCTATTTTCTCATACACACATTAGTCACGCTTTGCTTATCTGCCAAGTGATTCAACTATTACTTGTAGTTGCAATATTAAAATTTTGGTATAGATTTTTTATTTTAAACTGTCTTTGTCGATTAATTTAATCAGTATTAATTATTTTGTTTTTAGAATCCTAATTTTTACAAGTTTTTAGATAAAATCAATAGTTAATCAACCACTTATTTCTTCGTTCAAATAAAAATTATAACAAACTAAATAGAATTTTAACTAGATCAACTCGTATGTCACCAATTTTACGTGAAGTATCATGTTTGAATGAGAAAATTTTGGTAGTTGATAATTACTAATATGAGACTCTAATGTCATGACCTTATTAATCAAACTAGATTCCTTAAATATAGCTATCCCAAAACTATTCTGTTTCTATTTAGGGATCATACCACCTTCCAAAGATATAGGAGAATTCTTAACAACAAACATGCATGTCCACATAAATGTCACTCATTAATGCCATATTTATTTTATCCATAATTAATGTGTTGCATGGATGGAGGATTTCCATGCACGTGATCAAACGTAATGTTACATGAAGATGGAATATTCTGGTTCATATGGCTAATCCTTTTATTTTAGGGATTAGATTTAGATGATGAAGGGTGCTAGAATGCTTTAACGCATTTGATCTCTTACCATCTTGGACAGTACTCATTGAATCAAATGTCATATCCTTTTATTGAAGATTTTCTTTTTTAGATTCCCAGTTATTAGCAATAGATTTAATGTTATCTCTAGTATCTTTCCTTCTTTATCGCATCACTTGCAACTATGGCTCATATAACTCCGTTGAAGGTTCCAATGACTTGGTTGACAATGGTGTTGCCTGTTCCAACTATCCCTGCAATGAATGTTCAACTTTATCAGCGTGTTTAGATAGTGATTTCACAGCTCTCTCAAGACAATATGCCAAATGATGCCCAACAAAAAGTATCATAAAAATAAAATTTGCCTAATTATGATGCCATTAGGATGAGTTTTAGTGAAATTAAACAATATAAGAAGTTTTTGAAAAAGTGAAAACCACATGGGAGGTACTAGCCTTTAAACCCATACTTATTTTATCTTTATCTTTGGAGCCTCAACCTCGATGTCAATTTCTATTTTTGCAATTTTGTCACTTTATACTTCATTCTTAACTTCAAATCATCAAAAGTTCCTTTAACTTCTTCCATATTGATATCACTCTTAATAAATTAACTTCTTCCATATTGATATTACTCCTAATAAAGTTAAGAGAGGTGTTCCATCACTTTTAATTTCACTTATGGTGACTTTTTTGTTGCTATTTTGTTACATGAACTTCATCCTTTGAACTAGTTTCTCTACCTTAAAACAATTAATAACTTCCTGATCACTATCAATGATTACACTGGTTTCATTGATGTCTCAACCGATAAGATAGACAATGGTATAAGGAAAGGAAGTTCCGCTTAAGCTTCTATTAGTGCTACTTTTATAGGAGGCATATAATTCGCAATTATAATCTTTCATCAGGTTTATCAATATACCAATTAGGGAATGCGGTATCAAATATAAAATGTATTGGATAGTGAACAATGCGGTATCAAATATAAAATGTACTGGATAGTGAACAATATAGTTCACGTAAGACATAATTAACCAAAACTGGAACTGTTATACTAGTCAATATGTAAAAATTGTGTTAAAAGAAGAAGAACAATGAAGAGAAGAGGGAAAAATAAAAATTAACAAACTCAATTCATATATTGGTTAGATGAATTATAGTAAAATATAATATTTCTCTATTTCAACCTAATAAATGCTAAATATATAATATTTCTCTAGTTAGACCATGATAAATGATAAATAAACTATATTTCTAATCCCATATTTAGTGTCTTTTAATTGTTTAATTGAGAGTTTCTTATTATTTTTAGTACTTATCTTGTTTCTATTGTGTTTTAGGTCTTATTTGCCTTAGTGGATAAAAGGAGAAGAATTAAGGTGAAATCAAGATAGAAAATAAAAAGAATTGAAGCCATTTTGGTGATTGCCTATGTAAGTCTACAAGACTGTGCAAGTGCTCGTATAACTCTCTAAGACTATGTTTCTTCGCGATATTCAAAGATTGAAGTATGATTAAGGAACATGATCATACACATGGCTGTGTGAGTGATTGTGTCCACTCCAGAAATCACTCTTAATTCCCTAAATTTGAGCTATCAATAGATAAAGCGAAGAGAAAATAAGGGGAAATTGGTAAGAGGTTCATAGGAGGCTCAAGGTGCACAAAAAAAGACATATTGATGACTTAAAATGATAGAAAGAAAGAAGAAAAGCAAGGAAACATATTCAGAATGAATTTTCATCAGTCTAAAGTTGATTTCGTAAAGATTAAAAGGGATCTTATCATAGTTCACTTAGTTTTCTATTTTTTTTAACTTTGATGTTATGATTACAAATTAAGCTTTTACTGGTATTTAGATTAGATGAACCCTGGGATAGACTTTATAGTGATTTTACTTTAGCTTAATTCGTTCTTTAATTTCATTAAGATTTAATCATATTTTTGTAATTATTCTTGAATTAATATTGCTAGAACATTATTTCATGTAATTGTGATTAAAAAATCTTTTTGTATGAATAGATCTACCATAATTGAAAGGAGTTATATACAAACTTAGAGATAGGTCGACATAAATCCTCTAGATTTAGGCCAAACTTAATAGTGAAATTTATGAATCAATTAATACAAACTTAGGGGTTTTAATTAGAAAGATATCCTAGTTAATTAATCGAGGGATATAGGTATTAAAAGTCTTGAGAAAGACACTAATAAGATATAAATTTTTATAGTCTGATAAACTGTAAATTAAATTAAGTAGTAAAATCATAATTGCATAAGAAATCTTAAGGGATTCAAAGTCTAGGTACCACCATTTTCCTTGATTGTTTCTTAGTTTAATCTTTGTTCTAGTTAGTTAATTGTGTTGAACTATTTTAGTTATTGTTTAAATTTTAAATTTGATTTATCTTAAACACCATAATTTTGTAGGTTAGATAATAGAAAGAAAGTAGGTACTAGTAATTTCAGTCCTTAAGAATTCGACTCGTACTTGTTAGTGTTAGCTATAACTAGATCATGAACTTGCGATTTAAAACATAAAGTTACATTTCGAGTTTTTGTGTCACTTACCATTCTTGTTATAATTAACTTAATAATGAATAGTTCATAAATATTTTAAAGAGGATGATGATCAAGATGATTTATTATGAGTTTGGTTATGATTGTGATTTGATTTATTTAAGCAAATATTTATGAGTTTTAATAATTAAATTGATTTTAATTTAGTTTATTAATTTTGAGATTGGATACTTGATTTGCATTATTATACTTTATGTATAATTTATGCATACATTGAGTTAAATGTGAACTCTTTTTATCATTGCTATTACCCTACTAAAAAAAGAAAAGAAAAAATAGTAGTATGTGAATAAATGAGCATAAATAATTTCACTCTGCTGACTTTGTACTAATAAAAAACTTCAAAGTTAAAGAGTGGTGCTAGTATTCATTTGAGATAGTGACTTAGTTGAGTAAACAAGGGTATTCAAGATAAGGTCTTTACTCTTACGACAAAAGACTAGGTGACTTTTCAAATAAGCTTTAAAATACTTAAAATGTTTAAATTTAGTGCTTTGTTTTTAATAAGAAGTATGAAATTGCTTAAAAGTTTTAGCATTTTTCTTATATAAGTTGCTTTAAACATTAACTGGAATAGTGTGAATTGAGTTGAAATTTGAAAAATTAGGGATTGTATTAAACTGATTTGTAATTTGATGTAGGAACCTAAGTGCTTAACATTTGAATGAACTTTGTAACTAAATGAATAATAGAGAATCTTGATGGATATCATCTTTTTGTCTAATGTTTTCCTAAAGTTGTTTCTTATTAAGTTGAGAGTAATGAAATTGATTTCCTTGAAGACAAGCATATGCTTAAGTGCAGGAAAGTTTGATAAATGCTAAATAAACTATATTTCTAATCCCATATTTAATGCATTTTGCTTGTTTAATTAATAGTTTCTTATTATTTTTAGTACTTTTCTTGATTCTACTATGTTTTTAGGTCTTATTGCCTTTTATGGATAAAAATGAGAAGAATTAGGGCAAATTGAGATTAAAAATGAAAGAATTAAAGCTATTTTCGGTAAGAGTTCATGCAAATCTACAAGTATAAGTATACACAACCATGTAGGTAGCCATATAGAGACTGTATTTCTTCATAAATTTTAGATTAAGGTAATATTGAGGGACACAGTCATACACACGACCATGTAAGTAATCGTATCCACTCCAAAAACCCTAAGTTCAAGCTATAAATGAATAAAAACAAAAAAACGAGGGTAAGTTGGCAAGAGGTTTGTAAGAGGCTCAAGGCTTGAGAAAACACTTATTGATGACCTAAAATGATAAAGAGAATGAAGAAAAAGTAAGGAAACACATTTAGAGTGAGAATTCATCAATCTAAAGTGGATTTTATAAAGATTAAAAGGGATCTCATCATAGTTCTTTTTAGTTTTCTGTTTTTTTCCGTTAACCTTAATGTTATGATTATGAACTCAGCTTTTTTTGGTACTTGGATTAGATAAACCCTATGATAGACCTTTGTAGCAATTTTATTTTAACTTAATTAATCCTTTAGTTTCGTTGAGATTCAATTATGTATTCGTAATTATTCTTAAATTAATATTACTAGCGTATTATTTTATGCATTATTTCATGCAATTAAGATTGAGAAATCCTTTATTAGTTAATAGTTTTAAGAAAGATATTAACATAAGATAGGAATTTTCACAGTCCGATAAACTCTAGATTAAATTGAGTAGTAAAATCATAATTTCATAAGAAATCTTAGAGGGATTCAAAGTCCAGGTACCACTATTTTCCTTGATTATTTCGTAGTTTAATCTTTGTTCAAGTTAGCTAATTGTATTGAACTATTTTAGTTTATTATTTTAATTTCACATTTGACTATCTTAAACACTATAATTTGTTAGGCTAGATAATAAAAAGACGGTAAGTACTATTAATTCTAGTCCTTATAGGATCGATCTGTACTTGTTAGTGCTAGCTACAACTATACGATGTACTTATAGTTTAAAACATAAAATTATATATCTAACCTAAACATATGTAACAAAGATTGTAAGCTCATTTACTATTAAAACATTTTTAAACATATTTGGAATTAGTTATGAAGCCTTATACACGCACACATATGTTAACTAGCTTTACTAAAGTAAGTGTCACATGGTGTTTTAAGCCTAGATAAATGTCATCCCTTGTGTCACAACTTAGTCCCTTAACTAAGTTTTCAATGAAATTCCACTAAACAACTTAAGTGCACTTAACCTAGTAATTTTTTTAAACAATTTCTAGGCACTCCTTTAAAGCATTTCATCAAACATATGTTAAGTCCTTTGGTTATAGGCTTAGCTAAATGTATTTAAATGGTTTGAAATGGAAGAATACTTGCTAGAAACTTACAAACATAAGAACAACCAAATCTAGACAAAAAGAATTAGTAGAAGTCTCATTTCATTGTTTAAGACATTTCAACAAACAATACTTGCTAGAAACTTACAAACATAAGAACAACCAAATCTAGACAAAAAGAATTAGTAGAAGTCTCATTTCATTGTTTAAGACATTTCAACAAACAGGATTCAAACATTCAATTTTGTGACATTTTTAAGCAGTAAATAATATTGAATTAAATCATTAAAGCAAGGAACATTTATTAATGTCACACAAAGATACAGACACACACGCACACATGCACACATGTATAGATGCACGTACATACATACGCAAGCACGCATATACACAAAAACACACACATACGTGCACACATGAGCACACACACACACATGCATACGCACACATTGACACACGTGTTACACAAGCCCACATGTGCATGCGACACACACACTCATGCATGTATGCAGGAATGCTCACATGCACATGCACACACATGCAACACAAATTCACACACACTCTCATGCATGTATGCATACATACACATGCACACGCACACTCTTACACATACACAGGCATACATGCACACACACGCGTGCACATGCATACGCATAAAAGCAGACAAACATATGTAGATGCACAAATATACACACATGCATGCAAGTATACACATAGATGCACACATGCAATCACGGGCACACACGCACGCGCACACACACGTACATGCACATAAACATGCACATGCACAAGCGCACACACACATATGCATATAAACACACACACACATACATGCACACAAATGCACATGCACACGTATACGGTACGCATACATACATGCATGCACACTCACATGCATATAAGTACACATACGTACATATACGCACACACTTATAAGCATGTATGCAATCGTACACATGCAAACACACACAGACACGTATATAAACTTACATCACATACATAGACACACACATACACATCACACATATACATATACGCATATACATGTATACATATGCAGATACACACACACATATACGTACGCACGCACGAGCGTGCACATACATAAAAGAAAATATATTTTTTGGATAAGTTTTAGTAGTTTTTCCTTTAGCTTCTCCTAATTCATTTATGAAGTTGTTTGTAGCAACATGACTGCTCCAAACATTCAAATTAGGAAATAACTACTAATTAACATAACCAACAACCCAACAATAGTGAACATAACCGAATATAACAGTCAACTAATAATTGCAATTTGTCACTATCATAAATAGGTGTTGAAGTGAACTTTAACTTATGTTAAATATGAAACTTTAAAAACCACAAAACCACGATCATTATGATTCTAAACGTCATTGCATTTCATTCAAATGGACAACTTGTATACTTTTTAGTGACTTAGCTAATTTTTTGGACAACTTTGTAGCACCAATTTCTTGCCAAAATATGTAACCATCATATTGTCAAAGTTGTGCAACATGTATATATGCCAAAAACCAAAAAGAAGGTCTCATAATTCTCCCCCACCAAAAGAAAGTCGACATCCTCTTTTACAGTAATTGTGTCAAATTTGTTCAACATATTTATCCTTTGACAGCTTGCTTCAAAAGTTGGTCAATCCATCACTTTTTGTGATGTAAAAATTTAATAAAACATGTTAGGTAAGCTCTTACCAAAATGAAACTCCCATGACCATTTCGTCAAAATTTTATGGTGGAAGCCCTCATCACTTGTTTTAATTCCTACAAAAAGCAATCACTGATATGGAAACTCCAAGAAAACAAGGTTCTTGAAACCTCTAAAATCCTATTGAATCAAAACCCCAATCTTTCTGTATAAAAACATGCTAGTTCGAACCCCAATTATATGAAATTGACATCCAAACCCAAAGAAAACAGAAAAATTGAACACGTCACAAGCGATTACCTTGATAAGTGATTCAATCCTTGAAGTAACAATAAGAAGAGCACACCTTTCTTGAACAGAATATTTCTGAATTTCATTAATCAACTAATCTGATGTTTACAAGGATAAAATAAGGTCTTATACCCGTGTCCACGTCCTAACCCTAAAAGGAATTAAAAAAACAAAACCCAATCCTAACTAGTTTATAGCCCAATAACGTAATCTGATCCTAATCCATTTAGGATTGGTATTAGGATTGGGCTAAACAAACTTAAATAAGACCAAAATAACTTAAATAAATCTAAGGAGGAATGGGCCTAATGGAGCACTCTACTTAGGCTCACATGCTTGGTTGTCTAAAACTAGCTTTAAAATAAACTAAGGCAAGAGACTGTTAATGAGTGCACATGCTTACAAATAAATATCCAGCCCATAATAAGCCTCTTGGCCCTAATAAATAAAGGATAAATAACAAGTCTAATGTATTAAATTAACCTCATAAGAATAATTAAACTTGTCTTGAAATTTGGCTAAGTATTATCCCCTTCACAAGCCCTCTCAAGAAGAATCACAAGCTTGACTACTCCACTTGAATTCTCCATGGATGGGTCAGCCTTGTCAACAAGGTGAGATGTAATGTGACTTTAAACAAATCTTTGAAGTGCTTGTTTAAGCCTTGCTACACATTGCCTTGTAATAGGACCACTTGGCAAAGTAAGCTTGTCTTGGCGTGTGGCACCTTGATCTCCATTGTGGCCATGACTTCTTGTATCATTTCCTCCCTGCTCAAAAGGATTCCTCCTCGAATCAGACCTTACATTATCAAATGGAGAGAGAGCAGCAACATTAAACATAGCAGATACTTGATACTCACCTGGCAAATCAATCATGTAGGTATTATCATTAATCTTTTCAAGGACTTGGAAAGATTCATTGCCTCTAGGATCCAACTTAGATTTCCTTTGCTTAAGAAACCTCTCTTTCCTGAAATGAACCCAAACTCAATCACTAGGCTCAAATTGCATCAACTTGCGCCCTTGATTAGCTATTTTTCTATATGCTTCATTCCGCTTCTCTATGTCCCATCTCACCTTCTCATGAATGTTACGAACCAAATCTGCCTTCTTTTGTTCATCTGCACTAGCTATTTCACCTTAAGGTAAAGAACACAAATCTAAAGACGTTAATGGATTAAAACCATAAACAATCTTAAAAGGAGAATAACCATTAGTAGAATATATGCTCCTATTATACGCAAATTCAACCAATGGCAATCATTCTTCCCATGTTTTAAGATTTTTACCAACCACAGCACGCAAAAAAGAACCTAAAGCTCTATTTACCACTTCAGTATGTTCATCAGTTTGAGGATGGCAAGTAGTAGAAAAAAAGTTTAGTACCTAGCTTACCCTAAAGAACACGTCAAAACTAGCTCAAAAACTTAACATCACGGTCAGAAACAATAGTCTTAGGAACGCCATACAAACGCACAACATCCTTAAAAAACAACTCAACAATATTTATAACATCATCAGTTTTATAACATGCAATGAAATGTGTCATCTTACTAAACCGATCTACTACTACAAATATAATATCCCTACCCTTTTTTGTCCTAGGCAGCCCTAAAACAAAGTCTATAGATATGTCAGTTCATGGATGCCTAAGCACAGGAAAAGGTGTATTCAAGCTCAAGCACTTCATGTATAAAACATTTAGGCACATATAACTTGTTCTCCCTAAACAAATAGCCATCATATATATAAAATCTTTGGAATGCAGCATGCTCATAAGCACTAAACACATTACCAAAATCAAAATCCGAAGCATACAAATCTCTAATGTAGTCAAACCCCAACAATTTAGAACTTAAAGTCATGATTAGAGTGTACCTTCTTGAAAGTACTTCAACAACTACATTCTCCTTACCTTATTTGTATTGTATCACGTTTGGAAAGGTCTCTATGAACTCGCTATGCCTCTTGTTCAACTTACCTTAGCCCTTTAGATGTTTCAATGACTCATGATTAGAATGGATCACAAACTCCTTTGGCTAGAGATAATGCTGCTAAGTCTCGAATGCTCTCATTAAGGCATAGAATTCTTTGTCATAAGTGGAATAATTCAATTGTGGCCTATGAAGCTTTTCACTGAAGCATGCAAGGGGACGTCTATCCTGCATCAAAACAGCCCCAATACCTAACCCGGAGGCATCACATTCTATCTCAAAAGCTTCATTTAAAGTTAGGTAAACTCAATACAGGTGCATAACACAATTTTTCTTTCAATGTATCAAAAGCAAGTTCTTGTACCTCATTCCTCTTAAATCTAACATCCTTTTTAATTATTTCAGTCAATGGCGTAGTAATGGTACTAAAATCTTTCACAAAACACCTATAAAAGCTAGCTAAATCGTGAAAGCTACGTACATCACCAATACACTTAGGAGTAGGCCAATCTTTAATAGCCTTAATCTTCTCCTCATCAACATGCACACCAGAGGCAGAAATAACAAAGCCAAGAAAAACAACTTTATCCATACAAAAAGAATACTTTTTAAGTTTAGCATAAAGTCTTTCATGCCTAAATGCTTCTAGTACATATTTAAGATCCATAACATGCTCATCAAGGCTTTTGCCATAAATCAGGATGTCATCAAAGTATACAACCACAAACTTGCCAATAAAATCACGCAAAACATGGTTCATCAATATCATAAAAGTGCTAGGTGCATTTGTCAAACCAAATGCCATGACCATCCACTCATATAGACCATATTTCGTTTAAAAGGCTATTTTCCACTCATCCCCTACTTTCATTCTGATGATAACCACATATAAGATCAATTTTTGTAAAGAAACAAGCATCATGTAACTCATCAAGCATATCGTCTAACCTAGGAATGGGGTGGCTATACTTTACCATCATCTTGTTTACTACCTTGCAATCGACACATATACGCAGTTCCATCTTTCTTTGGCACCAATAACATTGGAATTGCTTACGGGCTTAGACTTTCTCTCACATGCCCCCTCTCAAGCAACTCCTCCACTTGCCTTTGAAGCTCCTTTATCTTCTCAAGATTACTCCTATAGGCTAGGCGGTTTAGAATTTAAACACCTGGCACGAAATCAATCTGATGTTCAATGCCCCTCAATGGTGGTAATCCCTTAGGCAACTCATATGGAAAGACATCAGAGTGATCCCGCAAAACACGTTTCATAGCACTAGACAAAGAAGGGTCAAGGTCAGTCTCATTATAAAACAACTCCTTATACATAAGCAAAACCTTTTGCAAAACAAAAAGAGTTGAGGAAGGTTATATACACGCAGAAACCATTGCAAAGAAAGTACTCTTTTTTCACCCTTCTCTCCTTTTTCAGTTGTACTACTCTCTTTCTTTTGCTCATTAGCATAATTACTCTTAGTTGGGCCTTTGTTCTTTTCTTTCTTGAATGGCCTCTTTTTCTTTTTTTTCTTTTTAAACTCTCGATCTCTCCAAGTTTCTGTTCTTTCATGGCTTTTGTAAGTCTCAACTGATCCTTATGAACTTCTCTTAGTGAACTAGGTGCTAATGTGAAGTGTTTCTCCCCCATCTTGAATGAATACCTATTTTTGAATCTATCATGCACTACACGCCTATCATATTGCCATGGTATCCCTAATAGTAAATGTGACACCACTAGCACTTGCTTGTTCACCCTAACCTCTCCACACTCATTAATCCATTGCAACTTATAAGGACTAGAGTGCTTAATGAGATGCAACCCCAATTTCTTAACAAAAAACGTGCTTGCAACATTGGTGCAACTACCTCCATCAATTATTAAACTGCACATCTTACCCTTAATTAAACATCTGGTGTGGAATATGTTCTCCCTTTGTTCATCAAGCTCTCTCTTCTCTTGTACATTGAGAGCTCACCTCACTATTAGTGCTTTGGCCTGGACTGGTTGCTCAACTTCTTCATTAGTGCAATCCTCCAACTCAAGCATATCGCCTCCATCACTATCTTTTGATTCAACTACCCCATCTTGCAAATACATGATCTTCCTATTAGGACATTGGTTTGCCTTATGGCCCAAACCCAAACACTTGAAGCATTTGATGTCTCTTTGCTTAGTGCTAGGATTTTGATCATTAGATGTAGGCGCACCTTTAAAGGCTACCCACTTTTCCTTAGACTTGTCCTTATTGTCATAGGACTTATCCTTGCTCTTTTCCTCCTTCTTTGGCCATTTAGGAACCCAATAATTTGAAGATCCCGAGGTGTTGCCCTTATTGAAGCTTTTTCCCTTCAATTGCTTCTCAATATTTATAGTCATACTTACCATGTCCTTCAACTCCAAGTATTGATGAAGCTCTAACAGATTTTCTATCTCTTTGTTTAGAACAACAAAGAATCGAGCTATTGTAGCCTCTCTATCCTCTACTATGTTAGCTCTTATTATAACTACCTCCATCTCTTTGTGGTAATCTTCCACGCTCTTCGTGCCTTGCCTCAACTGGAGTAGTAACTTGGCAAGAATCTCTTTTTATGATGCATTTCATCTCATCCTACGTTTCAACTAGTCTTTCTCTAGTTCTTCTTCTACTAACCATCACTTGATCCCACCAAACAACAGTATAATCAAAGAACTCAACTACTGTCAGCTTCACCTTCTTCTCCTCGTCTCTACTTTTCTTTCCCACTCTAAGTAGGCATCTGCATCATTCCTTCCTTGAAATGATGGCATCTTCATTTTGAAGATATTAATGTTTCTATCTACCTTTTCAGTCTCTTCCTCCTCTCTGCCTCTTTCAGCTCTTCCTCTATAACCACCTCTATTTCGGCATCTATCTCCTCTATCACCTCTTGCATTGTTTCGGCCTCCATACCACTCTTCCTCATCAAATTCATCTTCTTCTTGCTCCGCCTCATAGTAATAATGATTATGAACAAGAGGGTTCTTTCTTCTTCTTGTCCCATTATTGCCTAAAGATTTAGCTTAAGTAGTTCTGAGAAGCCTATCTTACCTTTCAAAGTTTCTATCTTACTGCTCAAACTTGTCTTTAACTTCAAGGAACATAATCTCTATTCTCTTAAACTGATTTTGCATTGCTTTAAGAGTAAAGAATGTATTTCGTTGGTCCTCTTCACTCCCATCACTCTTTCCATCTTTATTGCTATTATGAGACATGATTAATTCCTGTAAGAAAACATTAGAAACCTCACAACACTCCTTCATGTGTTTCTCTCTAGAACATAATTTCCCACTCGTGTTTCACACAATAAAATGGCTTTTCACTATATAATCTCACACTCTTACCTTTTTCCACTCAAGTGCCTCCTGTATTATTACTTTTCAGGATCACTTTAACAAGATCAAGGAAATCAATAAGCAACAAGTTCAAGTAGAAAGCACAAAGATAACGACCTTAATAAAGAAAACAAATAAATGAAACAAATCTAGAAGCAAAATAGTGTACATATGGAAAATAAATTAAAGTGTTAATACATGGATGAAGAGTAATGTAGGCAATGATTCTTGTGTCAATTTAACAATTATAAGTGAAACAATTGTTCAAATCAATGTAGAGAAGCAAAGATAAGTATCGAAAGAAGAAATAAACCAAGAAACAAAGAAAGACAAACAAAAATATGACAAAACTCACCAAACCTGAGACTAAATTTTTTATACATCCCAATCTGTCCAAAATTATAAGAATTGAACAAAAGATTTAAAGAAAACTTTTCTTGCTAGTTTCTTGAATGAAGAAAGACAATCTAGATGAATCTTGAATGATAAGAATAAGTATTGAATGAAAGATCAAACAAAGATTCAAAGAAACACAATCTTGGATGTTTCTTTATTAATCTTGAAATTTCTTTTCTTTCTTGATAGGTTCTTGAATGAAAGAAAGACAATCTAGAAGAATCTTGAATTATAAGAACAAATCTTGAATGCAAGATCAAATAAAGATCTAAAGAATCAGGATTTTGGGTGTTTCTTAATCAATCTTGAAATTTCTTTTCGTTTCTTTCTACTATTCACTTTTTTTGAACTGATGATCAAGAAAACAAAGAATCAATTAAAGAAACAAGAACATAAAGAACCAATAATGGCATATTCTTTCCAAGCAATTAAACCCTAATTTTTTGTGATTTTTTCTAAGGAATTAGCAAAGAAAATAATGAAAGATACATATGAGTTCAATAGAATTAAGATAAAGCTTTAATATCAACTGATACGAAAACCCTAAGAAAACAAGGTTCTTAAAACCCCCTAATCCTATTAAATCAAAAACCCAATCTTTCTATTATAATAACATGCTAGTTAAAATCCCAGTTATACGAAATTGAGATCTAATCCTACAGAAAACAGAAGAATTGAACATGCCATAAGTGATTATCTTGGTAAGTGATGCAATCCTTGAAGTAACAACAAGAAGAGCACGTCTTTCTTGAAGAGATTATTTTTTAATTTCATTAATCAACTAATATGATGTTTACAAGGATAAAATAAGGTCTTATACCCTTTTCCAGGTCCTAACCTTAAAAGGAATTAGAAAAACAAACCTAATCCTAACTAGCTTAGGAGTTTATAGCCCAATAACGCAATCTGATCCTAATCCACTTAGGATAGGGCTAAACTAACTTAAATAAGACCAAAATAACTTAAATAAACCTAAGGGGGAGTGGGCTTAGTGGAGCACTCTACTTAGGCCCACCAACTTCGTTGTCCAAAACTAGCTTAAAATAAACTAAGGCAAGTGAATTTTAATGAATGCATATGCTTACAAATAAATATCCAGTCCATAACAAGTCTTTTGTCCCTAATAAATAAATGATAAATAACAAGCCCAATGTATTAAATTAAGCCTATAAGAATAATTAAACTTGTCTTGAAATTTGGTTAGGTATTAGCCCTTCTACATGCCCTCTCTAGAAGAATCACAAGCTTGACTACTCCACTTGAATTCTTTATAGATGGTTCGGCCTTATCAATAAGGTGAGATGTAATGTGACTATGAAGAAACCCTTAAAATGCTTGTTTAAGCCTTGCAATAGGTGCACTTGGAAAAGTAAGCTTGTCTTGGCATGTGGCACCTTGATCTCCATTGCTAACATGGCTTCTAGTTTCAGGAACTCAGGTTACTAATATTCCCACCAGTGCTCAAATCCACTAAAGTTAGATTATGATCAGTGAGACCATAGTAGAAGAACTGGGTTAACGAGTATATATCGAATCCATGGTGGGGCCATTGGTTAAGGAGATCATTAAATCGCTCCCATGCTTCATGAAAATTTCTCCTTCTTTCTACTAGAACTAATGTATCATATTCTTAAGTTTGAGAGTTTTGTGGGTTGGGTACCACTTCATCATGAATGTATCCATTACCTTGTCCCAAGTATCAATGGAATCTACCTCCAAACTTAATAACCAATTTCTTGCTAATCCCATCATACAATAAGGAAAACACCTTAGCTTTAACTCATCTTCAGACAATCCATACAACGAGAGAGTTTGAACTATTGCATGGAATTCTCTCATGAAGGCTAGAGCATCTTTAATCGACATCCCATTAAATTGTGGCAACATCGATAGATGAATATGCTTCAGCTCATAATTCCTTGCTACCATGGTCAATCGAATGTAGGAGGGGTTACCAACAATAAATGGCATTTAATAGTCTCGAATTCTTCTTATTGTAGGATTAACAACAACTAGTTCAACTTGATTTCCTTTATGAAATTGTTCATTCTCCATATCTTATTCCTTATGTAGAATCATATTTAGATTATTGTTAGCCATCTCTCTTCTTCTCTAGGAGTTTTTCCTTCTACAAGTGTGTTCAATTCAGGATTCAATTTAATCAGCTGATTATTACTCGAATTTCTTGAATGCCTTAAGTGTATTCAGCTCCTAAAATTGAACAAAGAGAAAAGGTTCAAAATTAATTAATAAAGAAAACTTAAGGTAGTAAATAAATATATAAAAAAGTATAACTAGAATTAATGGTAGCAAAAATAAATTAGTCCCCAGTAACGGCACCAAAAACTTGGCCATCATAATCTGCAAGTGCACAGAGTCATTCCTAGTACCTACAAATCAAGTATTCCAAGTTCGTCTCCTATAAGGACTAAAATACTCACTATTGAATTAATCCTAATTAATTGAATGAAAATGACAAGAAACTTACAAGATGGTTAGATTTAAGTGGACAATAAATTGTAAAGACTGGAAATAAACAAACAAGGGAAATTTGATGATTTAAACTTAAGGCTTTGGGGTTCACCAATTTAAGAGATTGATCAATAAATTATGGAATTGATTGAATGACAAGTTATAATAACAATTGCACAACTTTACTCATATTCTATCTCAAGACGTATAAGAACACCCAACTAGTTAATTACCATCTCTCAATGTGAAATTTAACTAGTCAAATTCATTAAGAACAAGCAACCATAAGTTATCACACTAGTTTAGGATATTTCTACCTCTAAATCTAATTTGTTTATCTTCTTAGTGCATAAATCATACTTCACCTTTTAATTCATCATATGATTCCTAAGATTACATGTATGGTGATCAAGCATAGAGACAACAGTGAAATGCAAGAAAGATAAACATAACCCAAGAACTTTCATTCAACACCAATCAATCCATAAAATACAAATCCATCCCCCAAATAGGCTACATCCCTCACCCTAAAAGGGGTTTAGCTCTAGAATATGATAACAGAATCCATACACATAAAGACAATTAACATCCAAGAAAGAGTAGAGAGAGAAGGTAGAGAGATCATAAAATAATATTGTTGTTAATGCTTGATTCCTTCCTCTTTCTCCTCTTCTTTTCTTCTTTTAGGTGCCTCTTTATGTTGCAGCCTCATTTTTAGTGT
Organism: Erythroxylum reticulatum; assembly: GCA_025504915.1. NCBI lineage: Eukaryota > Viridiplantae > Streptophyta > Magnoliopsida > Malpighiales > Erythroxylaceae > Erythroxylum > Erythroxylum reticulatum. The sequence continues at coordinate 24,956,795 of JANSVA010000006.1, read as the reverse complement.
CCAGCCTCCTCTTTATGTCTTAAAAATGAGTATTTATAGTATCTTGGGTTCAAAGAAACCTAGTTTTTGCTAAACATGGGCAGGCAGATTGTTCTTGGGCTGACAAAGTCCGTTATATGGACTTAATGTCTGTTTAGAGAACCTTCTCGGGTCTCTGGAGTGGAGTTGATCAAGCGATGTCTATTTAGCGAACATACCCTAGGCCTCTACAAAATCATGCCATATTGACCCTTTAGACGACAAAATTTCTCCTTAGAGTCTTCACGGAAGTTGTATATTTCAGAACCATCTTAGAAAGCATACTTGAATTAGCTTAATCTAACATCCACAATCAAAGTTATGCCTCATGACCAAAATCTATCCATTTGTACCTATTCAGCAATAAAGTTAGATTGTGTGAGAAATAGCCAAAGAAAGCTCTAAATTCACATCGAGATAAGTCAAATGAGTTCCAATTCATCCCAAAATCATATATGAATAATTTGAATTATCAATTATCTTATATAACAATTCCTCGTATAATTTAAAAATATTATTATATATTTCAGTTATGAATAACACTAAATTTCTAAACCTAAATAATCAATTTCAACTTACTGCACGAAACGTTGAACCTCTTGACTGTTCAATAAAATGTAACTGTGGGTAGCATCAATTTCTTCCTCTGTTAACATTCTTCTTATTGAACGTCCATATGTTCGTCTAGGATATGTGAAAATGGATAAGTTAAAAAACTGCATTGCATGTAGGTTTAGTTCTTCTTCAAGATTTTCTAGATTTTCCTGAAAGGTATAACCGGCTATATCATAAACCATTTGCAAGTAAGGATTTTTTATTTGCATCCATATTATTTGTTATAAATCCAATTCCCCTTTCAAAATCATTTAGGTTCACTAACGATTACCCCTTGAGGTGCTACAAATTAATGGTTCCCTATGTCGTGTCTACTCAAAATAATTTAGGATAAACCTTTTCTTAGCAAATGCCCATTCACTTCATCAATGGGAATGAAACGAATGTGTTTGTACTTTTTACATGGACATTTGATCTTTGGGCCATCCATATATGCAAGTTGAGAACATGCATAATGAATAAAAGCTTCAACTCCCGTAACAAACTCAGGATTAATGAAACCATCAGCTATTAATCATCTATACATCCAAGATCTATCAACATTACTTATTTCTACAAAATTGTTAATTTCAAAAAGTGATTCCATAGTTAGTATCCTTCATGTTCCTCAAAGTTTACAAAAATTCTAAAATTTACATAACATCCTCTAAGAATTAACCAATTGAATTAATCACCTACAATTAAGTTCAAAAATATGGTAAGTGGCATTGTTTACACCTGTGAATCTAAAAAACAAGTTCTCGTTATGACTCATAGGCTCGTGTAATTTTTAGAATTCTAGGATCATGAAATTTATAGAACTTAATCAATATGCAGACTTTGTGTACATTTAACATGAGTCAAATTTTAAAGAGTCTTCTTTGTTCATCAATCAATACATGAACTTCCCATTCCACCCAGTCTCCTTTTTGAAGGAATTGATAAGTGGAATTCCTAGTTTCTAATATAATAAAGTTTCTCTTAACAATCCAGAGGAGCACAAACCTATTGAAAATGCACATATACTACATATACTACTATTGAAACTATGACCAACAACATTTAAGCCACAAGATCTCAAGTGTCAAGTAGCATACACAATATAAGAATTTTACCAATTGCAACATAAATCAATAAAAATCTAAGAAAAATACTAGCAAACTAAGCAATGTCAATTTCTAGAATTATGGTAAGGTTTATAGTCATTACTCAACTACTTAAAATTTGAAGAAGAAAAATAAATTACTAAAACACAAGAGACTAATGATTCAACCATCTCCAAAGTCCTAGAAGTATGTACATTAATATTGTGTAATAGCACTTCTACTTTTCTTCTTCGTTCTTTATTTCAGTAGCAACTCAACCAATATCCTATATTAAAGTTCCTCAAAACCCCTAAAATCTTTCATTTATTAATCTCACCACAAATCAAATATACTTTCATACCAAAAACTTAAATTTAGATTAATAATACTTAAAATTTAAAGCCACAAACTGAAGTTCATACCATAAACAAGTTTCAGTTGGTACAGACCATTAAAATTAAAAATGCAACAAGTTTAAATGGGAGGTTCAAACCATAAACAAATATCCAAATTAAACCAAGTACACAAAAACCTAGTAAATAATAGAACCCACTTTCCTTAACTGACGCGTGGAAGAACTCACTAAAGCACGTGAAGGAAAAAGATGACAGAGCTAGAATAAGTTGATGACCAAAGAAGATAACCAAAACAAAGAAATGAAGACAATGATAATCAAAGTAGTAAACAAAACATAGTGACGAAAAAGTCTCAACGATGTCTTTAAAAAAAATCAAAGAATAAAATGTTACCTCAATTGACAGAGCTAGAATAAGTTGATGACCAAAGAAGATAACCAAAACAAAGAAATGAAGACAATGATAATCAAAGTAGT
>JANSVA010000006.1:24934104-24954166 GCA_025504915.1 Erythroxylum reticulatum | reverse complement strand
AAACAAAACATAGTGACGAAAAAGTCTCAATGATGTCTTTAAAAAAATCAAAGAATAAAATGTTACCTCAATTGACAATTAAACGAAGACGACGATGATGGCACGCGATGGGTGAGCGATGATGAGGAAGAAAGATGGTTAAATATAGATGAAAACAATAGATCATCCTTAAATGATATGTTGTACATCACCAATATCTCACATTTCATAAAAAGAAATTAGATAGGAAATCCTAAAGTAAGCAATATAGGAAATCCTAAAAGCTAAAATGAAGTTCTAATTGATAAAATTAAAAGCTTTGAAATAAATAATCTTCATATTATAACTTTAGTTAAGTGTTTTCTTATAGTAGTTTATGGACTTTGATCATCTCATCATAACTTTAAAACCTAAAAATTTAAAAAATTAACTTATAATCATGCTATATATTCTCATATTAGCATAAACAAGTGATGCAACACCTTATATCAAGTATATGTAAAATGGCATTTTAGCAACTATAAAAATGTTAAAATGTATGGATTTGGCATAAAATGCATAGCATACAAGCATGGACCTTATCTCTAACCTTAACTCTAAATAACTTTTCAATAAACTTTCAAGCGTAAAATTAAACCTCAACTCCTAATACTAGTGCTTTATTCTTAACTAAAAAAGATGAATGCTTTGGGGAATTTCTTAAATTTGTAAAGAGGGTTTAAAATGAAAATAACTCTTTATTACATCTATTAAGAGTGACCATAGTAGGAAGTTTGAGAATGAAAGATTTGAAACCTTTTTATAAGGATAATGGTATCTTTCATCACATTTCTAATAGAAGATCCCTTCAATAAAATGGGCTTATTGAGAGGAAAATAGGACTTTGTAAGAAATAGTTAAGACTATAATAAATGAGTATGATCTCAATACAAATTGTTTGGCAAAAATTATGGCTACAACATGTTATAGTTTAAATAGAGTCCACATAAGACCAACTTTGGATAAAACCCTTTATGAGATTTGGAATGGGAAGAAGCCAAAAATTAGTAACTTTAAAGTTTTTAGAAGTAAATGCTACATTTTGAATACTATAGATAACTTAAAATGAAAATGCTACATTTTGAGATCACTACAATATAGACATGCCACATAAAGAACAAATCAACAATCTAATTCAAATAAGAAATATGCATAACCAAGCATGATAAATAGAGCAACTTCATGAGCAATAATTTGAACTTTGAACTGTTATGATTGATATCTCCATCACTTTTCTACAAAATGGTGGCAGCAACGAGCGAAATATGCCACTTTCCATTCTTTAGAGCCACTAAATTACCCATTCTATTAAAAAGTGCCCTTATTATTAAGCCATCGAGCTTTCATATAAGAACATATCCGTATAGCCTTTATAGCGTTGGCCAACTAGTGAAAAGAAAATTACAGCAAAATCCATTATACATATATGAACCTAAAAAAATATCAAAGAACTTGGCACTTTATTGTGTGAAGATTACAACTTCATCGACTTGTTCTCAGCTGTTAATCACAATCTAAGGAATTAAACACAGCCCAAACTTCTCAATTCTAATATATTAAAACTTGAATTGTTTAACACAACAATAATTAAACCAACTTCTTTTTATGCTTAAACTTGAATTGTTTAACACAACAATAATTAAACCAACATTCAAAATTACCCTAAAGAGTGTTTCAAAAATCAAGAGGCTTCTTGATTAAAATAAAGACTTTAATACCTCTTAATCAATAAAAAGACTTATGTAATAAAGTGATATAAAATGTTTATGCATGGTGAGTCTTTAAAATTGGCAAACTAACAAAATGAGAATACAAATAATATCACAAAATATAAATGACCTCGATGTGCCTTTTTTTTTGTTCTTAACTTGATCTTCATTTTGTAAGTAACAAACTTTATCTTTTCTTTTATCATCTTCATGATGTATCTTCTTAAGTTATCCATGATTTTATCATGTTCTTATAAAGCTTCCTATTATGATTGCAAACTCATTAGTAGGATTTATATTTTGTTATCATCAAAATATTGATTGAAACCACCCTTATTTCCATATTTTCCTTTAGCTTATCTATTGGTCTTGAAAACCTATTGGTAATCAAATGTTTGAAAACTATCTATATTGTCAACTAACTCCCAAATATCATTGTTTTTTATAAACTACATCTTCTTCTCTATATTTGTCATTCATTTATCAAAATGGTCACTTTTTATTACTTAACCAAAGGTAAAATGGTCCAGATTCTCTTGAAATACATTTGATCTTACCTATGTACATATCCATGATCTAACTTGAAGTGAATGCTACTACCGACTTCAAACATCAAAAGACATGTAAGAAAATCAAGTTAACCAACTTGTCTTTTTTCAATGAATTGCTTCCTTTTTGCAAAGCAAACTTGGATTCAATCAACACTTATATGCAAACACTTCTTAAATTCATTGTAGATAAATCTCAACAAAAGTCAGTTTACTCTATCCAATGGAGCATTAACTATAACCTCCCACATTGCTTCAACTAGAGAAGCGCAGGAGAAGTGCCTACCTCTATTATACTTTGGGTTGCCTATTTCCACAAAAAGGCTTACCTTTCTTGAATGTATACCATTTATAGAGAAAATCCAGTGTCGAATTAGGACCTAGAAAAAAATTTCTACCTTTTGCAAGGAAACTTTAGCTCATTAAATCAGTCCTAAACTCTCCCTATATTTACTAGATCTCACACATCTTGCTCTCAAAGGGTTTCATTAAAACCATTGAGCATATATTCAAAGATTTCCTATAGAACACTTTGACTAGTACAAAGGGTTGTACAAAAATTAAATGGTCAGATATTTGTGTTCCTAAAGCAGAAGGGCGTTTGAGTATATACTTTATTAAGATCATCAACCAAACAATCATTATGAAGAGGCTTTGGTGGATTCTTAAAGGCAGGAACTTAATATGGCTCACGTGGCTCCACTCCTATTTCCTTAAGGTTCGTAGTCTGTGGGTAGTAAGTAAAACACCTTTAAACTCTTACTTCCTTAATCAATTGTTGCATCTAACCCATATGGTTAAAGATGATATCTCCTATCATATTGGCAATAGGAAGCTATTTTCATTATAGTATGAAAAATGGTCCAACCATGGTTATTTTTTCAATTCTACAAGCTTACAAAGGAGTTCTCTCATTCTCCCACACCATAATAAATTAGACTCATTCATCACAGAAAGCAACTAGAACTTCCCTGCAACTCTTTGCTATTTGTAGTCAAATTATTCTCCTAAACCACTTACATAAGACACATTTTTTTGGCATACTTGGCCAACTCACCTTCTTTCAAATAAATAATGAGAGATATATTACGGATGAAGAAACCAATGATGGAGTGGTCTCGTATTATTTGGCATAAGCGACTCCCTCCTAAAATGTCATTCCTCTTATGACTTGCCATTCAGAATCATCTTAACAATGTAGACAGTCTCAAAATTTTAAACATTAGCATGTCTTGTCCGTGTTTTGTTCAATAGCAGAAGAAACTAGGGACTACCTATCTTTTTGGTGTGAAACAACCTATCAAGTCTGGTAATCAATCAAGTTACACTACATATGGAATGCTTAAGCTTATACACTGTCTAATGCTATCCACTGGCTAACATGTCAAAGCTCTCTCCATATTGCTTCTATTTGCATAATAGTGCAAACCATATGGAAAGAAAGAAACGATCGAAGATTCAATGCTAAGCAAAAGTCAACCCCACTCCTCTTTTCAAAAATGTTGGTAAGAATTTGAGAGCTTGTATTGCTTAAAGGTGTCACCTGACGATCCGAGCTCCCTCATATACTTCAGTTCCATATTAATCACTTGTCTTAAGTAGACAATTTATGTAGGTTCTGATGTGTTGAAGGGTACCTCCTCCCTTGTGTTATATTTGCATATACCTTAATTCTTTATTAATGAAATTTTATCTTTACATTTTTTAAAAAAATCAATAAATTAATAGTATTCAAACCATTTAGTAGTTATTAATTAAAGTAGATATTAATTAATCTATAATTTAATGTTTAGTTTTTAATTCACAAAATAAATTTATAATTAAATAAAGATATATTTAATAAATTATATTTTTTGGGAACTCAAACTTATAATTTTTATGTACAATATGAAAGTATCTATATGATCCCATTAAATATAAGATTTACAAATTTTTGTAATAGGTTAATACCTTTTAAAAATATAATAATTGATGATTCAAATTAATTTATGGTATTGAATAGAGTTATATTCGATGATTTTATTTGATCATTTTATTAACTATTATGAAATAGAAGTAATTAATGGGATAAAACCAATGTATTGGGTCTCGTATCATACCAGTCAGAAAATGGTAACAAATAGTATTCTAGGGTACCGATCAATATCAATGGTTTCAAAGGGTACTGGCGTGTACCATAAGTTTTGAAAAATAGGGGGACCATTTTGTAAAAGTAAAAAAATTTAACCCAAAAGACCCCCTCCCACCACTCTCTCTACTTCTAATTCCCTCTCACATTTCTCGCTCACACTCTCACTCTCTCTCTCATCCGACGGTGACTTTCCCCTCCCTCTCTGGTGATTGTCCTTTTTGGCGTCTCTATAATACCCCTATACAGAACCTACAACTATCCACACATATAGCAACGAAATTCCTACATATGCATTCAAGGTATACAATTCTATTCAATCTTATACGTATACACATTACAAAACTTCCCAATGCTCGACATTATTATTTAATAGTACTAATACACCTTTACATTTATATGGTAATCCAAAGAAAACATGCAATTTCCTTTCTTCAGTACATATACAATCATATTTAGCTAAAAGCACATTACAAAAGTACTTTTTCTCTTATTTGTTGGCCTTGGTCCTTATAAATGTTCCTTGTACCTCACTCTTATGCCTTGGACCTACACGGACTAACACCTGGGCTAAGCTTGAAAGCTTAATGGGGAAATACTTAGTTTTGATGCCCACGCACATTATTAATCCACCAAGCACACACATTTATAAACATCACAGCAAATATAAATAGTGATGACATACTTAATCAAACACATAATGCAAACATGCTTCAATATGATGTTCATATACCATAAATTCACCTTCAAAAATCAAACATTGATATTCAACACTCAATGATACAAATTATTAATACAAATTCTTATCAATACTGATTGTTTATTTTGTCATACTATATTTATTAGTTATGACTGTTAAGTTTCCTTTCTGTGTTAGGTTGACATATTTCTGTAGATGTGGATAATAAGAGCTATGGATATTTGAATATATCAAACTATAGACACTCGAAGGCATCAAACTATGGATACCTGAAGTTATCAAACTGCGGATACTCGAAGACATCAAACTGTGGATAACCGAAGGTATTAAACTGTGGAGACATTATAGTTTCAAAATGGAGATATCATTGGTGTCAAACTGTAACAGCTGCGCTATATCCTTATATACATGGCCATCTACCCACCTACAAGACAATAAAGTAGGCACTATAACATTTCCTTTAACCATTTGCCAATTTCATAATTCAAATATTGATAAGTCATACGATATACATTTCAAGTCATAAAATTTGTATTTATGTTCATACATGCCAGTCATAACTTATCACCATTAGAAAGGGGTCAAAATTACACTTGCATAATCATACTATACACATATGATCAATAAATATGCATGCAAATCATTTATTTACATGTAAGTTTTCTTTGTAATGCATTATGCTCAATCTTAAATTCCAATGTTCAATCACCTAATTCACATATGGTATGTCCTATTTAATTTATTTATAGGTGTTTGAAAAGATTCAAAAGATTCATACATATTTAAAGAGGTTCAGATAAGATTCAATAAAAATAGGAAATGAAAATAAAATCAAAATAGTGCAATTTGGGTTAAGCTTACGGTAGTCTAAAAATAGGTAAACAATTAGTAGACAAGCAAATCACATGATGGACTCCAGTTGTTCCTTAATATGTTTATAAAAAACTTTCGAATTAGGTTTCGAGGTCTTCTATACATTTTCCCTTAAGTCTATAGTTTCTATAGAACTAACAATCATACCATTTGAGCTTCCAATCATGACCTGTAGACCAAATATCACAAGCTGCTTCAAAATAGGGAAAACATCAGGTCACCATTTTTTATCTCAATTTCCTATGTCATAAAGCCAGAATTAAGTCAGAGTCTCTTCTATAGATTTCTAGTTCTATGTCTTAGTTTCATATTCAATTGAAATCAACCAATTTAGAGTTTTGTAGGCTGAGTTATGACCTAAACAATGTGACTAGTAGATAGAATTTCACTACACGATATTCTCTTGTCATACACAACCAATGCTATGCAAGATAACACCAAAGCATCATCCCAGAAACCATTCCATATGCAAATGAATCTTTGTATCCATTCAAACATACACAAAAAGAGAATTAGAGTAAGTGTAGTCCCAAAACTTAAAATTGGCAAAGTAGTTCTTCTAATGCTTTTTCTTCCCTTCCTTTTTAATTTTGCTTAAATCACCAAATGAAAAATGATGGGATGAAGAAGGTGAAATGGAGAGGAGAAAAATATGAAGTTAAGCGATCAAGTGCCTTCCATTTCCCCTCTCCATATGTCTTTTCATGAATTTTCTAGTCTTAGACACATGTTTCAATCCCATTGGACAATATGCTACAATCCTATTATACCATATTTTACAATCCCATCGGACCATGTGTTACAATTATATTAGACCATATGTTACAATTCTATTGGACCGTGTGTTACAATGCTATTGGACCATGTTTTACAATTCTATTGGACACAAACAAGCTTTAATCTTATTGGTCACACATGCTTTAATCCAATTGGTCCATGTGTTAACTTTAGAAAAATTATCATATTAATCCTTCTATTTCCTTTAATTCCCACATTTGCATATGATCCTATCAATTAATTTCATTCCTTTATGTCATAATTTTCTAATGGCATTATTTTATGCAATTTGGTTAATTATATAGGGAGTTATAGCCCAAAAACTACAGGCTATTAGAAAATAAGGACAATAGTCAAAACTCAACTTCAAACCAGAATTCAAAAATCTTAGAGGCAGAATCAAATTTTGGTTCCTTCATCAAAGTTTTATACTATGTCTCTATTTTAATTTTCAATTGGAATTATCCAATTTGGAGGTCTACAAGCCAAGATATGTACAAAATTTTGTTCAGTGGAACCTATCTATTTAGTGAGGTATGCATCCCAATTCAACTCACTTAGGTCTTATCATGCAAAAGCAACACAAAAATACATCCAATTTAACCACAAACATCCCATTTACTTATGGAATACTTCTTTTATCAATTCCCCTCACATCACGATCATAAATCTAAACAAACATGTTCAAAATTCCAATTCATTTTTCATGTCTAAGTATGTATGTTCATATTGAAACAAAAAATTACCCATTTACCTATGACTTTTACATTAAGTATCATTATGTCTCTTATTATACTTAGATGCACTTAATTCATTATGTTCGCTTCTTAATATACCCTAGACATGCTATAATACTTCCAGGGTATATGGTGGGACCTTACAATCTTCGTCCACCCTCCTTCCACTTCCCTCTCGATCATGCATAAAAGGTGACATCTCCATCCACTCTCGTTACTACACTACACCACCACTGCTCTTCGACATCACTTCCAATCGGCCACTACTGGCCACTGTTGCCATAATCTGTTGATCAAGAATTTAAAATTTTCATATCTAGATCCAAACCCAACCAAATCAAAATTGAACTGAACCGAACCGACTCATTATTTAATTACATTTTTTGATTTTTTTTGGTGCACTGTTTATTCTAAAATCTGAATAGCAATTGCATTGTATTTGGTTGTGTATGTGTTTTGTGATAATTGGAATTGTTGCAAATGTTAGAAATTGGAATTGTTGGAAACTACTAGAAATTTGAATTGTTGAAAACATTGAATTGTTGGAATTCCTAGAATTGTTTGTTTGAGTTGGGATATTTGAGTTTGAAAGTTGAAATCATTTATATGAGTTGGTTCAATTTTGATTTAATTTAGGCATTGTCAATTTATGAAGAAAATTAATGGATTGGAAATTTTAAACTTGAAATTTGGAATTGTTTGTGTGAGTTGGTTCAATTTCAACATAATTTAGACATTGTCAATTTATGAAGAAAATTAATGGATTGAAAAATATAAATTTCAATTTTGGAATTATTTGTATGTGTTAGTTCAATTTCAATATAATTTAAACATTGTTAATTTGTTAAGAAAATCAATGCATTGGAAAACTTTAGTAAGAAACTAAGAATGTTGATTAAAATTGGTGAATGAAAGATCGTTAAATCAAAGTTGGGAACTAGGGTTTTAGTGACTATATTGATTAAAATTAGTTAACAAAACAAACTAATTATAAGCATTATAAATTGAATTGTATAAGTCAACAAAAATATCAGTTTATAGTTGAATTATGAGATTACATAAGGTAAGTTCTAAACTTATAGTTTTGTGTTATGGATGAAGTTGAATATGTTATAATTGTAATTGTATGTCTTTAGTTTATGATTAAATAATGTAATCATAGATAATGAGTTATATTATATAAGATGTACATGTGTATCGTGTAATTGTGTATGTTAGATACTTGAATTGTTAGTTTTTGACTTATTAGTGAATTGTGTTTGATGACATTGAATTGTGTATAACATCACCACACAAAATGAGTTATATTATACAAGATGGATATGTGCATGGTGCAATTGTGTATGTTGAATTATTGAATTGTTGATTTTTGATTTATTGGTGTTTTATGTTGGATGAAATTGAATTGTGTATGATATAATCATGTAAAAAAGGTTATATTATATAGGATGGACATGATTATTATGTAACTGTGTGTTGAATATTTCAATTATTAGTTTTTAACTTATTAGTAAATTATGTTTGATGAAATTGAATCGTGTATGATGTAATCATACAAAATAAGTTATATTATATAAAATGTATATGTGTATTTTGTAATTTACGCTGGACTTTTGAGATAAACAATACATATTTTAGATATAAGTTGATAATGAAATTATGTGTTATTTATTTTGATATATTTCTTCATTTATTTTATAGATAAATGGAAGGAAGTTCAAGTACTCCTAATAATACAACAGCTTCAAGAAGATATAATGATTCGGCTTAAGCTTATGTTGCATTGGTCCTTGGTATGACGAACCATACTATTTGCTTATTTTGTAACAAACATTTGAAAGGTGGAGGAATCACTAGATTAAAGAAACATTTAACTAGGGTTAAAAGAGATAAGGAACTTGTAAAAAAGTGAGCCATTATATGAAGTGGAAAATGAAACTTTGCTTGAAGATTATTAACACAAGAAAGATAAAAGGGAGAGAATAAATTATGAAATTGTTAGTGGAAGTTTGTTTACTAGTTTTCAGGATGATAGTGGAAATGTTGAAGATGGTAGTGCTCTTACGTAGCAATAAGTGAATATTGCATCTAGACCTGGTGTTAGAAAAAGAAGAAGGAAGGTGTCAAGTTTTTTTGCATCATGAACAATTCCTAGAGCTCAGCCTTCAATTCATAGTGCCATGTAATTAAGAGAGGCAGCTTACAACGTAGATATGATAATGACTAGATGGTAGTATGATTCAAGTGTAGCATTCAATATTTCCCAATCTTATTATTATCAACTGATGGTAGATGCTATATCCTTTTATAATCTGGGATACAAAAATCTTTCTATTGATGACTATAGAGGTAAACTTTTGAGTATCTCTATTTATGAAATTAAAATTTATTTGAAAGAAAGAAGAATTCGGGCTACTTATGGGTGTGCAATCATATGTGATGGTTGGACAAATAGGATACATAAGTCTATTATTATTTTTTTTAGTTTATTGTGCAAAGGGCTTAATGTTTTCTAAGTCTATTGGTGCATCTTGCCTTGTTAGGATTTGATACTTTATTTGAAATATTTGATGAAGTTATGAATGAAGTAGTGCAAGAAAATATTGTTTAACTTATTACTAACAATGATTTTACTTATAAAGTAGTGAGAAGAGGATTACAAAGCAAGTACTAGAAAATATAAAGGATACTAGGTATTTCTCTATTATTGATGAGACTGTGTAAAAAAGAAACAAAAAGTGACCAAGTTCATCTACAATCATACATAGGTCTTGAATTTGATGAGAAATGTCTTCAATAATGGCAGAACTTGTGTCATCCTATTGTTACAAATTTGCAAAAAAATTCTTATCACTTTAGTGCTTTATTATGATGAAGAAAGAGTTGAGACAGATACTAACAAGTGATAAGTGGGTTGTATCTCAATATGCTAGGTCTAATGTTGAATTGAAGGTTTTCCAAAATTATAATTAAAGATGCTAAATTTTAGTCCCAATGCCAATTTTTCATTCGAGTTTGTGAGCCTTTGGTGAGGGTGCTTCGTTTGGCTGATTGTGATGAAAAGTCAACAATGGCTTATTTTTATGACGCCATAAAGAGGGTGAAGGAAGCAATCAAGGTTAATTTAAAAAATAGACATTCTTTGTATACTCTTTATCTTGCAGTCATCAATGAAAGATGAGAAAGGTAACTTTACTCTCTGTTATTTGCAGCTAGGACATTTTTAAATCCTAGTGTCTATTTTAGACCAAATTTTACTAAGAAAGTTAAAGTTAATAGAGGAATGCTATTAACTATGATAATAGTTGTTGCTCATGAGATGATGCAAGATGTCCTAAACCAACAAATGAAGATTTATAAGGAGTTTTCTTGGAATTTTGGGATGTCAATTACTATTCGACAAAGAGCAAAATTTAATCCAGATATATATTTTTTAACTTTTGTTACTTATTGAAAATTAATTATCACTTTATTTTGTTTATAATGATAATTTTATTGTCTTATGATATAGTTTCTTAGTGGGACCAATTTGGAAATAGTGTTCTAGAATTACAAAGGTTTGCAATTCAAATTCTAAGTCAATGTGTAAGTGCAACAAGTTGTTAAAAGAATTTGAGTACATTTGAATCCATCCATTCTATGAAAAAGAAAAAGATTGAAGCTCAAAAGATTGAATGACTTGGTCTTTATTTTTTATACAATTTAAAGCTTCAGGAAAGGTATGTTATATCATTATTAGGTTAGATATAATTTCTTATATTTTTTAATAATTCAATTTTATTGTTTATTAGGACTATTAATAGAACAAGTAGTTTAGTAGATTCAATTTGCATTAATAATATCAATCTTTTGGCCGATTGGGCTTATAAGGAATCAAATTTTATAAGTGAGAGTGACTTGGAAGATAATCTTAGATAGTAAAGCATTGAAATGTCATTTGGTGCAATGAATTTAAATGTTGGTGATGATGATGCTCCTCTCAATGATAAAGATTTTGTACCAAATCAGAATTAAGGTCAATGCAATTATAGCGGGTATCCTATATCTGATTGAATGAAGTTCTAGGTTATTGTTTCTTCTCTTCTTTTAATTTTATTTATATTTGATATATATGTTAAATTTTATATATGCAATCTAATTATAAATGTTTTTGTTTCAGCTTACTTCTAGCTAGTTGATTCGTCATCACGAACTCTTGTTATAAATTGTGCTAGTTAGATACTTAAGGATATTTATTATTCTTTTTATTAGATGCTTTGATACAATTATTATTTATTATATGATGAAATTGTAATATAAAGTATTATTTTAAATACTTTATATTATTTTTATTTTTTATTTGCATGATAATTAAATGATTTTTTTCATATTAGTTATAGTTATTATTTATATGTGAAATACACTAAAAGTAATGTTAATAAAATAAATAAATTGTTGTTAAAATAAAATAAATACTTGTGAGCTTCCCGCCCAACATTAATTGACAACAAAACAGACATTGCCCCTCTTTTGCACATACGTGACTGCCTCCGTACAATTTAAAACTTGCATTTTCTCAATTGGCTATGTAGTGACAGGGAGACAATATTTGAGGAAGCATAGGCAAGCATTAAGGAGGTCCATACGTCGTAAGTTTCTATGCTCTTCAGACATATCAAACTTCTGTCAACTTACTTTAAGTAAATAATTATACATTCTTGATACCAAAAAACCCAATTGCTATATATTAAATATGCACCAAATAAATCTCACAAATTATTTATTAGAGATCACTGGCTTTTCTGGAGTTTTCCTTTTCATTGAAGTTCAATTTTTAAATTTCAAGAAGGGTTTGTTGTTAACTTCCTTTCGGTTTATATTTTTTATTAAATAACTATCTTTTTAATGGATTGTTAATAATGATTAGCATATCAGTGTATGGAACAAGGACTAATTCTTTGAGTTGGTAAAGTTTTATTTAATAAATTAATTCATGGACTAAAATGCTAAATGAATCAAAACGAATATTTTTAGTGTATGGGAAAGTATAAAGAACTCCATATTTATTTCCGAATGTAAGGTAATACTTTTAGCATCCTCTTGCCCTGCATTAGGCCTTACCCAATCGCACCAAACTGAAATTTAAGTCACAAAATCTGACTTGAAAATTACGATTAATTAATATCAAGTAACTTCCTAAAATTAAATTTAATGTATTGCAAGCTTCTACCATCTCAAATATTGAAAATTAATACCTACCCAAAAAAATTGAAGTTCTTAAAAAAGAATAATAAAAATTAAAATTCCCTACCAATAAAACGGCAAAATATTGTAATTTGAGCTGAGATTAACTGTATTAAACTCGAGCACCAGTTAAGGCCCCATATACATGGATGGTAATATTTTTCCTATCCGAAGTTAGTAGCCCAATTCAAGTTAATGTGGCTTCTAGTTGAGATCAAACTATTTAATTCTTTTTAAAATTTAGATCGAGATTAAGTTTAGGCTGCTCGATTCGCAGTCTAAAACTTTCAAATAACATAACATTATTTGAGTAAAATGATATCATTTCAAATTGTTAACTAAGAAAAGAAATTAATTAAATTTGACTTAGACTTGGTCATGCTTTAGGTTACTCAAGTTCAATTAGACTCAATCTTAGGCTGCAAATCTCATATTCAATTGAGTTTAGACTAGATAATGCTTTAGAGCTCTCAAGTTCAAATTAGACTCAATCTTAGGTTGCAAATCTCATATTCAATCGAGTTTCGTATCCAGCTCATTACCAAACTTACTTTTGTGCATTCCAGGTAAGATTTCTACAATCTAATGGTTCAACTTCATTGAGTGTGAAAACAAAGCTCTTAAGGGTGACGCGATGAGGATGTTGAGGTCCTACTTGCAAATACCCTCCACTTTTAACCAAGCTATAGGAGTTATCATTCATCCAAGATTTATACTTTATTTGTCTTACTTTATTTAAATTATAAGAATTATATGATTTAATATATATTAAAATAAAAACAAAAATTTAAAAATGATGGTTATGAACTTCATTTTCAAAATAAAGAAGAGTTGTTTAAAAGTAAAATCTTTTCTTTTTCAAAAGGATGTTTTTTATCAATCATAGATTTTTGAAGTAAAAGGGGAAAAAATGACATTTCAATAATTAAAGCCAAATGATTTATAAAAATCCAAAATAACGATTTTTCCAATAAGAGAATTTCAAGCAAGCATTCCTTAAAACCTTTAGCATTTATCAACTAATTTATGACTCCGCATAATGCAAGTAAAAGTTAGGTAAAAGGAATCAGTTACTCTTATCTAGCAATGAAATTGAGCGACGAATTGTGGCTAAATTAATTTATATTATTAGTTAACAATTTATATCATTAGTTAACAATTAAAATGTAAATCATTAAAAGGAAATTTGAACACAATGGATAACAAACTTGAATCCCTAGACCAAATCCCTCCATATTGAACTATGAATTAGGTGAGTGTATCTTAAAAAGGCATGAAAACCTAAGTCACAATAGGGCCAAGATTAATGTGATGATGCCATTTGCAATTGCCTATACATGAATAGGAGTTGATGAAGGACAGGAACAAAGTGGGCATGTTAGGTTGTCAAACGTGATTATCTTTCATGATCTTTAATTTTGTCAACAATTGGGGTGTGGCAAATGACAGTGATACCAAAGGCCGAATTTCGTCAACTTATCATTTGGAAGGCTCCTTTCTGCTTTTGATTGGACCTCTTTACTTAAGAACTTCACCCATTCGTGATTCTTAGTTGAAGGTTTGATTATACTCCTATTGGGGCTTTCTATATCATCAAAGTTCTTCTTCCTACTCATAGGCTCATTAGCTTTCAAATATACTATATGCTCTATTAGAATAGGGTTATCTAGCTTCTCTTTTTCTTCTTGCAAGATACAGATATCTAATAAATCATTATGTACCCAAATTTTAAATGAGTCATGTGATATCAAATTAATACTAACTCCTAAGTTTGTTAATGTCCTTTTAATTAACAAATTATTATTATTATAAGGAATAATGCAACTCCATTTTGCAAGATGATGGGGCACTTCTCACTTATTGTGACCATTAACAATTCCTCAAACTTTTTTATATTAGAAAGGAGATCCTTTAAATACTTACATATTGTAGCATATGCAAAAGAGCTTTAACAAAAGATATATTAATAAGTAATTATTTTAAAAAGTTTTAAAACTAACCAAATTTATCTTTCTTTTTACTTGTCTTAAGCATGCTTGTGTATGGAATTCTTTTGTTGGTACTGTTTAACCACTTCCTTCTTTGGCTCCTCATCTCTTTCTCTCTCTCTCTCTCTCTCTCTCTCTATCGTTCTCCTTTTTTTCTTGTTCAACATCCTTCTCCTTCTCTTTAAATTTTAGCTTCTTTTCACTCTTCAAAGCCACTACATTCACTTGCTCCTATAGATTTGGCTTGATGTTGGTCGGAAAAGTACCTAGCCAACTTTTAGAGATAAGATTAGGAAATTGTCTAAAAATGAATTTGTATGTTATGGACGGGGCTTGTTGATCTCTAAGAGATAATTCAATACTTTGGAAGCGAGCCTCATAAGTAGTAATGAAATTTTTCATGACCTCTAAGAGACTTGGCTTCTTTTCTTTCTATTATTATTGTTGAAATTCTAATGGAGTTTTTTTAAAATAAAAATTTAGGTTAACTTCTCCACCCTGGATTGTAAGAATCAATAAAGGGATTATTATGAGACTAATTCCTTATAAAAGCAATTTGCTCAGTTGGTTGTCCTAAGCAATTAGGTGCTTAACATTCATGTTTAGGGTATCCCCCATGGCAAAAATCACTTCTTTTCACTTATGCTAGTTGAGATGTAAAATATATATTATCAAGCTTTTATTCAAAGATTCCAACTTAGCCTTTAATATGGTTACCACATTGACATTATGAATGCCACCAAAGTTTGACTTTAATCTTATATTCCCCGTCTAATAATTATTTATTACAATACTTTTAATAAGATCTTGTAGTTGCTCAATAGTTTTAAAGCTTTTAATCTTACCCAAAGATGCACTAGTCAATTTTCTTGATGGATAACTCAATCCTTTATGGAATTTCTACATTTTTAGTCCTAAATTTAGTCTATGGTGTAAGCACTTTCTTAATAGTTCATTCTATCTCTCTCATGTCTCATAAAACATTTCACTTTCTGATTCTTGTTATGCAAGTTAGTGGGAAATACTTGGATAAAACTTCTCAACATTCCTGTTCTTAATGGTAATAAATTTAGAATGGAGAGACTTCAACCAAAATTTTGATTTATTCCTCAAAGTAAAAGGGAACATCTTAAATCGAATATAATCTTTTTAAACTCCATTAAGCATGAATATATTACATATAATCAAAAAATTTGCAATATTCACATTTAGAACCTCGCCTGATAGCCCATAAAATTGAATAAGTCTTTGAACCATCTTAATTATGTTAAGTTTAATTTCAAAATTATTGGTCTCTAATCTTGGCTTAGTAATGCTAGATTTTTGGTTGCACGTCATAACACTGCCAAAATAACTAGACCTACAACTGTAGCAATAGCAAGTCTAGGTCAATCCCACAAAGATCAAATCCAATTACTTTCTTAAATTATCTGTATAAGTAAAAAAGGGGTTGGTTTGATACAAATTAGAAAACAAAATGAAACTTGAATATGCAAAAGTACTCAAATTAAATAGTCGCAAAATGATAGAATTGACGAATGAATAAATCCGGTTCTTTGGTTTAATCTCGGCCTAAGCACAATTTCACATATGTCATTGAATTATCATCTTTACACCTCTCTTAAGACTATTGGTTGTGAATTATCAATAAGCTCTGTTAATCTTGATTTTTTCTTAAGTTGTAGTTAATTAAGAAGAACTCGTTAATTAACCTTAACAATCGGGAAACCTAGAACAAACTCTCTAAGTTTATCTAGACAATCGCATTACAAATGAGAAAAACAAACCAGTCTAAGCAATAATAACACAAGCTTGGACTATTTAACATATGATAAGTTGTCCCTAATGATTTAATACCGTCAGTTGCTACATCTGACCTTCAACATGACTATTACATATCATATTCAAGTTCTAGCTATGGGTTTTCATGAAAAATGATTCAAGAGAGCATTAAAATCATTCGTATACGATACCCATTGAATCCATACAAGATAATGTAAATAATCTGAAAAGAGGGAAAGAAAACGATACATACTAACAATATACTTAATGTGCTCCTCGACCTCGATTGCACCTCTGAACTAGTTTAAGGAAAGTTAGCCTTCCATCTCCATCTTCAAACTCTCATCATTGTCCATCCTCTCCATTGCCACTGTTAGTGTTGAAGAACGAAGAAAAAATGAAGAGAAATGACAGAAATATTTTTTTAACTGGGTGTATCCTAGATGTCCCTTTCTGACATCACAACCTTTTCCTTGTGTAGTAAATTTTAGGTTTAAACCAAGGGACATATGGCTATTAAAGAGACACCTAGCTTTCTCATGCCTCTGGCTTAATTCTAAGGGGTGTGAGAACACCTCACGACTGTGCATGGCCCTCTCACGGATGTGAGAGGTACTACATAGGCGTGTCACGCCCATGCGATCCAATATATAGCCATCAGACTTCACCTTCCTTTTTTTTTCACTTGACATTCTATCTTGCTTATTCTTCTTTCAATCTTCATTCTTTTTCTTCTTCATGCTCCATGAACCAATAGAATATAGAAATTGAGAAGATGGCTTCCTTGGACATGCTTTCGGGTCACTTTAGCTTCTTCACTTCCTAAATGTACTTAAGATCAAATATAAACTAAAGTGAGTATCCTAAGCATTTATAAGGCATTAATCACTAAGTGTAGTATATCAAATGAATCAACATCTAAACACATATCAACTTTGTCCCTATAAATGATGGTTTAGCATAATCATATAGTGTGATATTCTTCTGACCTGTCATTATGTCTGATAGCAATAACATCATAACTTCTGTGTGTATCTTTCCTTAAATTTCAAAAGGTCCTTTCAATTTCTAAATCTGGATTTATATCAAGTAGTTCTTAGAGACTACACCTATTTATAAATTAAAGTTCCTAAATCCTAAAATTTGGCTAATAAATACAAGATTAAGAAAAAGTTCAAAAATAAATATAAAAATATTATATCAATAAAAATAAAGCTTTATTAATATCTTAGTCCTTGGAAACAATGTCAAAATTGATTTTGATATGTGTATATTAAAACAAAATTATGCTAATGATTATTGAGCAAGTGTATGTATAATTCTTATAATATAACTTAGGTGAATACGAGTGTCAATCCTATAAGGACTATAAGTACTAATGCTAACTATCCTTTTATTATCAAATTTAACAAAACAAATGATCGAATTAAGGATATAATGAATTAAACTAAGAGAAGGATATAATGAATTAAACTAAGAGTTTGAATATAAAATAACCAAGTTAAAACCCCTAAAAATGCATTAACTTATTTTATAAATTCCTAATAACAAATTTTAGTCTAACCTATACGATTTTGGGGTCCTATATCTAGGATTTCGTGTAACTTTTATTATTCATGCCATGATCTATCATAAATATAATTTTTAAATTCATATATATGGAATATGAAATTAATCAAAATCCTAGCGTATTTCAATTTACTCATAATATAATCATGAATAATTCACAAGATAACTTAGTTCTTTAATCAAATCAAGAAATTAATCCTAGACAATATTTCTAGGTTTCATCTCATCTATATCTATGATAATTTATTTCATACTAAGAGAAAAAACAACAACATTAATAAATAAAGAAAATAAGATAAAAGAAATCATTCTCATGAATCTTGAAATCCTTAAATTCATTAGTTAAATCTTTATAGAATCCTCTTTTATGCTCTAAACTTATTTCTTTCTTATAATAAGACACTCTAGTTTAACCTCTTTTGATTACTCTTTGCCTTACTTTAAAGATCTTTTGTATTCTCACAAAACCTTAAAAATGCAAAGAATTTAGATCTATGTCAGGCTCGTAGTTTTCATTACCGTAAAAAAAATCTTAATTTACATAAAACTTACCATAATATGGGTCACTAATATAGTTTCATATTACGCTTATGTTAGCTTAGTGAATCCTTTGTCACGTATCTAAGGGTGTAACAGGGGTCTAAAGGCCATGAACACGTGTATTCAGGCTATATTCCTTTATATAATAAGTTATAAAAGAAGTAAAATGGACTAGTAACTTATATCGAAGAACTATATTTAACTCGTGTTTTGAATATTGGTTTATGTTCAATCCGTATTCATTTAAATTCATGCTAAAACTTCTCCAAACTGGCTATAATGTTGCAAATTTGGTTGTTCTTCATTAGGGAGCTAAAACAAGGTCTATAACTAAAATATAAACCATATTGAGTATTAAATAATATAAAATTATCCAAATATAAGTAAAATACTTTCAAATTTATGCTGAAAGCATAACCTATTTAGCATTTATCAGTTGATGTTTCCATACATAGCCTTGAATTACCAATTACTACCATGATCTAAGCTTAAAAACACAAAATTCTACTTCCATTAGTGTTTCCCTCTAGGAGAGACAAAGAACCCCATCTTAGGCCTATAGTTGAAGCTATATCATCTGGATTACTTACATGCATGCCTGATTTGATACTCAAATCAAAAAACTTTTTAAAGAAGGTTCAATATCCCTAAAATAATAAGGCCATCATAAAGAAAACAAGTATGCCTCATAAATGAAAGTGCAATTGGATTAGATATAGGTTTATGTCATCAAAGATATTGTCGACCACAATATGAAATGCTCATTCTAAGTTATTATTAAAATCATAAAAGTGCCTGCTAATTTCCCTAGTGTTGAGAAAATAAGCCCTCTTATCTTTAAAGGGTTGACACATTTGAATGTATGAAGGGATGTTGAATTTGATCAACAAATCCTATGATCCTATGAATTTGTATGTCTCATTCTACTTGTATACCTATTAGCTTTGTGTTTGTTGATGTTCGTTATAATCAACTCAGTGCTAAAGGTTACATCTTTTTGCTTATGATGTTAGCCTACTTATGTCCCCTCCCATTTCCCTAGAGCTGGTTATATATGAAGATCCTAATAAGCTGGTCAATTATGCTTCTATTAGAATTATACAAACATTTTAGAGACTTATATAGCTTTGTAATAATATCAAAAGGTTGTAGATCATATGTTTTAAGTTGTAAGCTTCTCTTGTAAAATCATCTAGGAAAATAAATGTTTTGAGGTGTAGCGCCCCCTTACCGCAGGGTATACACCTGGACGCACGTAGGTCATTCTGATACATATCCTACGATAAGGGTGAGCTATGAAAAATCACTACAATACTTCACATGGAATCATAATAATCATACATCAATATAAAAAAAATCACTAATTTTTTTTAAACCATAAACTTTCCTTATTTCATTTCATCAAAATCAGAAATTTACATATCTGTCATAGTTCACTGTTTATACATCACTCCAAAAGAAATCTAATAC
>JANSVA010000006.1:24921647-24934004 GCA_025504915.1 Erythroxylum reticulatum | reverse complement strand
CCTCTTCACTCCCATCACTCTTTCCATCTTTATTGCTATTATGAGACATGATTAATTCCTGTAAGAAAACATTAGAAGCCTCACAACATTCCCTCACATGTGTCTCTAGAACAAAATTTCTCACTTGTGTTTCACACAATAAAATGGCTTTTCACTATATAATCTCACACTCTTGCCTTTTCCACTTAAGTTCCTCCTTTATTGTTACTTTTTAGGGTCACTTCAATAAGATCAAGGAAATCAACAGGCAGCAAATTCAAGTAGAAAGCACAAAGATAACGAATAGATGAAACAAATCTGGAAGAAAAATATTATACGAATGGAAAATAAATCAAAGTGCCAATACACGGATGAAAAGTAGTGTAGGCAATGATTCTTGTGTCAATTGAACAATTATGAGTGCAACAATTATTCAAATCAATGCAGAGAAGCAAAGATAGGTACCAAAACAAGAAATAAACCAAGAAACAAAGGAAGACAAACAAAAAAATATAACAAAACTCACCAAACTTGAGACCATTTTTTTAATATCCCAATATGCCCAAATTCCAAGAATTGAACAAAAGATTCAAAGAAAATGTTTCTTGATAGGTTCTTGAATGAAAGAAAGACTATCTAGATGAATATTAAATGATAAGAACAAATCTTGAATGAAAGATCAAACAAATATTCAAAGAATCACAATCTTGGATGTTTCTTGATTAATCTTCAATTTTCTTTTCTTTTCTTTCTACTGTTTTCGTTTTTTTAATTAACGATCAAGAAAGCAAAGAATCAATTAAAGAAATAAGAACATAATGAACCAATAATGGCAGATTCGTTCCAAGCAATTAAAACCTTTTTTGTGATTTTTCTAAGGAATCAACAAAAAAAACAATAAAAGATACGTATGAGTTCAATAGAATTAAGCCAAAGCTCTTATATCAATTGATACGGAAACCCCAAGAAAACAAGGTTTTTGAAACCCTCTACTCCTATTGAATCAAAATCCCAATTATTCTATTATAAGAACATGCTAGTTCAAACCTCAATTATACGAAATTGAGGCCTAAGCACAAAGAAAACAGAAGGATTGAACACGCCACAAGCGATTACCTTGATAAGTGATGCAATCCTTGAAGTAACAACAAGAAGAACACGCCTTTCTTGAAGAGAATATTTCTGAATTTCATTAATCAACTAATATGATGTTTTCAAGGATAAAATAAGGTCTTATAACCTTACCCACGTCCTAACCCTAAAAGGAATAAGAAAGACAAACCTAATCCTAACTACTTTAGGAGTTTATAGCCCAACAACGCAATCTAATCCTAGTCCACTTAGGATTGGGCTAAACTAGCTTAAATAAGACCAAAATAACTTAAATAAACCTACAGGAGATAGGCCTAATGCAGCACTCTAGTTAGGTCCACATGCTTGGTTGTCCAAAACTAGCTTTAAAATAAACTAAGGCAAGTGACTTTTAATAAGTGCACATGCTTACATATAAATATCCAGCCCATAACAAGTCTTTTGGCCCTAATAAATAAATGATAAATAACAAGCAAAATGTATTAAATTAAGCTCATAAGAATAATTAAACTTGTTTTGAAATTTGGCTAAGTATTAGCCCCTCAGCATGCCCTCTCAAGAAGAATCACAAGCTTAACTACTCCATTTGAATTCTCCATGGATGGTTTGGCCTTATCAACAAGGTGAGATGTAATGTGACTTTGAACAAATCCTTGAAGCGCTTGTTTAAGCCTTGCTGCACATTGCCTTGTAATAGGTCCACTTGGCAAAGTAAGCTTGTGTTGGTATGTGGCACCTTGATCTCCATTGCTGCCATGGCTTCTTGTATCAACCACCTTTACCCCTAATAGAATAACAACAATTGAGAATACAAGTTTGTTTGCATCCCCTTAGCACCATCGAAGGAAGTGTGTACAATCCTCATCACTGTTAAGTTTATTCATCAAAGGTCATAGAAGTTCCACAACTAGGTGCCCCTTTCACCATTAATGGATTGGCAATCCATACTTCACCATTGTCCTCCTCCTCAGCTAGCAATGCTTTCAACTTTGTTTTCCTCAGACACTGTCACGCATAGTATGGTTCGTTACATATGACGCAAGTAATCTTTCGTCGAAAATGCACTAACTGATCCACGACAACAATGACAATAAGGAGATCTTGGACCCCTTGTTTGTAATTCAATTTGTGCCCATGTATATGTTAATCTCTTCAATTCCATGCTTTAAAGGCATCGTCAACTCTATTTGAAAGGTTAAAAGTATAAGAATACTTGCTAAAAATTCAAACAAATTTAAAACTGAATCTGGACAAGAAACCTAGTAGAAGTCTCACTTTACTCTTTGATACATTTTAACGAATAAGGCTTGGGCATTCAATTTTGTGATGTTTTTGGACGATAAATAATATGGAATTAGATCATATATAAGTAAGAAACATTTATTAATGTCTCATAATAAAAGTTACAAAAAATGAGGTTTGGAATGAGGTAAAAACAATCATTTTTTCGAACCCATAACACACACACTTATATATAGCTAACAATTTTGAATAAGTTATAACCATTTTTTTCCCAACCGTGATGACTTTTCATGCTAAAACTTATCTTAGACTATTTCTGTAGTTGTTTGAAGCAACATGACTGCTCCAAACAATAAGATTACGACAAATAACTAATAATTAACATACCCAATAAATCGACAATAACCAATCCACTTGAAAATAACCACCAACCAATAACTACCATTTTGTAACTGTCACAACCAAGAGCTGAAGTGAACTTGAACTTGTCTCGAACGTAAACTTTCAGCTGCCACAATGCGGCGATAATTTTGATTCCGAATGTGTCTACATTTTACCGAAATGGATAACTTATACCCTTTCCAACTCTTTGGAGACTTAGTTAATTTTCACTGGACAGCGTTGTTGCAGTAATTCCTTGCCAAAATATTACCACCACCATGTTACAAAAGTTGTGCAACGCGTTTATCTACTGAACACCGAAAAGGTCTCACAACACTAAGCCACTCCCCAGTAACAATTATTTTGGCTAACTCACCTGTGGGGTTTGACATGTTTGTACTGAGAATATGTTTGGCGTTAGTTAACCTAAACATATTCTTTCTGTTTAAATTTCTCCAATTAACCCAAAAGAAATGGAGGCAAGGCATAGACCAATATACGTGTTTTCTCTATCAAAATTTACCATAAAAACAGGTCACCAGTAATCTCCGCAAGAACAAAAAGCCCCAGAGAAGTGGTGAAACCGGTTGATATCTCTCACAATAATATCTCTATTGAAAATGTCAGAAGCAAATTTCATAACTGTGTGACAATCACCACAACTTCTTAGATTCTTTTTTATAAGGATCGGTTGCCCAGCAGGAAGTGCAAGAAGCGCATAGGCAAGAGCTAGCTTCTCGCTGTGATACCACAAGTCTTTCTCCTTGGATCCATCACAACTGTTAACTGCATTTTCAGCTTCAGGCACATATCCTTTCTGCTTTGCTAAATCCTCCAACTTTCTCAACATTTCGTCAATCTCGTTTTTCAAGGGATGTGATGTATCATGGGCAGTAAACACAAATGTAGAGTTCCTTATATCAATCCAGCTACACCCAAGATCCTTTCTAATGCCTTTGTCCCTCATTGTTCTTCTAACTTCAGCGACATCCTTTAATTTTCCATGCCGCGCATACATGTTAGACAGCATCACATAATTACCAGCATTATCAGGTTCCAACTCAAAAAGTCTCTCTGCAATCACTCTACCCATGTCGAGATTCCCATGACTTGTGCAAGCGCCAAGCAAAGCTCCCCAAGTAGTAGAATCAGGTTGAAGTGGCATTGATTCAATGAAATTTTTGGCCTCCTGTAATCGACCAGCACGACCTAGCAGGTCAACCATACAAGCATAATGTTCACGTTGAGGGCTCATATCATGAACTTTTTTCATAGAATTGAAATAAGTATAGCCTTCTTCCACACGACCTGTATGGCTACAAGCTGATATAACACAAACAAATGTAACATAATCAGGTTTTAACCCTTCTCCTAACATTTCTTCGAATAGTTGGATAACCTGGTTCGCACGGCCATGTTGCTGACAAGCGGAAATCATAGCAGTCCAACAAATTTCATTGTGCTTCTCAATATCTCCAAACACACGAGAAGCATAAGCAAAGCTTCCACATTTTGCGTACATTGTAATCAGTGAACTTGAAACCCAAGCATTCATTGAAAATCCAGATTTTATTACCTGATTGTGAATTGAAGAACCTTGGTTTAAGGTCGCAAAATTAGCAGACACATGTAGAACAGAAGAATACGATGCTTCATCCGGCATTACACCTTCCCTCTTCATTGAGAAAAAATGCTTGTACCCTTCTTCGAAATCACCATTATGAGAACACCCCATTATCATGACATTCCATGCGACCACATCTCTGGATACCATGGTTTGAAAAAGTGCAGCAGCTTCCGGGAACAAACAACACTTACAATACAAGTCCAAAAGGGAATTTCTCACGTAAGGTAGCATGATCAAACCATGTTTAACGGCGACTCCATGAACTTGTTTCCCAGCCCGCACAGCTCCCATATTGGCACAAGAGCTTAGCACGCTCGAAAAACTCACCTGATCGGGAATAATAGATTCATCTCGAAGAATCTCTTTGAAGAATAGAAAAGAGGAGTCATATAGTGTATTATGTAAGAATCCAACAATCATAGAATTCCACGAAACAAGGTTTCTCTGAGGCATATTATCAAACACCTTGATCGCCGAGGCCATATCATCGCACTTGGCATACATATCTAGCAATGAGCTACCCACAAACAACTCGGCTTCATACCCATGTTTACAAATGAGAGAATGCATCTGTTGACCGTGGCAAAGAATCATAGTAAGCGAACAAACAGGCAACATGGCGGAGAAGGTAAAGTGGTTAGGGTGTATACCAGTACGCCTCAGTCGGTTGAAAAAGTTAAAAGCTAAGAAGGGTTTGTTAAGATGGGAAAGCTGAGTGATGAGGGTGGTCCAAGTAACAACGTTGTTGGAGACGCAATGGGAGGAGGAGGAGAATAATAGAAGGGCTTGGTTGATGTGTCGACACTTGGAGTAGAGGGTGAGGAGGGTGTTGAAAAGAGAAGGGAGAGGGATGAAATTGTTAGTGATGATTTGGGAGTGAAGTTGGGTCGCATGTTTGAGAACTGTGGTGGGGTTGTGGATGGTTAAGTTTAAAAGGTTGTGGAGATGAAGGGGGGTGTAGTAATGGTATGTGTTGTGAAACAACAGTTGACAAAAGAGAGGAGTTGGAAGAGGTGGAGGGCATAAGGCAATTTTCATACTATAAAAGAAAGAAAGTGTGAAGGAGGGATTGGGAAATTGGGAATGGGACTGGGATTACTGCACGTACGCATGCCTTCGTTCAATGGTTTCGTCCTTGTGTGTTCGTTGCGCTGAAGTCTGGCCTATAAACACACACAAAGCCCATTCCCAAACTCTACTTTTTTTCTAATTCGTTCTGAAATACCACAGGTTAGTGCGTTGGCCCAACGACATATGGGCGTAAGAAGTGGCTCCTTCCAATTGCCTGGAAGATCAGAAATCATATGACGTGGTTCCCTTCCAGTTGCCTCATCCCTCATCCTTCTCTTCTCGCTAATAAGACCCTTTTGATTAAAGAATAATTCTTTGAAAAAGTGATCATATCATCGTCATGAGGCCTGTAAAGTGTAATGTCGTGGTCACTGGTGGACGCAACTGCGTTTCTTCTTTTATTTGATTGTGGGGATTGAGTTCAGAAGTTGCGTTCTTTTCAAGAGACAAAATGATTCCAATTCCAAACCCAGCTGGAATAGAATTCTTCTTCGTTTCCTTTTGCATGTGATGTCCCTTTTCCTACATCGAAGATTGTAAACAAAAACCCAAAAAAAAACTAGAACTTCGCCGTAGTAAAATTGTTTATACATGAGAACGGAAATCTTAAGAAGGTCGGTTACTATACACGTGATTCCTGAAACTCTACCTACCAACAAAAAAAAAAAACGGAGTCGGTTAAAACTTGCATGTAACGCCGTTGTTCCTGCTTCAACTATTTCATTCAAGTATAATAGTAGCAGTAGTAGAGCACATGCGAATAAAAATAAAAGCCGTTTCCAGATCAACCAAGTTATTGGGTTATTGTTCGACACACTCTATGCATATATAGTGGAAGAAAGAGGATGGTCTGGTCATTCATTAAGAGCAGAGCAGTTGTACAGACAGAGGAAAGGAAAGTAGAGGAAGAGACCGTTTATTGTCCGGCTTTTGAAGAAGAAGAAGATCTAAATTAGCAAAGAAGATGCCGAGTGAAGGAACAGCAACATGCATAGACATTCTCCTGGCCATTATATTGCCTCCTCTTGGTGTTTTCCTTAAATATGGCTGTGAGGTACTTACGATGCATCTTTTTCCTTTCTATCCACTTAAACACATTACTCATCTCATACTTCCCTTCTTTGCTCAAGTTATTCAACTTTGCTTGTTAGTTTTCTTCAAGTATAATTGCATTTTGCATTACAGGATAGGATAGGTCAAGGAGAGATTTTGTTTTAAAATGTTGAACTACACATGATATGCAGGTAGAGTTTTGGATCTGTTTAATTCTGACCCTCTTTGGCTACATTCCTGGGATAATTTATGCTGTCTATGCCATTACCAAGTGATCAAACTCTGGAATCCATGATCTCCCAATGCCACCGTAACTGTAAGATTATTCTCTCCTTGCTTTTACTGCAATTTAGTTCCCTACATAATATAATAAAAGATCAAATGAATGATCCTCTAGTAACTCAGTTTAAGAATGATCTTGTCTGTCCTTTTTGGTCCTGTGTTATAAGGTTAAGATAAAGAAGTCGTTAATCACGAAGTCCATATTTGAAGACAATTTGACGGTTTCTTAAAAATTCTCAAGTTGTCTTGTATTTCGCTTGACATGCAGGTTTTTGACTGCAGATCGAATTCGCCCCAGATGGGTTCCTATGTCATAGTTTTCATGTTGTCGGTGAGGTGTCCCTTAAGTTTGCTTTGCTTTATTTTGCGTGTTAGAACATTTCAGAATATTGGGCTTGAATGTATGTCCGTAGTTTATGGGGGACAATGATGGGTTCTGTTATTTGTCATTATGGGTTGATAAGGCCTTCCAGTTTGTATTCTTATCGTATTTCCTAGTTTTTTTAAATATAAAATTACGAAGATAACTCATAAGTTCAAGACGAGATTTACAATATCTTATTTGGTAACGATAACGAAGAAGTAGGAACGAGAATGCAACTTACATTCCCAATTTTTAGTTATTTAGTTAAGACAGGGAATGATAAAATTAGATTAAACCTTAAATAATTCTAAAATTTTATTCCTAAAGAGTGTGAGTATATGCTTAAAAATCAGGAATAAGAAATAAAGATATTATTAAAATGTTATTAAAATATTATCAACATTTTTATCAAAATAATTTTTATATTAATTTTTAATAAATATTTTATTTTATTTTATTTTATTGATACTTTTATTCTTATCTTAAAAATTATAAATTAATAATTTTATAAATCATTAAAATTTTACTAAATTAATCACATAATAATTAAACATAAATTATCATTTTAATATTTGATATAATTATTATTTTCTATAATCTCATTTTTAATAATTATATACTAAACATGCATAATTATTAAGTCTATTCTGATTCCACTTTTCATTCTGATTCTCTAACTTTCATTTCGATTCTCTTTTTTTTATTCCGATTTTTTCATTATGGATTATCAAATGAGGCTTAAATGTAGACTTTGAAGTAGGAGCGGAACAAAGCAGCGAAGGCAGGCAAAAGCTGTCAGATGTTACCACATTCTCTGTATTTCCGTTACAAATTTATGATTTAACAGCTTTACATCAATCTTTATAATCCTTACATATCTCGTTAACCCCAGCCCAAAGATATTTTCAATCAATAAACATAAGCAAACCGACAGCAGATACAATACTGTTGGCGGTTTCAGTGTACCATGATCATGAAACTTGTAGAAGCATGTCTTGTATTGCCTCTCTTTCCTAATCTCAAATTGAAGGTACTTTGTCGCAATTCGTCATTGAAACCCTACGTAATAATTCGTAATAATGGAACTGCATCCTTTGTAAGAACATAGTTTAGCTTGTCCAAATATCAGTGCTCAACACCAGAGTTTTTTTTTTTCTTTCTTTAAGATTTATGATTCCCGGACGTAATTGTGCATCTTTTAAGTTTTAGTGACAATATCCGATATAAAAGAATAACAGCCATTTTTGTCAACACTCGGAACAATAATAAATTATAGAATATCAGTTTAGATCATTAAATTTTCGATTATACTTTATCTAAAATGCCAAATTGTTGTTTTATAGCCTTGGTTGTAATTTAGTGATAAAATAATTTAAAAATATTTTTATCTTTTATATATTTAGATGTACATGATAAAGTCTGTGAGATAATTATATATTGCCAATAAAATTATAATGAGATTATAATTATGAGATTTATATTATATTTATGTATTATCGTTAAATTATTCCTAATTATTATTCTATTAAAACTAAACATTAATAGAATATAAAAGACTAGCACACATTATGTTTTTCCTTATAAAAGAAGTAGTCAATTTTATAGACTAAACTATCATTATAAGAAAATGAGTATTTAGCGATAGAAATTACCGACGCAATGTAAAGGTTTTTTGTTGGCAATCAAATTTGTCGACACAAATTGTTGACCACATGAGTCCTCAGAGAAATAGTCATAGCTAATCTTTAGTGACTGAATAGAAATATTTCGTCAGTAATTTATCAGCGAACAATTTTTTTCGTTGCTATATAAGTCTGTCAGAACATTTAGTGACAGTAAGTTATTTTCTATCAATAAATTTAGCGACAGATATTATATATGCGTTGGTAATTTAGTGACAGTCAAGTTATTGAAGTTCTGTTGGAAAATTTAGTGATGGTAAGTTTTTCCGTCGGTAAATAATTTACCGACAGAATATTCTTATTATATCGGTAAATTTAATACTAAATTTACCAAAGGATATGATAATTTTGTCAATAAATACACCGATATTTTTTGTTTTTTAATTTTGATTGATAATCTTATGATTGATATTTAATTTCTACAACTATCTGGTGATAATATAGTGACTTTTTCCACATTTAATTTACCTAAACAGTAAGTTGAATGATAATATAAAGTAAAAATTATCTTAATTGATAATAAAAAATTATTATCTATAACAATAAATATGTAATTTATACAAAATGATTTGAGAGTAGCAAAACCAAACTATGCAGTTGGTAAAGGCGGATGGTTCGACTGGTGTGATGAGGTGCTGCCCCTCCTCTCCAACTCATCTATCTCATTATGGAGTTGTGTTATGTACTCCATCGACTATTGCAACTGAGTTGCCAACATCTATACTATGTTCTCAAGTTGAACGACTCTATCATTGGATGTCGATCACTTACTAGATGCAGTTATACTGGACATGGAGAATTGCGGATAACATGTGTTTGCAAATGAACCTAAACTGAAGATCCTTCCATAATGGTCTCTATCACCCACTGCATTGCTGTTACCTATGGCTGGGAGATTCGACAACTGGACGTTAATACTGCGTTCCTCAATGGTTTTCTTTAAGAGAACGTTTACATGTTCCAATCTGAAGGCTTCTATGATTGTCGACGTCTAAATCATGTATGCAAACTAATAAAAGTGATATATGGACTCAAGCAAGCACCTCGTGCTTGGTTCGACTAACTACGCCTAACCATATTGAGCTGGGGATTTCAGAATGCTAAAAGTGATGTGTCATTATTCTTTCTACAGATGACGAAGCTCACAGTTTTTATTCTTATATATGTCAATGATATATTAATCACCGTTAATGATCGTAGCTACTTGAAGTCCTTAGTTTTAAAGCTAAATAATCTATTTTTCATGAAAGATCTTGGTCCCGTATACTACTTTCTAGGAATAGAAATCAACAAAGACAACTTGGGCATTCACCTGAGTCAAGCTAAGTATACATTCGATATCCTAAAGACATTTAACATGTTGGAATGTGCACCAGTACCAACTCCAATGGTTACTGGATGTTAGTTTTCAAAAAACGATAGAACACCCATGAAAGATCCATCTCTTTATCGACAAGCTATTGGATCCCTTCAGTACCTTACCACCACCAGGCCTAATATAGCTTACTCAGTAAATAAACTTAGCCATTTTCTATCTCAGCCCATCAACAATCTCAGATATCTTAAGGGTACTTGTCAATTTGATTTACGTATTAAACCTTTCAAATCTCTTCAGGTGACTGCATTCACTGATATAGATTGGGCTACAGATGTTGATGATTAGAAATCAATGGCTGGTATTTGTATATATCTTGGGAGTACGTTAGTTTCTTGGAGCTCTTATAAACAGAGAGTTGTTTCTCATTCGAGCACAGAATCAGAGTACCGAGCCCTTGTAGATGGTGCAGCTGATGTTAAATGGATATGTTCGTTACTGTTTGAACTTGGATTATTTTTGTAGCAACCTTCTATGATCTAGTGTGACAATCTAAGTATTCGTGCTCTTGCTGCCAACCCAGTTCAGCATGCACGTAGTAAACATGTAGAGATTGGCATTCATTTCATCCGTGATCTCATACTTTTAGGCTTCATCAACTTTCATTGTGTACCTTCCTCTTATCAAGTAGCAGATTGTTTCACTAAGGCACTAACTCATTCTTTCTTCATTCAATATCGAAACAAACTCGAACTGATAGCAGCACCCTCTCGTTTGAGGGGGAATGTTAGAGCATAGAATTAATTCATTTATTCTTTATCATTTTTCCTTATGTTACTGTACTACACATGTATGGTTGATCATCTCTCTCTCTCTCTCTCTCTCATGTAACCAATTCTATTACTACATCTAATATAAATGTAAAGCCTGAGCACACACCTCTATGCGCCAGATATTCCATTCACTATGTAGCATTTCTTTCTTCTTGATTTTGATGTTTCTGTAGATGAAGAGAGTAAATAAAAACGAGAAATCAATATATATAAGACAACCAAAATATCGACCGCCATGAAGGAAAAGCCCATGTAAGCTTTAGCAACCTGTAATATGCATGATGCTTGTCAATCTCTTGGTCCTTATATCATGGATAATTTTTGGACCTATTTTTTTAATGATTTAACAATGTGAATTGAAAACAAAACCTGACTTGGAATCTACATCAACCTACAGCTTCCATAAACACGGGTTGAGCAACAGTACATGCGATCATTGATAGCGGATGAATTTGCCAACATGGCAATTGGTTCTTGCAGGCAGTCTGTAGTGCAGCCTCGACCACCACCTATGGCTATGAGGGCTGGAAGGCAGTGGATTGGGGAGTCTGGTGACATGTTTCTCAGGTCATCTCAACAATTCTAGCCTAGCATAACTTGGACAAGGAAAGTTTTCTACTA
Organism: Erythroxylum reticulatum; assembly: GCA_025504915.1. Lineage (NCBI taxonomy): Eukaryota > Viridiplantae > Streptophyta > Magnoliopsida > Malpighiales > Erythroxylaceae > Erythroxylum > Erythroxylum reticulatum. The sequence goes on along the minus strand of JANSVA010000006.1, from coordinate 24,922,462 downwards.
CAGTGAATAAGAAAACTTTAACGTAATTTTTTGTTGAAAATCTTTTTTAATCTCAGTATTTATAATTTGTAAACTGGTTTTTGTATTTATTATTTCACCTATAAAAATTATTAAAGTTGTAATTAAAATTTTGTAAAGGAAAATATTTTTTATTGGTATGATTTAATAATATTTTGCTTTTCATATATAATGTTTCAAATTATTTGTATAATAAATTAACAACAAAAAATTTAAATATTACATACGATAGTATCGATTAAAAATGTCACAAATAATTATAATTAACATGGTATAATATTTTGTTAAAATGTATATTAAAAATTTAACTTTATTTTACAAAATATAACTAAAAACATTTAGTTACGTTTTAAAAAGCGTAAGCAAAAACCTTTTAGCTACATTTTCAAAAACTTAGGGGGGTGTTTGTTTTATTTTTTGTTTTTAATTTTTTGTTTTTGTTTTCAAATTTAGTAAAAAAAACTATTTATTTTTAGTTTTTGCTTTTGGTTGTGATTTCTTCCAGTTTTCAAAAATTATAAAAACCATAAAAGTAGTTTTTGTTTTTTTATAATTTGATTTATTATCATTTAAATATATATTATTTAATTATTAATAAAATTATGAATAATTTAGTTTAATATTATATATTTAATCAATTAAAATTAATTATCAAAAAAATTATGAATAATTTAATTTAATTTATATAATTAAATTATATGTAATTAAAATTTAATAATTATTAACAAATATAATTAAATTTAAAATATATAAATATCCAAATAAAATTTTATTTAATAATTAAAATATATTTCAAA
>JANSVA010000006.1:24893043-24914349 GCA_025504915.1 Erythroxylum reticulatum | reverse complement strand
GCTAGCCTGGGAGAGACTTCAACTGAAACATAGCCATCACCTCCATCTGTTTGGTCATAAATAGGCTCAAAAAGCTTACATGCGTCTTGAATGTCCTTTATCCATTATTCAGAGGTATATATCAGAATAATGAATTTTGAAAAAATTATTTAGAAGTGCAATTTCAAGTTTCCAAAGAAAAAATCACAAATTTTAGAGCCTAAAATGCAAACTCCTACGACATCCATGCATGATGTCATATCCTTTTGTAAATGTAGATCAGAATATAACGATACAAAACAAAAGAAAAGGTTTTCACTGACCATACAGAAAATTGATAAGCATTGATCACTTAATCATTGTAGGCATTTGATGATGATATTACCTTTTGAAAAATATGCAAAAATATTACCACGGAGGATGCCAAACAAATCATTACTCAAGACAGATAAAACAATCCAAAGAAATGCAAAAGGTGCATTATCCTAAGCTCAAAAGATAATTTTTTGAACTTGTCTCTTAACTTTCTTTACTTGACTATGAAAGAAGCAGACCTTTTGTGGTTACTACATTAGTCAAAAGAAAATCCAGAGGGACAGAAAAGGGTTGCTAGTCACACCCCTAACACCACTCTCTATCAAAGGAATCAGATCAGTCACAGGGCAACAAAGGTTATCATACCATGGACTCTGCCACTCTCTTTCATAGAGATCATGAAGAGTTGTCCTCTTTACTGGACTACTGTTTCCAGTAGATTGAGAACACTTTACACTGTAATACAAAAAAAGGAAAGTGCAATTAAAATATACTGTGAATAACATAAAACCTTTAACCATATCTTTGATACTCACATGTATCTTGATTCTATGCATGCGTTAAAATTTAGCAAGTTTGTCCAATGAAGTGAAATCTAGTCAATTCCTCTTAAACTGTCCTTGAAGGCTAGAAACTCAATACTACATTTACAATGGCCAAACACAAGTAACTTATTGACAAACTATCTACAAATTTTCACTTAAAAGGGCTTCAATAGTAGCAACATACGTGGCTTAAAAGAACAAGCATGGCAATGCTGATAAGAGATTCACAACAACAAATTTAGGTGAAGATAATCAAAGAAAAAAGAAGTAATAGAATCCATTAAAAAATGATCATATGGTACATTTGGGTTAAACCATGACATACATGATCAGAAAGAAAACAATAAGAACTTTTCACTTTCTATCGCTTCAAATGATTATGAGACACAAGAACTATGAAAGCAAACAACAAAAGTCCAAAGCAAACTACAAGTGAAAGAAACAAACAACAAAATTACTTCACACATATAAATATATGTATATAAAAAACAAAACTTTGAGGTAATGCTCATGTCAAGGCACTCAACAAAGATCGGGTATTTCGTAGTGAGAGACTAGGAGATGCAATTTTGGAGAGAAAAGCAGTTGGGCCATGGAAGCGCATATAACATATAGAAGGAAAATATCTAATCTTTGAGGAGGAGGAGAGTGGTAAAGAAGAAACATAACTAGGATTCGAGAGCTTGGAAATGGTAGCCATGGTGGGTTGGTGGCTGATACAAGTATCCGATCAAAGAAGAGAAAGTGTAAGGACAGAGAGGCAAAAAAGGTTTGGTGTTAGTAAGAGAGGGGAAGGGACTAGCATCTTCACTTGTAGGCTTGATGGAATCACAGTATTAGAAAATTCAAGAACAGAGAAGTGAGGGAAACGTAAGAGACAAAACGATACAAAACGATGAACTTGTTTGTTATAAACATTAATGTCGAAAAATATAAATGTAAAGTCTACCCGAAAAATCTAAAATGAGGGGCTTTTTTGAAAAGCTCTAAACTTGAGCTTCTTACAAAGCTGTAATTTAGTTTCTAAAAAAGCTATTTCTATTTACAAAGTTCTTTTGGATTTTACAACCAAACACTTATTTTTTAAAAATAACTTTTGCAGTAGAAAAAAGTACTTTTTTACCCTCCAAAAGTTGAACCAAATAGGCACTAAGTCTTACGAGGATGAAAATTTTGTCAAAATTACCCTCCATCAATTAAATTTCACATAGGTTTTTTTTACAACATTAAGTTTTGTATATTAGTGAGACCCACACTTTCACTAGCATAGCATTATTATTTTAAAATAAAAGCAGATCTGAAAACTATATAAAACAGTGCATTTTAGTTCATCTTTCTTCTTCTCCTTGAATATCATTGATAGTCATGGAGAAAATATCACCTTCTGAAAACCCTAGATATCCATCTCCAAAATACTACCTCCATTGTTATCCTACTTCCATTTCAATAGCAACATGTCTAAATTTTTCTGGAAACTTCTCATATTCTTATATTAAAAAGAGAACTTTGATCACAAAGCAAACAAAATAAGCAAGCAAAATTAATATGCTTGTTATCTAGTAAAGAAGAGAAAATTAGAAAAAGGGAACAAAGATTAAGAATTTGTTTGAGTGTAAAGACATGGATTTTCTGGGTTCGAGAATTAGGTTATTCTTGATAGGAAATGGTGGCAGTAGAAAGGATGAATCAGTGGCGTTAAACAGCACAAATGCTTATGTAGCTTTGGGAAGTCTAAGGAAGAAGAAGAAAAAGGAAGTTGAGTCTCGTAAGCCCATCGTCGGTGGTGACAAAGCTAGGGAGTAGGAGAAAAGGGTGCTACAATGCCTCTCATGGTGAAATCGTGGGTGTACATAGATGATGAATACTATGCTACAACTACTTCACCTGGCTCTGTCTAGGGCAGTGCTCATAGTGATCTGAAGGTAGGAAAGGAAGCTGTTATTATGGTAATGGATTTTTGGATTTTTTTAATGGGTTGATGATGTTCTTTTTTTCTTTGATGTTTTTATGTTAGATAATGTTGTTGTTTGGTAGTTGGTTACTAATGGATAATTAAGTTGTTTTTTGGTTATTGAGGATTAGAGAAAGAATTTAAAGTTCTAACTTAATAGCCACTGGTCTCTACCTTTTTTTCCATCTTTAATGATAGCTTTGATTAATTCAAACAGTGGCATTTTCTGAAGTGGAGCTTTCCAGTGCATCAAAAATTATTTTAAAGTGGAAATATGTACAATGGGCAGGTACTGCATAAGATAAAAAAGAAGATAACGAGGAACTAGGAAAGAAGGAAAATGTCGTAGGTGACAGCAAAAGTGTAAGAAAGAAGAAAAAGGAGAAATATTTAAAGGAATCAGAGGATTTCCAAGACCAATCTATTGGTGCAAGTGCTGGATATGGAGCAAACAATAGTATCAAGATAGAAAAAACAAAGGATGTACTTACTATTGATGTGAAAGAGCACTTGAAGAAAGTTGTTTCTACAAAGAAGAAATCAAGTAAAGACATGGATGTTGTAGTTTGAGTTTTCACAAGTGAGGTTACTGCTAGGAATGCTAAGCTTGTTACTTCCAAGAAAAAGGAAAAGAGTCAATTATTATCAGTAGCCAATTTCGTGAGCTTGGAGAGATCATTGTTTTCTTGTTCTTTTCCTCTTCCCACATCACAGGAAAACATATATTTGTTTCTTCAATAAGAATAAGACATGAGAATCTGGTCTTATGAGAATGACATTATATAATCGTAGGGCTTACTTTTATTTTAAAAATAAGAATGACACATCAGTGAGAGTGAATCATACTAATATGTAAAATTTTAAAAAACTACGTCATAAAAAAGTCACAGGACATTTAATTAACAAAGAGTATCCTCTGTCAAATCTTTTGTTCTCATAGGGTTTAGATTGAACATTTTGTAAATATTGAGGTTCAACTTGAACGTCTCGAAATGTTAAGGTTCAACTTAGATTATGGTGTATACGTTAGGGTTTAAAATACACTTTGGATCAATTGTTTTAGAAAACTGAGATAAAAGAATAATTTTTAAGGCATTCTTTTTCATAATGACTCGGTTGTTCACATAAACAACATACTTTCTAGTACCAAAAGTACCCTGCTTGAAGAATCAGGTGGTAGCCAAGTCATTGTATCAGTTTGATGTTTGGATGAAAACATATTATTTTAGCTAATATCTTCTTTGGGATGTACTACTACTATATCTATGAATATTGTACTGTTATTAGTGTTTTAGTACAATACATTATTGGTACCAGTTAATATCAAATATTGCTTTGGATAATTTTTTTAAAAATTTTATAATAATTCTTAACATTTTAAAATTACAAAATACTCTCAATATATTGTACTATATAACTTTCAGTTTTATACCAATCTTGATTTAAAAAATCACAATAATATAAACTCAGTATAAAAACTATCTATTTATTTCTTTAATATTACTTTTTACATATTTCATATATAAACAATAGCTATTATTAATATAAGAACGATATTGTTTAATTATAATACAAATATAAAACTAAGAATAATATAAAATAATTAAAATATTACAATTTGCATCATATACTAAAGAATAATTATATCAAAAATATTATATAATAACAATAAGATAAGTCATTGACTCCATAAGAATTATAACAAGAGTTCATGCAACAAATAGTACAAAATTAGGAAGAAAAATGATTGAGCAATTCAAGATTTGAGAGAAGCTCCCATTTCCTTCTTTTCCTTTGTTACCCAACCTTTTTTATTGATACAAACCACTTTTGTAGTGGTTTGGTTTTCACTTTAAGTAACCCTCCTTTCTTTTAAAACTCCCATCTTAGCTTTTCATTTGACAGTTTATTAATATTGGTAAAAATTTTGAAGCTGAGCTAGTTTGGCCCTCATCTGCCCTACCTGCCCTTTCACCAACCCTCCATTCTGACACTGCATTCCATCCACACCTATTATTAAAGACTTTGGTAGCTCCTCTAACAAGTGACATATACATGTTAAAGCAAACTTAAGAGAAAGATGGAAGGAGATCTTGAATCATTTGGGAGGCTCCATTTTATACCCCAACCAGGCAGTGGAGCACTAATTTCCCCACCACCTACGGTACTATAGAAACCTACAAAGAAATGGAGTGCAGTGTTGATAGGATATTTCTTGGACAAGTGAATAGCTTTCCCACTTGTCCACCAAGGACAAAACAAATTGGAGGACCCTTAATCTAGAAATCACTTTAATGAGTGAAGATGAGTTCTTCATCTTCAGGTTTAGAAGAAATGGCTTAAAAGGTCATACATCTTGAACCTTGGCATATGCAAGGTAAGCCTATGTTGATTAAGAAATGTAATTCGAGAGTGATGATAGATAGGATATAGCCAAATATTATCTCGATATGGGTAAACTTCCATTGTGTCCCTTTGGAATATTGGTCCTCAAGGTCATTTAATTACCTGTCTAGCTCTTTATGTAACCTAATAGCCCTGGGCGATAACACCACAAACTTGAAGAGAATAGATTTTGACAGGGTGTGCATGGAATTAGAACTAGATAAAGGTCTACATAACTCCACGCAAATCATAAGGTTATATAGGAATATTGACTTATTAAAAGACTCAATAAAGGTGTCCTATCCTCGAAAACCCTTAAAAAGGGACTAGTGAAAGTTCGGAGGCCTAGGAAACAAGTATATTAGGATACCATAGACATTGAATGTTTAAATACAAAAGTAATTAAAAACTACTTAATTCACAGGAACAATTGATACCTTGCAAAACCATGAATCCTCTAGTTTAGGTGTGATTGAAAAAACTAAGGATCATTACAAATAAGGAGCAGAGACGAACTTTGATGTACCTCTTCAACTAAAAGAACTTGTAGGGACCCCTTCAATAGTGAAGGACAAAATGTAAGCAATACAAACACCCCCTACGATTCTAAGTAAAGGGAAAGACCTAACGATGACTGTAGAGGAGGATGAGCTCCAAAGCAAAACAAGCACCCCTAATACAACAACCTTGACTGAAAATTGGCTCGACCAAAGTTATAGTAATCATAAGACTAGAAGAAGGATAGCCAAATCCAAATAAGTATAATAGGATTACGAATACGAAATTTGAGGGGCTTAAACTACCCAAATAAATAGCTAGCTCTTAAGGACTTCCTTGGCCTCAAGAAGCCTTATCTTATTGGTCTTATTGAGACCAAAATAAAAAAGGAACAACTCCAAAAGGGGCTTGGTTTTTTTAATATGGATGGACTACTCTCAGCTATCACTCAGCTCACCCTAATGATGGAGTAATAGTGTCTTTTGATCCCTCTTCTTTTTTGTTTTAAACTTTGTAACTAGTACTGCACAATGTAGTTTATACATTGTGAGTTAATTCTGAAAACCTCCAACGTACATTTAACAATTATTATGATATATGCTGCCAATTGGGAAATTTAAGAAATGGTCTTTGGTCTGATCTAAGGACAATGAATCCACTACCAATTTCAGTTAGATGCTAAATGGAGATTACAACTATACACTATCTCCCTTTGAATCATAAAACAATAGGAAGTGTTTGCATTCAAGATTCCATGCATTATCTAATATAACATCAAACCTGGGTCTAATGGATCTTAGATACTTTGAGCATTTATTCACTTAAAACAACCGTTAAAGCGGAGACATATTTCTTTAAAGGAAGCTTGATAGATGCTTAGTTAATAGCACATGGTTTATTAGTTTCCCTAACAGTTATGCCACCTTTGGTGATTCACTCTTTTTTTATTGCACACTTGTACTTACTGGTGTTTAGAAAACCTAAAGGAAATCAAAGTTGAATACATCCTTTTGTTGAAAGATAATGTTGATCTAATGTTACAAGATTAGAGAATGGTTTTTTATGGACTTATTAAGGATCAAGAGGATTTTAACAGGCACTCTAATGATCCTATACTGAAAAGCCTTAAAGTAGCTAAACTAAAGAAATACTATAAAGTCTTATAACTCCCATGTAAGGCAAAAGTCTAGAATTCACTGGTTACAAAAGGGGGACAGGAACTTAATATGCTTTTACAGTATGATCAAATGCAGAAGGAACAAAGAGAGAATTATTTCACTTAAGGACTCAAGTAGGAATCTAGCCAATGAGCATCATAAGTTAAACAAACTAATAAGGGATCATCTCAGAAATATCTTGGGGAGGAATAGAGGTATAACTAAACTTCCTAAAGAGCTGGTAAGCAATCTTTGAGGCTCATTCCTTCCTCATCATACCCATGTAATGATTAATGAAGTCTCCATTGAGGAAATTAGATTAATCATGTTCTCTTTTCATCCTGGCAAAGCTCCTAGGTCAGATGGTTTTAATGCAATGTTTTTCTAGGTAGCATAGGAATAAATTGGTTTAATGATTGTTGATGCTGTCTTGGAGTTCTTTAAGAATGATAGGTTACTCATTTAACTAAATAAACCTTATCTATGCTTGGTCCCTAAAGTTCCCAACCCATTTAATCTTAATGACTATAGGCCTATTACATATTGCAATGTAATTTATAAGTTTATCTTGAAGATATTGGCAAATAAATTGAAGAAACCACTTCCGAATTTTATAAATCCTTATTAAGGTGCATATGTGTATGAAAGAAGCATAGGGGACAATATTATCCTTATATAGGAACTCTTTAGGTACAACTCTAAAATATATATCAACAATTGTGCATCATAAAAAGACCACCAAAGCCTTTGATACTATTAATTGGGATTTCTACTAAGCACATTTTAAGCCATTGGCTATCAAAATATGTTTATTACATGGATCCAAGCTTATATTGCCTCAATCTCCTTTTTTGTTTTGGTCAATGGAGAGACCTTAACCCTTTTTATGGCTTCATAAGGTCTGAGACAAGAAGATCCCTTGTCTCCTTATCTATTTGCAATCACTATAAAGGTCTTGTATACGATCATCTCATTAAGTATAGTAAGGTTGCTTTTCTTTAAGTTTTATGCATATATGGGAAACTAAAAATATCATAACAATCTTTTGATGATGATTTAATAATGCTTTGTAGGTCAAATAATACATTAAAAACTTGATGATAAGTTCTTTGTAAACTTTTAAGCCAGTCTCAGTTTTGAGTTTCAATCTAATGTAAAGCTCCATATATTTTTCTACTCTCCCTAAAACTAATGTGAACTCAATTTCTTCTTCACTAGGACTAAAATGTCAACATCTTCCTTTTAAATATCTTGGGGGTTCCCATCTTTATCAAGAAACTCAGTGGAGCAGATTTTGCTCCTTTAATCTCCACTATGGAAAATAAATTGCTTCCCTGGTGTGTGAGTTCTTATCTTAAGGTGGAAGGTTACAGTTGGCAATATCTATATATAATAACCTTTATATATATTAATGCTCACACCTTGCTTTACCAAATAGTATGTTCATGAAAATTGATAGGTTGATCAAGGAGTTTGTATGGAGTGGCTCAAGTAACAATAATAGAAAAACCCTAAGTGTTAAATGGAGTACAATATGCCTTCAAAAACAGCATAGAGTTGAGAGCGTGTGGACTGTGAAGCCTATACAAAATCAATCCTGCACCTTTCAACAGATCTTACACACTAAGCATTTCATACAGGCACAAATCAAACACAAAATTGTTAATGGGGTCAACACTAACTTTTGGTTTGATATTTGGCACTCACATGGTCCATTATATCTACTTAGGGAATATCATATGCTAAAAGCTATAGTTCCTATTAATATGAAAGTGTAGTCACTGATAATAAATGAGAACTAATGCTAGCCATTCCTTAAAAGACTTATGTGATATAATTCATAATACGCCAAGGAACTTACCTGATCCCCTCACTCCTGAAAGTGTGTAATAGTGTCTAGATAGATCATAGTTTTTCTACTACTTTATGTAAGACAATGTTGTTAGGAAACCTTGAAAGAAGTCCTTTCTAGGTATTGGTGTGGGACAGTAGCATTACTCTTTCACACTCTTTTATATATTGTCTAGCGACTTCCTAGAGATCAGGTACTAGGCAGGCTAAAATTCCATGTTGACAACCTCAACTATGCTCTATTTATGGATGGCCAGGAATCATATGATTAATTATTTTTTCAAATGTGTATACTCTTTAATATTATAGAACATCCTACTCACACTTTTTAGCCTCCAATGCCCTAATACGGAATGGTTGACCACTTTTACCTAGGCTTCAAATGTTAATATAAAAGCCAAGCATTACAAAATGCTCTTCATGATGATTGCCTATCTATAATATATGGAAGGAAATGAATGGCAATATTTTTGGTGATGCAAGAGTAGATGTTAATGCTAGACTAAGTAGATTATATACCAAGCTCAGATTGGCAGCTTTAGCTTGAGGGATTATAACTAAAATGTCCTCATAATTGAGATATAAACACCATTGTAAAATCTTAACTTGGATTGGATATACTTGAGAATTATCATTAATGAGTTGGTAGGTTTTCTCGTAAGTTAATGTACATTGTTGGAATGTACCTATATTTAGTTAATGAAATTTCTTTACTATTTAAAAAAAAAGAAAAAAAAAAGAGTTCATGTTTAGAAACATAGCAAGATATAAGTAAAACCTAAAACCAAAACACTTAGAGGTTAAATTTTTATTTTTATATTGCATATATATAATTTACCATATACATCATATACAAGTGAAATTAAAAGAAAAGAGGAAAAATGAAAAATATGGAATTTCATTCAAAGGTATATCTGTTCAAATTATAGTGACTTAAATTTTCATTTGGTACAAAATTCTCATTGATGAAAGGAGTCACATAATTTTCATCATTCAAATTTATTACACCAAATGAAATGTAAATACTTTCTTGTTTAAGATTATCTTCCAAGTCACTCTGACATATAAAACTTAGTTCCTCAGAAACTTGATTTACTTAAAGATTGATATGGTTAAGGCAAACTGAATTTCTAGAACTACTTAATCTATTAAGATAAATAAAATTACATTTATAAAAAAATTGTAAGAAATTATATTTAACTTAATAAAGCTTAAGTTATATCGAATAAAGACAAAATCATTCAATCCATTTTTTATTCTAATCTATTTCTTTCTCGGAATAGATGAATTCAAATATGCTTCAATTTATTTCACACTCAGTTACACTCAAACATTGACTCAAAACTCAAATTTGCAAACTTTTGCAACTTTAGAATGTGACTTTTAAATTGGTCCCACTAAGTAATTGTAAGACAACAAAAGTAACCTAACAAAAAATAAAGTGATAATTAATTTCAAAACAAGTAGCAAATAATAGAAAGTAAAGTTTCCTCTCGTCTTTCATTGATGACTGCGATATAAGATGTATACAAGGAAGACCTACTTCTTATATTAGCCTGATTGCTTCATTTGCTTTTTCTATGCATTATAAAAATAATCTATTGTTACCTTGCCATCATTATTGGCTAGACAAAGTAATCTCACCAAAGGCTCATAAACTTAAATGACAAATTAATATTATGACCAAAATTTATAGTCTTTAAGTATAATTCTAGAAATCTTCATTCCAATATCAGACCTAACATACTGAGAAGTAACTTACTTATTACTTGTAAATATTTTTGTCAACACCTTCTTCACTAAAATAAAAAACTAAAGTGATAAGAAATTACTTACAAATCTTATAATAGTAGGATGATAAAAATTCCTACCGTGAGTTAAACCTTTTCTTATCAAATTCAAAACTTATGCAAGATTATAGATGAACTTGGACACTTTTTTTTTGTTGCTTTGTACAGTTTCAAAAATGATAGGAAAGTATCTAAGATCTGTTATATTTTTCATCATCAGGTCAACGCAATAAGCAGCACAAGGAGTTTAATAAAAAGAATTATACCTACTTTGGAACCTTTTTCTAGTTGCTTTATAATTATAATCATTATCATTGATGAACTGTACAATATTTTTAAACCTAACTTTATTCACAATTTCATCAAATACCTTAAATAAAGTAGCAAAATTTCTTACAAGGCTATATACATCATTGAACTTTACAAACATCATCCCCTTACTATAATAAACCAAAAAAAATAATAATAATAGACTCATGTTTTTTATTTGTCTAACTATTAAACATGATTGAACACTCATAAGTTGCCAAAGTTATTTTTTATCATCCAAATAACTTTTTATTTTATAAATAAAGCTACTTAGAAGATTACTTCTGTAGTCATCAATTAAAGAAGCTTTATATCCTAGACCATAAGGGGCAATAACATCAAGCTGGTAATAATAAGATTGAGCATCATTGAATGTTGCATCATACCACCATCCAGCTATTGTCATGTCTAAATTATGATTGCTTCTTTATATTGTAAGGCACTACTAATTAAAGGTTGAGCTCTAAGATTTGTTCGCGGAGAAAAAAAAGTTAGATACCTATTTTCTTCTCTTCCTCACATCAATTGCATCAATCCCTTCTTGTTTGATAGGAGTACTACCTTTAACAATACCAATATCATCCTGACCACAAAAAAATCCTTCAACTACCAATTTTGTGGTGCAGTCTTTGCATTTCGCCTTTCTCATTCTAATACTCTTGAAGTAAAGTTTTCATCTAACATTTCATGTTATGGCTAATTTTATTATAAGGTTCCATATCACCTTTGATCTAAGCAAAATGCTTCTTTAATCTAGTGATTGTCCTACCTTTCAAATGATTATTTTAATACAAAAAAATAATATGGTTCTTTATGCTAGGAACCAGTCTAGATTTCACTCAAATTGGATCATTGAATCTTCCTAAAGAGATTTAATTATTAAGAGTACTTGAAAATTCCTCTACTTAATTATAAAAATAAATGTAATTGAATAAGTATAATTAACTAAACCAACAACACATTCACCTATTAATTGTAAACAAGCAAATAAATATAAGTCATTAAGTGAATGATCAACATACAATAACAATAAGAAACAACGTTTCAAAATGAATCCATCAATTTTAATTTGTTTGATGAAAAATATATTATGGAATTATTAAAAGAGAACATATAAATTTGTATCCCTTTCTTCTCCTTTTATTTATTTAATTATTATTTAAAATAATATAATTAATATAAATTGATTTTATAGTAGAACTTGAAATCGAAGCATAAAGCTTTATATTCTTTAATTAAACTTTTGGTTTCAATTATTACTTAAAGCATATTCATCCAATTACTTTTGTAAATATTAATGCTTGGATTTGGTTACTCTCAGTTTTAACTACTTTAGCTTTGACTTGAATGTTAAACAAATGACATGATCCAAGTTGTAATCTTCATCTAATTGATAATTTATAAACCAACATGAATCCTTAAACCAAATATAAAAATTAGATTACAAAAACCATACTTATAACAACAATTAAGCTACACCTACAATTAAAATAAGATGTATTTTAGTCTAATTTATGAGACTAGATATACCCATAATATACTCTAGTCTAATTTCTCATAGCAACAAAAAAGTAATAAACCAAAATCATAAAAGACAAACGACTATTCAATTTCGGTAACAATTATAGTGGTAGTATGATGATAAGGGAGCGACATAAATGAATGAATGACTGTAAAAGGGTAGTATTCAAAATTTGTGGTTTTTGAGAGAAAAGCAGAAGAATGAAAATGAAGGAGGAGGATTGAGAGACTTAGGAGGCTTAAGGAACTAGGGTTAGAAACTTTAAAACATCTTTAATTCAATCATAAATTTTCTAATTTTACAAATTATATAGGTATTTAATTGGTGTTATAATTTTTAGCTAGTGTCATAAGTCAGTATGATACTACTAGTTTCATTACTATTTTCTAATTGGTATCGACCAATACGGTACAAAACAAAAGAACTTGATCACCACATATTATTTATATAGTATTTGAGACAAGAAACAAATAAGTTTGACATTTTAGTTGTAAGTTCTAATACTTTAACAATTAAAAAAAGACTAAATACTACATAATTTAATTATTTATTTCCAAACAATTATTTTTAAAATTCAATAATGTTTTAATTCTTGAACTTTATTGAACTGAATAACTTTTTTAGTATAGTAGTAAGTAAGTCGACTGGGTATTAGATTAATTACTATTTATTAATTTATTCGTTAGGAAGGGATTGATTTAAGTCGATTGGATGGATAATATTAAAAGAATAGAAGGTAATTATAAAAAATTTCAAAATTATCTCATTTACTAAAATACTCAAACTTTTAATCTATTACGAGACTATTTCGACGTTAAGTTTCTCGTTAATGGTGCTAATAAGTCATGCTACGTTAGATTTTTGTTCCTTTCCACATGCACACTCATTTTCAACTAATTAATATTTTTTGTTAAAACATAAAAAGTTAAATCAAATTCGTTTTATTCTCACCTTAATCCATTGGGTTTGATTTTCCCTTGTATTGTCTACTTTCTTGTACGTGTACATGTCCTCATTATATAGTCTAAGTAAAACAACTAACTCATCTATCAAAATAACATTATACAATCCTCTCTTTACATCTCCTACACCAACACACAATCACGGAGTTCCCTCATAACCACCACTCCTAAACCCACCACCATCATCACCACAGGGGAGACGACGATTACAATGAGGAATAGAAAAAGGAGTATGACCCACCTCTAGGCAACTTCCATCCTTTTTCATTTTTTTTTTCAGAACTTAGGCAACTTCCATCTTGATCAACCATCACCCTATTGCTGGCAAATTGAGTTTATTCCTCCCCCATCTAGATACTATCAGGATGAGAACTTTACGCCACCACCGCCACCAATACCAAGTGTGTATGTTGAAGAGGTTGAGTATGGTGGCCCACCTCGGGCAATGACTGGTGTGATCCATGTTTCTCGTGAACAACATGAGACTCACCATTCTTTCCAACCTCATCTGCCATCTTTTAGACACCATTAGTATGGCCTTAAGTCTATGATTGGTCTATCTAATAAACTCACTATAAGGGCTTATTCTAATGCTGAGCCCAGTTTTAGCGTAACTATCAGAGATAGGAAAGTGATTCTCGCCTCCATTTGATCCATCTGATGAGTTCTACGTAAGTTGATGTTAGACCTTCTGGCTAAATTATCGCATAAATTTGATGACTTCTTGTTTAAAAATCTTTATCCACTTATAAGGATTTTGACTACCTAATTGATCTATTTACCTTGCACGGTTTACTTTTCTAGGTAGATTGCCTCTAGAGGTTTATTTGTGATTGTTCTTATAGAAATGGTACAAAGATGAGAAGTACAACATGAGTGAAGGACGAAGAAGGATGCCTTTGCTTTTCCTTGGTTAATAAAGTCACTAGAGAGGCCATAAACCATTCCATTGGAGACTCTCACCCAATAAGACTCCTATCGAGGTCGAAGTAATCACCATCGAAGTTCTCCAGTCAACAAAGACAAAAGCAGAAAATATAGAAGAAAATCAAACCCAAATGGGTTACTAGGAGAAGAAAACGAATTAGGATTTAACTTTAACTTCACTTCTTAAATTTTAGACTAAGATTATATGATTGAGATAAGTATGTGATTTTTTTTTAATGTAATTTATCCAACAATAAAATGTACAACTTAATCACTTAACCAACCTTAGGCTATATATAATATTTTTAATTTAAAATAAGATAAAATAGAGAAACCAACAAATTTCACCAAAACCCTGCCTCTCCGTGTCTGTGTGACTGCAACTCATGACTTTGGTTGTGAGGCTTATTTGACAAATTTAGGGTTAGGTATTCAACCTTTTGATTCATTTCTACTCCTATTTTACTTCTATATGCTCACAATTATTAACCCAGAAGATATTGACAGTCTATGCGGCTGCTAACTGATTCTGCTGCTTTCATTTTGTTGCACAAATTTTGAAATTTTATTTGTCAATCCCACATTCCATGTTACACTGGTACAAATTGATAGGTACGTATCTAAACCCATCTACCCTCTTTTTCTTTGGTGGTTCTTATTGCTTTTCCCAAAAGATACGGCCGGAGGGAGATGGTAATTCTTAAATTTTGCTTCGTTCTTGTAATTTATAATATTCTTCTTTCTGGGTTATTGATGAAACATTCATTTGATCGATTCTGAATAAAAAAGGGTTTTTTAATCATATGTTTATTCCTGATTTACTGTAGCTTTATGGGCAAATTTGTCTGGAGCTTTTTCCCAGTGGCTGATAATTCATTAACTTCTTCATTTGTTATATATATTTTTTCATTTTCTTATTCTGGAACATGAAAGCTCGTAAAAGCACCATATTTATTTTGTTGGATACAAATAGAATTGAATGATATGGTCAATTAATGTGGCATTATAATCACTTTTTAAGTTTTAAATGCCAGAATGCTTATCTTGATCCTGGAAGCTTAATGTGTAAAACTCGAGGACCTGTTATTAAGGGCTACCCACTTTTGGGTTTGGTTAGCAGTGTCAGAATCCCTTTCTTGGTCTTGGAACTTTAATCTGTAAAGGTTAAGGACCTGCTTGCGGTCCTTTTACTACTGCGGGATCTGTCAGAATACTGAAATCAAGTACTTGTGAACTGTGCAATTGTGTATTTGTGTTGTTGTGTGTGTGTGATGATCAACAACACATAGATTGGTTTTTAGGTTCTTTCTGATAGACCCCTCTAAACTTTGAAATGATGAGGTTTTGGATTCCTGATGCATGTTGATGTGTAATTCACAACTTTTTTACCATTTGAAAACTCGTTACCTTGTTTAATTATTCGGGATGACTGACAAGTACTTATTTATTTGTTTTTTATTGTTGGTAGAGTATGGCAAGGCCAAAACTGATAGCAATTTGTCAGTCAGGTGGTGAATTTCATATTGATAACGCTGGTTCCCTGTCATATAGAGGTGGTGATGCTCACGCCATAGACATTGATGATGACTTGAAGTTAAATGACTTCAAAATGGAAATTGCTGAGATGTTTAACTGTGGCATCGATGCCATATGCCTTAAGTACTTTCTCCCAGGAAACAACAGGACTCTGATTACTATCTCAAATGACAAGGACCTAAAACGGATGATAAAATTTCGTGGGGACTCTATTATGACAGACATATATGTAATAGTGGAGGATGCTGTTCTTCCCGATGTTTCAAACTTGCCTGGCAGTAGGTAGTCGTCTTGATGTCTGTGCTAAAAACATTTTATCATTTTTGAATCTATTGATCTAACTTCTGCGATTCCTTTTGTAGATCTAGCAGAACAACACTGTCTGAAGCAGTGGCTCCAATTGATGCGGCTCTTGGTGTTGTAGAAGACAGTGTAGACAATAATGTCCGTTCCAGCTTACCAATTGCTGGACCTATTGACGTTGTAGTCAATACCAACCATGTTGATCTTCATATTGAGGATGCACAGCTTAATCTAGCATCTGAAATCTCACCCATTCTTCCTCTGGTTGATTCCAGTGATGAAAAGAACGCCCAAGGTGCACAGCAGTGGCAAAACACAATTACTGGGGTTGGTCAAAGGTTCAGTGGTGTTCATGAATTTCGTGAATCACTGCGTAGATATGCGATTGCACATCAGTTTGCTTTTAGGTATAAGAAAAATGACAGTCACCGGGTGACTGTTAAATGTAAAGCAGAAGGTTGTCCTTGGAGGATTCATGCATCAAGGTTGTCTACCACACAACTAATTTGCATTAAGAAGATGAATTCAACACATACATGCGAAGGATCGGTGGTGACAACAGGCCATCAGGCAACTCGGAGCTGGGTGGCCAGTATTATCAAGGAAAAGTTGAAGGTATTTCCAAATTACAAACCCAAGGATATTGTAAATGATATTAAACAGGAGTATGGAATCCAACTTAATTACTTTCAAGCTTGGCGGGGGAAAGAAATTGCAAAAGAACAACTTCAGGGTTCATACAAGGACGCATATAATCAGCTGCCCCATTTCTGTGAGAAGATAATAGAAACAAATCCGGGAAGCTTTGCTACTTTCACCACAAAGCAAGACTCAACTTTTCAGCGATTATTTGTCATGTTCCATGCATCATTATATGGTTTTACTCAAGGTTGCAGGCCTCTTCTTTTCCTTGATGGCATACCTTTGAAATCAAAATATCAAGGCACATTACTAGCTGCAACAGCTCCTGATGGAGATAATGGCGCATTTCCTGTTGCTTTTGCTGTAGTGGATGCAGAAACTGATGATAACTGGCACTGGTTTTTGATTCAAGTGAAAACTGCTTTGTCCACAACATGTCCGTTAACATTTGTAGCAGATAGACAAAAGGGTTTGAAAGAGTCAATTTCTGAGATTTTTAAAGGTTCGTACCATGCCTACTGTCTACGCCACTTGTCTGAACAACTTATTCGGGAGTTGAAGGGGCAGTTTTCTCATGAGGTGAAGCCACTTATTGTTGAAAACTTCTATGCCGCTGCTTATGCTCCCAGCCCTGAAATCTTTCATCGGTGCGTTGAGAGCATCAAAGGTATTTCGCTGGAAGCCTACAATTGGATCGTCCAAAGTGAGCCACAAAACTGGGCAAATTCAATTTTCCAGGGTGCGAGATATAACCATATGACATCCAACTTTGGGGAGCTATTCTATAGTTGGGCATCTGAGGCTCATGAGTTACCAATTACCCATATGGTTGATGCGATTCGGGGTAAGATTATGGAGTTGATATATTCACGGAGGACAGATTCTAATCAGTGGATGACAAGATTAATTCCATCCATGGAGGAAAAACTAGAAAAGGAGACTCTAAAGGTCCCTTCCCTCCATGTGCTACTGTCAGCTGGTAGCACATTTGAGGTTCGTGGTGAATCTCTTGAAGTAGTTGATGTTGACGGCTGGGATTGTAGCTGCAAAGGGTGGCAGCTTAATGGTCTACCTTGCTGTCATGCTATTGCTGTCATTGGGTGTATTGGGAGGAGTCCCTACGAATTTTGCTCTAGATATTTCACAAGTGAGAGCTACAGATTAACTTATTCACAGTCAGTTCACTCTGTACCCATTGTAGAAAGGCAAGTCCAGAATGATTCTTCAGATGTTGTAGTAAATGTAAGCCCACCACCTACTCGTCGTCCTCCAGGCCGACCTACCTCAAAGAAATATGGAGCACAAGATGTCAAACGTCAGCTTCAATGCAGTAGATGCAAGGGCCTTGGACATAACAAGTCCACTTGCAAAGGGCCATTGTAGGGTGTCAGGAGTACATTTGTAAAGGTGTTTGGAGCTGTGAGTACTCGCTTTTCATGGGTAAGTTTCAACACGTTCTTTAAGGTACTGAAGCTCATGACTTTTCATGAGTTTCATCATCTATTTAAGCTCTCTGAGCACTCGAGGACTTGTGCATTTACATAAATAGAGGCCTCATTTTCTCATTCCCTATTGACATGGTCTTCTGTATACATAGGTGAATTATCCTTACATGTGGATGGTTCTAGATTTGTGTTTCCATTAAGTGCAAGTGCTGCATATTTTAATAAGGATGCACAAACCATCGCCTATATGGATATCTTCAGAATAAAGGTTAGTGCCTATTTGGTTCAATTTTTGGAGGGTAAATAAACATTTTTTTCACTGCAAAAGTTGTTTTTAAAAAAATTGAGTGTTTGACTGTAAAATTCAAAAGTATTTTTTTTTTCATAGAAATGACTTTTCTGAAAGTTAAAATATAGCGTTTTGAGAAGTTGAAATTTAGAACTTTTTAAATAAAATTTTCAGATCAATTAATGAGCCTATTCTTTGTACCTTTTACGTTTATGTTTTATACATAATTTTTACAATATTAACAAACATTTTTCACGTTTATTTTGAGATTTATATAATATTATTTGATTTTTTTTATATGTTTTATTATTTATTTTTGATATTAATTTTACTTATATTATTATCCACATAAAAGATTTGGTTAGATATATTTTTATTTATATTTTATATGATTTAAAATTATATAATAATTAACATATTGTGTTTTGCATATTATTTAATATATTTAAAATAATATTTATATACATAAATAATATTTATTATAAAATAAAATAAAGTTAAAATTAAAAGTATTTTTTATTTTTATGTGGTCAAACAGTCTATTGTATGAAGCTCTTTAAGAAAAGCTCTTTTTTAAATAACAACCAAATAGTCAATTAATTTCTTAGAAAAGTTTTCCTAACAAAAGCTCTACTGACAAAAACTCTATTGATATAAGCCTATCTAAACAAGCATTTAGTCTCTTATGAGATAGTCCTTAGTTGAATACCTAAAATGCTTTTATCAATAATAAATAATAGTGGTAATGATAGGATGAAGAAATAATTTGAATTCAATTGTTCAAGATTTTTGAAAACCTCGATCCTTCAGCAAGCCCACTTTACCAATACCTGAAGCATTTGCTCATATGTAGTGATCGTTTCCGTATAGATGAGAACGGCGAGCAGTGTCTACTTTCAGTGCAAAAACAAAAGTTGCTTTGCAGTACTCGCAAATTAATTTTTGCAAAAGGCGTTTTAAGTCATTCTAGTTATGGTGTGCTGTGAGAATCTAAATCCCCTACACTTCTAGTTAGCTTACTCCTAACCTTATCTTAAATTAAGTGTATGTTTGGATGGATTTAATTTTTGTCATTAGAATTTTTGTTAGTAGAGTTTTTTTTAAAAAAAGCTTTTCTAAGAAGTTGGTTGATTGTTTGACTGTAAATTAGAAAAATAACATTTTTGAAAGAGTTTTATATAATAAACTGGTTGATAATATAAAAATAAAAAATACTTTTATTAATTTTAACTATATTTTATTTTTTAATAAAAATTATTTATACATATAATTATTATTTAAAGTATATTAAACAATGGGTTTACATTTACTTCATAATTGTTTAACAAATTCACTTTCATCTGATAGGAAATTATTTAAAGAGATGTTTCATTTTCTTGTAAGAAATAAAACTAATATAAAAAATAAATATTAAAACATATAAAAGTTAAAATATATAAAATAACTAAATAATTAGCTTATTGTATGACAAGGTAATATAGTAATAATCATAACACAATAATAACAAAGTACATTTTAATTCATTGAAACAAAACTAACCAAATAGGAATCCAATACAACATATATAAGAGGGAGAGAGGAAAATTCTAAAAATTTTGCAAAAAATCTCCCCTATTTTTAAAACTTTTTAGTATCGACTGGTATTTAGATTTTGAATATTTTTTATCAGAAGTTTCAATTGACAATCATCAGGTTCATTTTTTCCTTATTTAATGATTTTAATTTTTATTTTATTTGTAGGGATATAATTAGAAACACAAGTCAAAATTAAGTTGCATTCTATAAAATACTGTTACATACCAAACATTATAATAAGAATTTAACCAATTTTTCTATTAAAATTCTTATAAGTATCTAAACATGTGAATATCTTTACTTTTTATAGATTTATTTTCTAAAGAATCATAGTTCAAATTCACTTTACTTTCTTGTTAACCAAAAAAAGCCATAGCGAATTCTAATAGAACACATTACAAGTAGTCTAATATTAGTAACTAAATATATGTCTAATTCATTACAAACATCACAATCATTTCATTTTCTGAAGCCATTCGATTTGAAAATCAAGATCCTTAAGCGCAACAAACATTTCTATATTTTCCTTCTTTAAAAATAATTTGGTAGCTAACATAAACAGTTCATCTCCCTCTTTCTATTTCATTTATATTTTGTAGGATATCTATCATCTTAGAAATGCTATAACCAGGTTTATCTCTTTTAATAGAGGTTACTGAAGTTCTACTCTCTATTACATCACATATACGGTCCAAATACTTCCTTCTAGTCGCTTCTCGTGCTTTATATCTCTCAACAACATAGGCATAACTTGTTATATCATACCCATTTCACCGGTCACGCTTTTCATCATAATCAAGCTCAAAGGCCTCTATTTTCTCATCAGGAGCAATGTGTTTATTAGTCCATTTTGCCGTTACTTTCTTGGGTCTTTCCATGCATGCCTTTGCATAATGGGTCATGGCTCCACAGCTGAAATAAGTAAACAAAAGGAAAACTTAAACTTTCAGTCCTCTTACTAATCATATCGTACTAACCACTATTATTGATGTCAATGTAAAAAGCTTCACTGATAGGTACAAATTTATGGAACTCAAGAAAGCTACCACTCACCCATACATGTAACAAATATCTTATGTTTGCACATGCAGTGCAAGCAAGTGCATATATACCTAATCAAATGCATACACATGCAAAGACAAAGGAAGAGGATTTACTTACTTTACACATGCACCCTTTCTGTATTTCTTAGCCTAGAAAACTTTAGGTCCTCCATCATACCACGATTTGGTATAGTTTGGATCTGATTTCCATTTCCTTTGATGTTTCAAGCTCTAGAAGACAGAGAAAGAAAGAAAATACAAGCTTAAGATTCAAGCAGCATA
>JANSVA010000006.1:24862568-24892943 GCA_025504915.1 Erythroxylum reticulatum | reverse complement strand
AAAAGCATGCTGAGCTCATAGCAATGTGAAAAACTCAAGCACGTAATCTGCTTACAGGCTTTTTAGCATTAAGATACTAAGGGGCTGAAGACATATATCGAGGAATATGGGGATTGATCTACTTTCCATCCTCGTCAACCTCTTCAGGAGTTAAAATAAGAACTTTTTTTTTAAAACTCTAAATTTGATCTTATTAAAAAGTTGTATTTTAATTTTTAAAAAAGTCATTTCTATTAAAAAGGTATTTTTAGATTTTACAACCAAATATTTATTTTTCTTAAAAATAACTTTTGTGGTAAAAAAAAGTATTTTTTTTCCTCTTCAAAAGCTGAACCAACTAGGTCCTAAATAGCATACAAAGAGAGGATGTTAAGATCACAAACATCAAGCCTCAGTCAATAAAGATGAAAATTGTCCAGGCTCTATCCTCCACTGACTTTTTTGGCATATATAATCTAAAAAATTCTCTCCCCGTACAACTTACACTCTAACCTCCCCCAAACCTTCCGTAAGAATGTCACCAATATTATCTCTGATGGGCAAAGTTTCCTCATCCATTTCCCTCATATCTACCGAACCAATCAACGATTTATGCGTTGTAGCATCAGGCATCCAACCCTTATCCAACATTAAATCCAATAGTTGACATGCCTCAGCTTTCTTGTCCTCTTTCCACAGACCTTTAACTAGCATGTTATACATGCCTGAATCTAAAATTTCACAATGAGAAGTAAGTTTGTGAACAGCGGCTGAAATCAAAGATAATTGGTATTCATTACCCAAATATAGAAGAATTTTATATAATGTATCTGAATCGGGAATTAAGCCCTCATTAACCATCCTATTGAAAAACCAAGAAGAATCCTTTACTCGGTTCTGGGAGACCATACTTTGTATCACAGTGCAATATGCTTCGCCATCAGGCGTGCAACCCTCAACTAGCATCCGTGACAGGAATGCTAATAGATCTTTTCCCCTCTTAGATGTGGCTAGACTAACCATAATATAATTATAAGTCTCATTAGCACAATAAGTACCAGAATTATAAGCCAACAATTGTAAAGTGACTGCTTCATCAACCATTCCATAGTCACAAATGCCCTTGATCAGCATATTAAATAAGGAATGATGTAGTGAGTATCTGTTCTCTGACATGTATTTAAACACATCAATAGATTCTGAAAACTTATGTGCTCTACAAAAGGCTTTGATCATCTCGGAGTAAGAAAGAGAACCTATGTCCCAACATTTGGCACGAAGTTGAAGAAATAGTTTTAGCACATCTCTGTGTTTGATCAGTCTACAGTTACCAAGGACTAATGCTGAGTATGTGGCAGAGTCTGGAATCGATGAAGATATAATCATTCTACCCAGAAGTTCATATGCATGCCTGATATCCACTTTCTCGCAAAGCCATCTGACAAGAATATTCCATGAATGGCAATTGTTTAAATTCCTTTCCATCATTTTCTCATGCAGACATTTGGCAATATGAAAATTATCAGCATCGCAACAATGTCTAAGCAATGCATTATATGGAGAAGTGTGCACGACATCATTGTCTTCCAAAAGTTTGATTGCATCACTTACTTTCCCTCTCTCACAAAACCCATTTACAAGATCCACGAAAACAGTGTCTGGAGGTGTCAAACCATTTTCGATCATATCTTCAAAAAGGGCTACAGAACTTTCCAAACAACAGTTATTGCACAAACACTGTAGCAAAGCCCCATAAACTAACGAATCTGGAACCAAATCAGAAGTTCTCATCATCTTAAACAACCGAATCCCATCTTCCATTTTATGTTCCCTACAAAACATAGGTATGATAGACGAATAAAAACTCAAATCTGGTTGACACCCAAGGTCTAACATCTCCTGCAAAATCGCAACAGCTTCATCCGCTCGATTGTTAGAAATAAGTCCTTGAATAACTATCTCAAAAGTCTTGCTGTTTGGGTTACACCCTTTCTTGTTCATTCTCATGTACTGATCCAACGCAGTATCAACCCTTTCAGTCTGAAACAAAACCCCCAACAAATAATTCAATGTATCAACTCCAGGTGCCACTCCAGCTTTTACCATCTCTTTGTAAACAAACAACATTTCTTCAAAACTTCTCCTACCGTCCTGAAGAGCACCCAATAGAAAGTTGAATACATCAACAGAAGGCCTGTAACCAGCCTTAACCATATTAACAAGAATCTGCGTAGCTTCATTCATCCTACCACGTCTAACAAATGTATAAATCAACAAAAGGAAAGTGTTTTCCACTCCTGCACACCCATCTTTCACCAGATTGTCACAAAAATCACTAATTTCCTTGACCTTTCCAGCCATACCCAGCTTCGTAATCATCCAGTAATACGTATCAGCAGTTTGGTCAAAGCGTTTATGGATTGAAGCCCATTTGAATAAATTAACAGCAGAGTTTACATCTGTGGTACTCTCCAAAACCTTGATCAAGCTATCGGGATATGGATTGTGTTTTAAAAATTGAATCTTGGATTCAAAATCAGCAGTATTTGGTAAGCATTGATCGATTTGTGGGATAATTTGGACGTTACCTTTACAAGGAATAGAACAAAGGGACGCTTTAAGAACTAACCATCTGGTAATTCTCCTCGAAAACGCAAAAGGAGATAGCATGGCACAGAGGAGCAGAAACAATTTGTAGGAGAAGGTAGAGGCTTTCCCAAATCACGTCAAAAAAGAGCAGCAAAGAAATGCGTCCAAATTGTTGCGGCTAACCTGAGAAGTGAAGGAGCAGAAACTGATCCGATGACTTAGATTAATCGACACTTCCTGCCCAAAATTTTAACGGCGAAAAAAAGCTAATTTGGTTTTTGAGTTTTCTTTTTTCTGAAGCGTCAAAATACACTCGCATTTCACCGGCACGTAAGAATTGATCGCTAATTACGAAATTACCTTATCACCCTTCTGTTAGATGTTTTGCTGAAGTGTTACGGTTTTTCTTACGTCTCTTTTCGCCTCCATCAATCTCACTATTCATTGCTGCCGCTGTCAAAACCTAACGAGAGTACTCCAGCAATGTGAAAGACCTTACTCGTACTTAATAAAAATACTGTTTTTGATAGAATTATATGTAATGTAAAATATAAATAAATACATATGAATCAAAATATATAACACACAATACATTACATACAGAGCATAGTAAAAATTAATAATAAAAGATAAAATAAGTAAATAAATATATAAATTAAAAAAGATAAGTATAAGAATAAATCGAACCAGTTATTACAAGAAATTAGTTAGGCTAAGTAAGAAACTGTTTAGGGTAATACTAAGAGGGATAAATAACTAAGAGGGAAGTATTACATATTTAAAATATTAAGGCTAAGAATGACTTATCTAGCTGAGATCTTTTATCTATATTATAGTATGCCAAAGTTTTCTATTGAGGACCATGTATTCGGTAAGTTCTAATAGAGTCATATCATTCTTGATTATTTCCCATTAATTTTTTGAGTCTTCTTTTCTCTCTCTTATAATTTTTAAGTACTATTTTCTTGCATTTTATCATTGGAATGTCAAGGTGTCTCCTTTTAACATACTTGAATCACTTAAACCTCATTTATCTTAATTTTTCACCAATACTAGTCACCTTTAATTTATCTCTTGCCAATATGTTATTGACCTTATCTCTTCTAGTAAGGTTACACATACAATGGTACATCCTATCTTTACCACCATTAGCTTATGACTATACATTTGTTTGATAGCCTAACACTTTATCTCATATGGCATGACCAACCGAATAACTAAACGATAGAATCTACCTTTTAGCTTGAGTGGTATCTTTTTGTCACATAATTCTCCATTTAAACAATCCTAATTTGATATGGTGTACTGTATCTTAATCAATCTCTCTATTGTTTTAAATGATAGACCCAGGTAATTAAAATAATCTTTTGGTGGTATAACTTATGAACCAATCTTTACCTCTATTTTGAAAGCCACCTAATGACTTAAAAATTTACACTCTAAGTACTCAATCTTAGTCTTGCTCAGTTTAAAGCCCTTTGACTCTAACGTTTTCCTCCAACGTTCTAGCTTAACATTGGCACCCTCTTTTGTCTCATCAATTAAGACAATATCATTATCAAACAAAACCAAGAAATTACTATTTTTTTTCATTGTACGGTGTCCAAGTACCATCTCTTACACCATCACCATCATCATTTCCATAAGTATTATTGCCTTTCTTCTCTATTTCTTTTAATTTTTACTAGTCTACTAGTTTGTGTTTGCTTATGTTTGAGTTTTTTTTCCACATTAAGGAAAATGTATTATTCAAGTGTGGGGACATATATTTGCAATTTCATATCATTTGTGTGTTAATTTGCATTTGCATTGTGTTAGTTTTTAATTATGTTACCAATGTGTAAACATTTTTTTTATATGATGTTTGCATTGTGTTAATGTGTCAATGACATGGAATTGAATGGAATTAGCTTATCTATGAACATGATCATTTAATTTGTGAAGACAAATTAGCTTTTGAAGTTAGTGTTTAAAGTGTTTTGAGGTGAATATGCATGTTAGAATATTATACTTATTCTTTCATTTTATGACACTTTTTTCATGCATTTATAATTAATTTCATTTAAATTAGTAGACATCATTATCAAACTTTCATAGGAGTGATTGACTAGGAAAAAATTATGTACGTAATTTTTTTAAAAAAATAAAATTTCTATTTTGCTAGCCTATTTAAAAACTTGGGTTAAGAGTAGAGCTGATAGCCAATTGTAGGTTGTGATAAAACTGACTAAGGGTATTCACGACAAAATATTTGTCTTTGTGTCAAAGGCTTAAAATAACACACTAAGCAAGCTTGATAAAACACAACTTAATTGAGTAACTAGGGGACATTCATAAGAAGATGTTTGCCTTCGCATCAAAAGACTAGATTATTGTTAAATTAAATCTAAAAGTATAATGTTGTCAATAAAAATGAACCTATTGATCTTCTTGTTAAATGTCAAAACAATATTAAGAGCGGGTATTTAGCGATGACCTACCCTTTTAATTGGTATATAAGAATGAGTGCATGTTTACAAGTGTCATAGATGTATGAATAGGTGTCAATATTTTACTTAATATATGTATTTAATTCAAAGAACTTGAATATGAATGGAATAATTTAGAGTGTTAGAACTTTTTAAGTGATTGATGTTTATGGCTAAGTTAATTTCATGAAATAATGTCATTATACCATTATTGCATTGTTGTATGTTTGTGTGTTTGTGTGCTTGTTTGTTTTGTGGTTTTAGTTTTTCTTAGGGACAAGCAAAGATTTAGGTGTGGGAAGTTGATAGGTGTAAATTATAGTATATTTTTTAGGTGTTAGAGTGTGTTTTTAGTGCTTTCTTAGATGATAATCATATGTTTAAGACTTAGATTTATATTATTATTAGCGTTTTGTGTGTTTGATTGTTGTTTAACTCAAGAATTTGATCTTAATTGTATATTTTAAAGGTTGTTTGATGTATTTGGTGATGAGTGAAGATAAGAAAAATTGAAGGAAAGAAGAAGAAAAGCTAGAAAATAATGTCTAGCATGATCGTTCATGAAGCTGTAGTAGGTTGGTGGCTCTCTGGCATGATCATCCATTCCATGCACGATCGTGATAGAGAGTGGGAGCAAGGCCATTCCCAAACATACATGGGATGCATGATAGTGCAAGGAGCTTTTTCCAGGTCATGAGTTTTTAAAACTTTTGATGATTTAAGGTTATTTTTGAAAAAACACACACATAAGATTGCTTCAAATCCAATTGCATAGTTATAAAGAGTTTTCATAGATTGAAAGATCACAATTCAATTTCTATCTATTTTAATTAGGAATTAGGAATCTTTTATTGGTTTTCAAGAGAGGATAATCATAATCATTTGATATCTAGGGTCAAGTAGGATTAAATCAATAAGGTAGAGTGAAAATAAATAAGGATAGAAGCAATTCTTAGTTTTTATTATTGATCAATCAACTAAATTGATTGTTGCTTATTTCATTGTTTAATTATCAACTCTTTATTTTAGTTTAACTTTTAACAAATTATATTATTGCTTACCTTAAACAAAGATCACATCAATTGTTGGGTGACTATTCCAATCCTCATGGGACAATACTTGTTATCCTATAAGATATGATTTGTATACTTGTAGTAAATAAAGTTTTTTTATTTAAAACTTCAACAGCCACGAACAATACCAAAAACTTGTTTGTTGCTTTTTCTAAATCTATCTATACTGCAAGTATACAGGTTATATATTTATAGTATAAATAGTATCATTCCTGTAAGAATTGTCATTAGACACCTAAGAATTTTTGCAACACTTTGTTTAAAGTAAAAAAATATAATAAGTATAGCTAGAAAATAAACTAATTTAAAGAAAATTGACAATTGAATAATTAACAAAGCATAAGTGAACTTGAGATTAACCAATCATAAAAACTTAGAAATTGCTTCTATCTTTATTTTGATTTCACCTCAGCTTCTTAATTTAATGGTACTTGAATATAGATATCTAATTGTTATGATTATCCTCTCTAGAGATCTAAACAAGTAATCCCAATTAAAATAGATAAGAATTTAATTGTGACCTCGCGATATCTCAAAACTTTTCCTAATTATCCAATTAGATTTTAAGTAATCCTACAGTTAACAAATAAATAATTAAGATCTCTCGTCAATTTCCCATTAATATAATGTTTATAGGTCTATTATGGTACCAACTACTGTTGTGCAACATAATACAAATATTTCAACTAATCTCTAGATTCATATTAAAGATTAAAATAATAACCACCATAAGTTATGTTTATATTAAATCAAGAACATAAAAGTTTAACAAAACAATTTAAGAGTAACTAATAAATTTTTTTATCAATTCATAGCAATAATAAATCCACAATTATTTATAATCAACATTGAAAAAAAGGAAAGAAAAGGAAATAGTAGGAGATTGAATATTGGATGTATTTTTCTTCTTGCCCGTGACCGTGACCTAGAAAACTCTATAGCTTTGTTCTTTTCGAATTTTTCCTCTCTGATCTCCTTGTTAGATATTCTAATACCTGTATGATTATGACAGTCCTTTTTCTCTAGCTTTTTTTTTCAACTTTTCTTGCAATTTCTTACCTTTACTCATAATCCAAACACATTAAACATCCTATAAATCATGCATTGAGATCAAATTCTTGCCCTAATCAATAATCATCGAATAAAACACACAAAACACTAACAAAAACATAAATCTAAGTTTTAAACATATGATTATCATGCAAGAAAACACCTAATAACACATTCTACGTCTTAGAAAACATACTCTAAAAAATACCTATAATGGGGTGACTAGGATCTGAAGAGCATCACTATTTGGTTGAGATGGAATCTATCTTAAGGCTAATACAATAAGTTTCAACATGATTAGTGAGTTGAGTTTTAGGATTTAGAGGACTTGGAATTGAAGAAAGGGTTTCAAAAGGGGTTTCAATAATATTATTAGGGGGTTTGAAGCATTAAGGTAATTTGAAGGACATAGATCTAGATTAGAGGGAATATCGTGTAAGGGCAGAGGTTATGAGTGGTTAAGAATTTGTGTTTGGGAGTTGTTGGGACTGGAGATTGAGTTAGGGTGAGGTTGAATGAGATCTTATGAGGTCTAGGGGTTAGAGGTTTTAACTTTAGGCATGCAGCTTTTAGTTTGGGGGTGGTTGATCTTATTTCCAAAGGTAAGAAATTAGAATTCCTATAGGTTTGAGCTAACCTTCCTCACATATTCCAAGAACTTGCAGGGAATTAAGGAGTTTAGATAACATGTCCACCTCCCCACATATTTTGGAAAAACAATCTCTCCTCATCCCTGTTGTTTTGTCATCCAATCTTAGTGGTTTTGAAATTATAGTTACCAAATGTCTTAGCCTTATTATTGTTCAATATTCTATTGGTATGTTGTGAAAGCATATTTAAAGTGGAATAGTCTTGAGAGAAGCTTTATCTCAAGACATTCATGCTTTCCAATGCCATGGACTCTACTCTATGACCTATTCTAAACTAGTAATGTCTCTAAACTTGAACATGAATTAATCTTCTTTTATTACAAGAACTTGCTATAGTACAAGTTTTAACCACAATCCTTGAATCCATACTTTGATGGACAAAACGAGGGTTTGTTTATCTATGAAAAATCCAACTAAAGTTATGCTCCATTTGGGTTCTCCTGTTTGAAGTATCTTTAGAGATGGAGAAACAATTAAGGAGGGGTTTTCCAAAGCAGATGGGGTAAGTTTAAGCTTGACCAAGGAATCTCCATCACTCACCACCTGATTCCAGGCCTTCGGACAACCTATATCTGATAGAATTAAAGTTATGTGAGATATAAAGGAAGTCCTATAGTACGATGGAGAGGGAATAGAAGGGAGAGGAGAAGTTTAGGAAATATGAGATATTTAATAAAGAAGGATCAATATAAGATATTGGACCTTATTTAGGCCCAATTAGTATTTAATTAGAATTAATTGTAATGATAATTAAATTTAGTTGAAATTAAAATTTAATTTTAGTTTAATTACTAACAAGTCCAAATGATATTATAAACAGGCTCAAGCTATAAAGGAGCTAGCACTTTTTGTCTACCTTATATATACCACTTATAGAGCTCTCTTAATATCTATGGATATTATTAGAGGCCAGATACGTATACAACTATAGTGGGAACGATAAACCAGTTTTATGAATAGTTTAAGGGAAGCTTCAAGAAAAGGATCAAACTACACAATAAGGTATGAATTTATTATTTATATTTTATTGTCTTCATAAAATTTAAGTGACCTTGACTTTTGAGAAATGAAACAAAAATGTTTTATATTTATTTCACAACACATAAGATCGAATACTGCTTTGATTTCCTAACAATGATATCAAAGTCATCTTTAATTTATTTAATTGTTATTGAATAGTTATGTAATTAATTATGCAAAAGTTACATAACGTAAATTCTAAAATTAGAATATATCTAATTTACGAATAATTTGTTAAACTTACAAATAAATTTGATTTAATTAAATCTAAAACATTCAGATCTGTTTCTTATAAAACTTGCAAACACTAAATTGTTTAATCTAAAAGGTTCAGACTAATGTTCCCCGACACAAACCCTAACACGGTTGAAGTTATAATAAATTCACCAATACCAAGTGACTGAAGCAAGTCATAAAAAATGGCTCCATGCAAGTCTCAACTTTAGCTAGGTTAAGAAGTTACCCATATCTATAACCTTAGGTTTGGAATCCACCCAACACTCGCTAATCCAATTACGTCCATCTACCAATTTGTTTAAATAAGAACCACTCTTGCCTACTGATTCTCTAACTTAAATTAATATTAAAGCATCTTTGTTTATGTTTTCATTATTTCTTTTTTTTGAAATTTTGGGACTTTGTGATTTTTGTGATCTCTTTTTTTGTTTTAAGTTATTACCACTGAATGTGATTTAGTTAGAGAGAGCTTCAAGTGATGGTCTTAGCGATTAGAAGAAGGTTACCTACTGATTGGAGAACATGAGTTTCATACTTTTTTGATAAATTATAGTTAGGTTATTGAGGGGATGAAGTGTCATTGGTTAGAGGAGTAACACGTTATTGTTTAAAAAAGAACTTTGCATATGGCTGGTGATGGTGAGTGACCTATTATATTATAGCGGAGATGTGGGGAGAATCCTAGGCATGAGATGCATGAGATATTGCCAGCGGTTGAGATTAATGAAGGTAGAAGCTGCTGGCAATGGTGATAGCTTTGATGCATGATGTTATATATTGGATACTACTAGTATATGAGGCTTGTCACTCCTCAAACCATCATTAGCGAACTTGCCAAAAGTGAGAAGAGAATCAAAATGGCAGTGACTGATTGAAAGAGGGAGGCGATAAGCGATGTCTAGGGTTTCTGTCATGAAGATGGGTAATGCTTGGCAACTGAGTTAGGCTTGTTCTAGGAAGAATAATTAAAAATAGTTTCTAATTGAATTTAAAATTTTATTTTTCAAATCAAACTGAATTTCTATTTAAAGGCTAAAAGCCCAAATTAGGGCCTAACTTTTTTTGAGTTTGATCAATTTGGGACTTAAACTTGTAACTTGCTTATAGAAGGTCTAAAATTTCATGAGTCTGCTTAATTTAAGACTTTTTTGGACAAAAATTTAGGCATGTCTTACAAGCACTGTTACATGCAACGACGTGGCACCGTTATTCTTTTTTTAAATTCCACGTATAAAAGAGTAAAAATTTTTAAGTTTCAACCCTAAAATTCTATAAATTTCCTAAATTATGTAAATTTCATAAAATAAAAAAAGAGAAACCTAAAATTTACAAAAAACGCTAAAATCCCACTGTCACCCCCTCTTTAACACATCTTCACCGTCGGCCATTCTGCTTCAGTCTTCGTGGAAGGGTTGTCTTACCTTGTTTACACATCAAAACTGTTGCCAGATTCACGCTTTATCTTTCGTTGAAGGGGTTGTGTTGCCTAGTTGACGCATCTTCACTGTCCCCTAATCCGCGCTCCAGTCTTCATTGAAAGGGTTGGCTTGCCTAGTTCACGCATCATCTCTTGAAACTAAGGTAAGTCCTGGGACAGAAATTAGACATTAGGCTTAAAAGAAGAAGATTATCTCTAAAAAAATAAACTTGATAATTATGCTATTGTTCCTTAACTAAGGAGAGTAGTGTAACTTGCATGACCAATTATGATTCCATGCAATTTTAGTGCTTCTAATATTATTAATTGTTTATGTTTTCTAGTGTTAAGGTAACTTTATCTCTTTTTAAATAGCTTAGAATAGGACTAAAGCCTACTATAATGTCACTTTAACTTGTGTATATATATAAGTTAATCTTTTTTAGAGTTACTCGTATATCCTTGTTTATATATACAAACCATATGGAAGTATAGTCATTGCTTATGATCCAAACATTTTGTCTATGGACTAAATTATTCATCTCTCAATAAACTTGCTTCAAAAGAGGAATAAGTTTTTTTTTAACTTCTTTTATAAGTCTAATTATGCATTCCAAAGAAATTCCTTATAGTAAAAAACTATAGATATATTATTGAATTGACTCTCTATAAATTATTTAAGTGAGGCTTTAATACAGTGCTCCCCTATACTTTTAATCTGAAGGGAACATATTTTTAAAGTAATTCAATGAAGATTTTAGGATTTGTGCTAATCACATTGAAGCTACTGATATAAAATATAAAGAAAATTTCTTTAGTTGGAGGAATTAAAAGAATTGGAAATTGGCACATAAGAAAAAATGTAGACGGGTTTTGGGAACTGATGATTGGTCGGATGAATTTCTACAAAGCAAAACAATCCTTCTTAGATCATTCTTCAAGTATCATTCAAAACTTAACCACAAGTTGGTTTGCAATTACAAATGATGTATTGTTTTTATGTTGTTGTTTGTAATACTATGACTATGATGACTATCAATGATGATAACATAAATTTTTGATTTAACATTCTAGTAGTAACTTAAATCTAAAAGACTCTAATTACTAATGACTTAAAGTTAATGTAATCGTTGAATTGAATAAGGGTTGCATTTAATATAGGTATCATAATAAACTATTATGTAGCTATATAGGTTGGAAATTAGTGAAGCAACTCCCATCAGATTTATAGCTGAAAAATTCCATGAGCCTAGGAGCCACAATGGGAATATGTTTCTCAATTCACAGGTGTAAACAATGCCACATACCTTAATTAATAGAGCTTGGTAAATTTTTAGAAGAGTTGTGTGTATATATGTATATATATATGTAAATATATGAGGTTGGTAGGAAATGCCACTAACTTTCATATGTTGTGCTGTGTTTTGTCACCTTTCACCACTCTGAATTAGTTAGTTGATGGAATTGTTATAAATATCTTAAGCATTATATGATGTACAAGGCTTCAATTTCTCACTTTCACTTCAGTGTTTCCTTTCAACATTTTGACTGAGTCTCTTCGTTTTCCTAAAGTTGGTCATTTTGGTTAGGCAGAATGACATTTAATGAGGTAATTATGAGGTTTTACCATGCGGGATGTTTTGTTAATGTGGTGATAATGTTTGCTATGAGGGTGGTTTTATGGATGAAATTCAATTTGATCATGACTTACTAAGCTATTTTGAACTGGTTGATGTATGTAAGAGAAGTGGGTATAACAATGTGAAAAAGATATTTTATCTTATGCCTGATCTTGAACTATGTAATGGTTTGAGGGTTCTAAAAAATGAGGTTAGTGTGTTAGATATGGTTAGTCAAATGATGGGTACAGGTGGTATTGATACTTATATTGAACATAGTGTGGATACCCTATTGAAGTGATTGAGGATGAATGTAATGAGGTTAATTAAGGTAATGTAGTTGAAGATAATGATGAAGATGTTAATAATGAAGGGTTTGGAGGTAATATAGGTAATTTAGATGATGTGTCAAATGTGGAGGATGAAAATGATGCAGATATGGAGAATGAAAATGATACGAATATGGAGGATAAAGAGGATAAAGATGATGAAGAGGATTTACAGAAAGGAAATGAAGGTAATATTCCAGATGAAGATGTTTAAGAAGATTTAGAGTAAGGAGATGAAGGTAATGGTTTGGATGAAGATGTTGAAGAGGATTTAGAGCAAAGAGATGAAGGTAATGATCTGGATGAAGATGATGGAGACAATGGACCATATGAAGCTAATGTAAGTGATGCAGATGATGAAGATGAGGTAGTTTTGTCTGAATATTATGAAGGTGATGAATCTAGAGAACTTGTTAGTGATGTAGATGATATACTAGATGATGCTACTAGGAGGAAAAGGAAATACCTTGTTTATGATGAAAATGTAGCTGAGCTTTATATTGAATTAGGGATGATTTTTCTTAATCATTTGCAATTTAAGCGTGCAGTGAGTTTGTTGTCCATCAAAACAAAGATGGCTGAATGTTTACCAAAAATAAGCCTAAGTTTGTCCAAGATAAATGTAGGACAGAGAACTACCCTTGGTATATATATGGAGCATTTGATCAGAAGCTACAGTTATTTCAAGTTAGGAAATTCAGGAATAATCATGATTGTAATAAGGTATATACAAATCTTAGGTCAAACACCAATATCTTATCTAACTTGTTCAGGGATAAGCTTAAAAGAGAGCCATTTTTGAAGAATGATGATATCAAATTTTACGTTAAAAATTGTTTAGGTGTTGAAATGTCCATGAGTATAGTGAGAAGAGCAAAGAAAAAAATAGTAGACAGTGTCATGATCAACATTGAAGAGGAGTTTGGGAAGCTTTAGTCTTATCCTAATGTGATTAGGCAGGCCAACCAAGGAAGCACCGTTACATTGATAGTATATCAGCTAATTCCAACATCTCCACCTGTATTTGAAAGAATGACATATGCTTAGAAGCTATTAAACATAGGTTTAGGCATAGATGTAGGCATTTTCTTGGCCTAGATGGATGTTGGCTAAAGACCAAAACTAAGGATGAATTTCTATAGGCTGTAAGAAGAGATGAAAACAATCAACTGTTTCATATTGCTTAGGCTATGGTTGAAGTTGAGTCGAAAATCACATGGAAGTGGTTCATTGAAAGGCTGAAAGAAGATTTACCTCACTTGGGCTTCTGAATTGGTTAAGGCTATAATGAATGACCAACAAAAGATAAAAGTTTCACATCAATCTTATTTTTACTTTCATTGAGAGTGTAACAGTTATGAAATATATAGATTTGCATCCACATGCCAATTCAAATGGTTATGTTTTTCCTTGCAGGGACTTGATAAAGCCATTGCCGATTTGTGTCCAGATGTTGAGCACATGTTTTGTGCTAGATATGCTTATGTGAATTGGCTTGGAAGAGGACATAAAGGGGGAAGAGATGAAGGAGCACTTTTGAAAAATTGCAAAATCCTTCACAGTTAGGGAATAGGAAGAAAATTTGGATAAAATCAGAGCTAAGAAGCAAAAGGTAGTAGAAGATAATGAGAGCTATGCACCAGTTTAGCAATGGTGCTGGGCTTTCCAGAGGGAAGATTCTATGATTGAGTTGGTTGACAATAACTTATGTGAGGCCTTCAATAAGACTTTGATTGATGCAAGGAAAGTGTCAGTTTTAGGATTGTTTAAGCATATTAGAAGAAAATTGATGAAAAGAATTATGAGAAAAAGGAAAGAGGCTACCTAGTGGAAGGATAATTTAGGGCCAAGAATATGGGAAACAATTGAGAAGAGTGCCATGATTGCTCAACATTGTTCAATACATCAAAATGGAGGAGGTGTGAGATTGATCATGGATAGAACAAATATATGGTGAGGCCTCAGAACAAAATATGTTTTTATAGAAGATATACCCTTTCTGACATTCCTTGTGCAGATGCCATATGTGCTATTAGAGATAGTAGGGTATATTGAATAGTATACTTCTAGTTGGTTATGGAAGACTGAATATGTCAAAGCATATGAAAAGGCAATTCAATTGATGCATGGTATGAAAGACTGGCCCATTAGCAATGAAAATTCTATTAAGCCACCATAATTTAAACAAGGGCCTAGTAGGCCCAAAATTGGTAGGAAAAAGGGCATTCATGAGCTTCAAAAGAATATAAAAGTAAACAAAAAACAAAATACTGACCACGTGTCTAGGAGGGGCATGATCATTACATATAGCCACTGCCATACAGAAGGACGCAACAAAAGAGGTTGTCCTTAGAATGGTCGACAGGTAATTTTTGTGCTATTTTGTCTTTTTATGGTACAACTAAGATTCTTTTGCATAGTAGTGGTAATTTTCTAGGTTTTTTTGTTCCATTCTCACTGTTATCAATGGTCGGTTCCAGCCCAGTTTTGAAATCCGAACTTAGGCCAGTCAACTAATTTACATATGGAGCAAAACACAATAAACTCACAGTCAACTCTAGAAAATATATCTGTAGTTGAAACCAACACTGGCAGCCCAGTAAGTGCCTCTAAATTTGCACTTAACAATGCTGAAAGAGGAAAGAAAGGAACAAGAAGAGCACAAGCCTCCGCCTCTGCTATTGTGTCTATATCTACTAGTGCCACAACTGCTTTAAGGACTGCCAACACCTCAAGTACTGCTCATGTATGTAGAAGTGCAAATGCAACAATCTCGGTTGTTCTCCTAACATCTGGAGGTTCTTTAGAAACAACAAATATATGTACCTCTTCAAAGGCCATTACTAAAAACCAAACCAAAGGGAGAAGAGGGC
The DNA here is from genome assembly GCA_025504915.1 of Erythroxylum reticulatum. Taxonomy (NCBI): domain Eukaryota; kingdom Viridiplantae; phylum Streptophyta; class Magnoliopsida; order Malpighiales; family Erythroxylaceae; genus Erythroxylum; species Erythroxylum reticulatum. The sequence goes on along the minus strand of JANSVA010000006.1, from coordinate 24,877,639 downwards.
TTAGTTATGGTATTGCAGATGATGGAAGCAGATTAAGGATGTTTGGTGCTGACATATGTAGTACAAATTCTCAAGAGAAAATTATAAGAAAAAGGCCTGTTACATACTCTTCTCTTCAACAAGAAGTAAATAGGAAGTTCAAAAAATGGATGGAAGGGATGAGGGTATACACAAATGAAACCACAGGGTTGCAGATGCCAAATGTAAGTGTTAAACATTTGCATTCTTACTAAACATTAATTAATTCATATAACTTAACAATGTTTGCATTTTATCTACAGCCTAGAAGGAGAAGTCAGAGACTACTAAACTTTGGGTAGAAATCAATAAAGAGGAAGGAAGATGTTACTGAGCATGTGAATCCAAACCAAGAAAGTCAAACTGAATCTTCAAAAGGAAAGGACAAAATGTAAACTTAACATTTAATTGTTAATGAACTGAACAATTTTGTGATATTTGGGTACTAAAAATAATAAATTGTAAAGATCTTGTTGGGATTAATGTTATTAAGCAATGAATGCAATGATCAATTTCAGGTTGAATTGCATTTCTTTTATGTTTTCCCTTTTTGTTGAAGTTCATAAATGGGTTACTGAGGGTGATGGAAGCTTAGTTAGAATTGTCACATTCTCAACAATGTTTTGTAGTTTTCAGGGAAAGCTTAAAGTCTATGTATGGAAAAAGATAATAAGCTTTTTGTAGTAAAAGTGTTGGTCTCCTTTATTTTCCAATTAGTGTGAATTACAATTCTTTTAGGTTTTTTCATTTTCATTGAAGTTCATGAATGGTAGAACATGTACATTGTTAATACAAAGAATTGGAATTATAGGTCTATTAATCATCTTTGTCTCCTCATCAATAATTTGATGACTTATAAAACAACTTAATAATTGTGTTAGTCATTGGAGGTAAAGTATGAATGACATTTTTTAGAGTAGTCAATTGTTGCCTCTTTAACTCCTTTTGACTATTCACTAATTCTCCGTCTCCATTAATTAGAGATCTTATTTTGTCACTAGTCTTCCTTACCAAATGTTGAAACATCAAGCATGTTTAGGCTAGTACATCAAACATGTTTAGGTTAGTACATAAAACATCAAACCTGTTTAGGCTAGAACATCAAATTAGTAATATAGCAGATGTTGAAACATCTAACAGTTTGCACTTTCCAACATCAGGTTAGGAGAATTACATTTACACATTGTTCTAGTACATCAAACCATTTTCAGGTAAGGCTTTAAAAGTACAACTATTGCCTTTTTTGCCTTCATCATTTAGACTAACAAACAAAGTAAAATTACTAAACAAAAGTTTAAACAAGCATGAAATTTCCAACATTTTGCTGAACGTGTTTCATTACTAGTCCTTGTGGCAACTAACTCATTCTTCAACTTCAAAATTTCTACAATCCTTTTAGCTTGCAAAACATCTGCTACATGCTCTCTTAACTCTGCCACTTCATCCTTCAATAGATTATTTTGACAATATAACATCTTCTCTCTATTTTTCAGCTCTAAAATAATCTGTCTTGCTCTTAAACAAAATCTTTGATAATGTAATTCATAAAATTCACAAACATTTTCACTTTACCATTAAAGAAAAAACAACAATTTGTTAATGAAATGTATGAAAATATTTAGCTAAAACAATATAAAAATGTACCAAAATTATTGGAAAAAGTCGACAGTCATAAAACCTTCTTCTTGGATTTTCATTAGTCCATGAAGTCCATCTAGTTGCTTTCAAGTTACAGTAACAATATTTAGCCTCTTTGTCATAGTCCCATTCAAGTGGGAAAGTTGAATAAATCAGTTGGTACGACCTCAAATCAAGCTTAAAACATGTCCCTCTACTACCAAAGTTGAAAATTTAAAAAATTTCAACCCAACTCAAAATCACAACCAAGAAAACAACGAACTGAATCCTCTAATCAACCTTATTACCTTGAAGAACTACTACTTGAGCTCATTTTCAAATATTAAAACACAATGCTCTAATGTTGATTGTGTTCCCACTGATAGCTAAATGATGTCTATAGAACTGAATTTGTTTGCTCCTAATAATTTGCATCTTTCATGAATTTCATACTTTATCTTTAACCCAGCAGATAGAGACAAATAAAACATGGATAACCACCAACGAAGCTAAACCAAGTGACATAAATCATATCCTACATACAATGTCAAGTACTTGGGGAAGAGAAAACTTGATTATATCCTATATACGAACGTATAATAAAATTGCATATGAAAAACAATTATCATCTACATGCTTTTCAGCCTTATCATCAAACCCATTTAAAGAAGAAAATTTTTTTACGTAAATGTAACATTGGTAACAAAACTTTCCATAAAAAGGGAAAAGGGAAAAGGGCAAAGGAATAAAGTGAAGATTCAAACATCATAAATTTATATACAAAAGTCATAAGTGAGCATGACTCATTACCTACTTCGGTCTTCAATCAGAGTATATGTATGTTTCAGATCTCCAAAAACCTTACTGCCCATTCACCTCCAATGCCAAAAGAGAGAGCTCACACTCCCAAGAAGGCACAAGCAAGATTGGAGTGAAGGCGCATGCATTAAGTGATGATACATCCATAGATTAGAGTGAAGGCACAATCGAGAGAAGGAAAAGAGGGTGAAAACATATGTTCAAAAAAATTGTTGATTTAGGGTTGAAGAGTATTTCATTTAAGTAGAAATTTAAATGAAATTAAATTTTTTTATCTTAAATTCCACTTGACTTGGACAATAAATTTGGTCTATTAACGTGGCTTCTAAACACTAATTGACCTACATATAATGGTGCGTGTAAAATACACCCTAATTTTCATCCAAAAAAAGTTTTAAATTGAGTAGACTTGTGAAATTTTAGACCTTCTATGAGTAAGTTATAAGTGTAAGTCCCAAACTAATCAAACTCAAAAAGCTTAAATCCCAATTTGGGCTTTTAGCCTCTATTTAAAATAGAAATTTAATTTATTAACAAATCAATTGTTTAATCTAATTTAGTTATCAAAAGAGTTGAAAATATCATTTTATATTATGAAGATCTATAATTAAAATCAAATACGATTGATTATTTTTATATATAACTTAATTATATATGCATAAATTGCATATTTTAATTTTATAAATTGGATATATTATATATATTAAATTGCATATTTATATGTATGATATTTTACTTAAATTTTTATGATTGATGAGACTAAAAAATTAAATTCTTTGTTAAAATATTAAGTATACGTTGAGAATTTTATTATTTAAACATAAAACTAGAGTTTTGTTTATTGTAAGAATTATCGAGTGACTCAAGAACCATTTAACCAAATATGTTTGCTATATTAAATTAATGGATCCTACTTAACTAAATTTGTATAATTGGGATGAGTAACTCGTGATTATATGAATTTATGGACAAGGTTAATAATTATATATAAGATATGTTTTAAGAAAAGTTGTCACCTAACAGATCTAAAAGTCGCATGATATGTGATTAATAAAGATATTATCTACCTAATTTAAGCTTAGTTAGTTTGTTGAGTAACTTAAGATCAACTAAATTTGAACAGGACCCTAACCCATTAGGGAGAATATTATAACCTTTTAAATAGTAGTGAGGGTTGTTACTTTGAATAATAAAGTGAAAGTAACCAAACATGTGATTAAAGCCCTGATCTTATTTAGTTTTTATGACATATAACGTATTACTTATTTTCTTACATTTATATTTTTGTTATGAGTATATATTACCTTTGCTTAGCTTAATAAAATTAAGATTACTGAACAAAATTTCTTAGAAACAAGATTAGGTTTAAGAAGAATTCTTAAAGATAAAAATGAAAGTTTTATGTCCATTATATGATTTTTCTATGATCCTTACTAAGAATTTGGTGACAAAGTTTTAGAGATAGATCAATATCATATAGATGATAAAATGTAATAACATTTTGAGTTGACTATTGTCTTATAATTTTTTAAAAAATTGAAATTGAAATAATAAATAAGAGTTAAAATACAATAGGCTTGATCATAACTATCTATTACGAAACAAAATGATCATAACATCACAAATTAGCTAGATTTGACAAATTAGCCAAATTTTACAAAATTGAAAGGACTATCTGATTCTCCATGCTAATTTGCTTTATGAGCGGATGTAGGAGTCATTTTTGAGAGCAACAATGTGGTTTTGATCATATTGAATAACATCTGAAAGACAACCTCTTTTGTGGATATGGAGTTTCCAAAAGTCTTGTTATTTCTCTCCTCCCAAATAGCTACCACAACATATGTAAAGGTAACTTTGTAAATCCATAAATCTCTTTGATGCTTCAGTTGTAGCCTTACACTCCAACTAATGATTTCAAACAATGAGTCAGGAGGTTGACACAAGTGACATAGCTAAATTATGAGGCTCTATATACATTTACTAAAATGACGTTGGAAGTATAAATGATCTATGTTTTGAGTTGAGGTTTTACATAAATAGCACCGATTAGTGGAGTAAGTATAATGAGTTATCTTGTCCAAAGTTGATAACATGTTCTTAACTGCCAGCCATGTAATAAAAGAGTTACGAGGTGAATTATGTTTGAACCAAATCAATTTACACTAAGAAACTTGCCAGTTGGAGCTTTTGAATAAATTCCAACAAAATGGGTTAATAGATTTTCCTGAAGATGTATGCAACCATTTCATCTCGTCCTATGTAGAGGGACCAAGAATAACTGAAGAAATAAAAGAAGCCATTGTTGACATTTAAGAGATCCAATAAATCTGCAACTTTGATGTTGGTGTGCATAGTGATAGTAAAGAAGTTGGAGTCCAAGATTAAGGAGAGAGGACTAAATGGAGTCTATGGATCATGTCAGAAGTAAGTGGATTTGCCATCATGAATTGTGTGTTTGTAGTGACTCTCAATAAATTCTCTAAATTTGAGAAAATTTTAATGTCTCTAAACTTTAACAGTGACATGTAAGATCGATTTCATTATCATGATAACACAACGCAAAAGATCGATTTCATTATCATGATAACACAACGCAAATAGTTGCAAAGAATGGAGTTGAAAAGATTAATACCTTAGTAAAATTGTTTTTACTTAATTTAGCAAACCAAAAGTAAAAACATGGATAGTAAATTAAATGCATTTAATATTTGATATAGTATGATAATAATTTTTATCAAAAGAAAAAGGATTTCGTGATTTTTTAAATTTAAAATAATATTATATTACATTTTTTTAGTAAATCGGTAAATTTATAAATAAACAAATTTATGTACAATCGAGAGATTTGCGAAGATGCCAATCTCTTATCTGTAACAAAAAAAACCTAACATGTTAGCATGAGGGACCCTATAATTGTTCCCGATGACTACACAACCATAACAGCAACCTAAACCATATCTACTCACAAGATGACCATAACAAGGATCTCCTTACCAATATTACAATTATTCCTTACAATAGGTTTTACAGTCTAAACTAATCAAGACTACTTGCTAACCTATAATCAGAGAACTACACATCAGGTTAGAATTAATCAAATTTCTTGATCAAGCTTTTATCTTGTTTGTAAAGAGTACCAAAGTGATGAGCAAGGAGAGCTAGTTCATCTCTCATCCAACTTCCTTTGTATATCCGATCTACCCCTCCAGCTTTTAAGACACCAATTAAGGGTTAGGGGCTCTCCTATTGTTGAGTTGCCCAAGGAGTGAAATGTTGAAGCTTGTGACATCATGCATTCTTCAAGACCTTTTGGAGATTAAGGCGTTCCTGCATAATCCTCTCTTACATAATGCTTGCATTCGGTGTATCCTCCTACCAGGCTTACATGGCTTTACAACTTTTGCTTTTGTCTTTTTTATAAACAATTGAATTTGATTGCCAACGAGGGAGTGAAACTTATGAATACCCGACCCAACCAGCAAACCTGCAAAAAAAAATTGAAGAAAAATAATCCAGAATCACAATTTACCTACTCTCAGTGTTTGAGCAAAGTTGTTCTATTACTTGGAAGATCACTTTGGTGTTAATGCTCCCCACTTCCATAATTGTGTCTTTGAAGGTTTTGAGGTTTCTCTCGGACCATATGTTATACATAAAAACAGATAGAAGGATCATAAAGGTCTTAAGGTCAATGTTTCTGTAGCTTTAGGCTTGGATAAATCAATTTAGAATGGATTGAAGATTTAATAAGTTTGGAATGTTTATCTGAAAGTGGCTGAGGTAGTGTAACCACATTGATTTTGAAAAGAAACATTCAAAGAAGAGGTGGTTTGTAAATTCATTGTCTGAGGAACAAAGGGAGCAATGGTTAGGAATATAAGTACAAAGTAGCTGATCCCTTGTTTGTAGCTTATTAAGGAAAGCTAACCATAAGATAAAGGCATACCTTAGGTTTATACCTTTGTGCCAAGGTACTCTCGAATAAGGAGGTATCATCAAAGTGTATGCTAAAACATTTATGTAAGTTTTTGTGGGGATGGCAATCCATTCTAGTCTATCTAGTTAAGATCCATCGGGTTGATACATTAATGGCTCTAGCATATGAATGGTCTCAATTGCGGCACTTTGCCAGCTCTATACATTGTTTCTGATAACATCAGCTACTTTTTTCATTCATTGGAAATTTTGAACCATTGATAATTCTTGGAGTTGAGAGATCCTTTAGTATTCCTCTATGATGCCACAGGTTTTGCTATAAGAAAGTTGAAATACCATTCCCTATCCTAAATCTGAATTGGTTCCCAATAGTCTTCCTGACCTGAATAAGTTTCCTCCAACTCCAAAAGCTATTATTTATTGGTTGGGCACTTCAGAAGTTTTTCCTTCTAAAAATAATGGTGTGAACCCACTTTACCCACAAAGCTTCCCTATCATTAAAGATCACATAGATCCTTTTACCTAACAAGACATTATTCAAAGTAGATAAATGTTTAATCCCCAGACCACCCTCTTTTTTAGGTCTACATAAATCAGACCACTTAACCTTTGCATGAGTTTTAGGCACAACCTTCCCAGACCACAAGAAGTTCCTAAGTTTAGACTCCATTTCTTTAATAATGGAAGTTGGAAGAATGAAATGGCTAGCCCAATAGACCTAAAAAGTAGACAAAATAGAAATTACCAAATGAAGCCTACCAGCATAGGACAGGGCCTTATGGGTCCGTTTGTTAACTCTGGAATTAATTTTATCCAACAACGAGATATAGGCTCTCCTAGTCAATCTTCCTGTTAAAAAAGGTACGCCTAGATATTTCATAGGGCGTTGACATCTTTTAAGACCCAAAAGAGTTTCCATCTGATTGGCCAAATGATCCATCTTAGGAGATAAGAAGAAATGACTCTTGTTAATATTCATTTCCACACTAGAGAAATTAGAGAAAGTGCTCAAACAATTAAGCAAGGTATTCACCGGGGTCAAATCAGCATGACAAAACATTAACATATCATCAGCAAATAAAAGACGGGAAAGTTTGATAGCTTTGCATCTCTAGTGGAATTTAAAAGTAGGATTTTTTGCTATTGAACCATTCAAACTCCTAGAAAGGACCTCCATACAGATAATAAATAGGTACGAAGGGAGAGGATCATCTTGTCTTAACCTTAATTTCCCACAAAATTTTTTTATAGGAGAACTATTAATGAGGATAGAGTATGAAGTTGAGGTTACACACTCTTCAATCCACTTAATAAACATAGGAGGGAGTCCTATAGCTAGGAGCACACTGAGGAGGAAATCCCACTGAATAATATCATAAGCTTTTTCCAAGTCTACTTTAAAAGCATATCTCTTATGATTATTTGAAAGGTGATAGCTCTTGAAAATTTCTTGAGCTAAGAGAATGATGTCACCTATTTGATGATTTTTAATGAAAGCACATTAGTTTAGGCTAATGATGAGGGGACAAATCTGTCTAAGTCTATTAGACATGATTTTTGTGATCACCTTATAAATCTTGTTACAATAAGAGATAGGTCTCTAGTACAACAAAGTGGAAGGCTGGTTCTTCTTGGGACCAAGGGAAATAAAGGTTGAATTGAGCTCTTTGGGGAGTCTTTTATGTTGGAAAAAGTCTTGAATTGCGCTAGTGATCTCATTACCAATAATATGCTTGTTTAAAGAAAAACCCATTGAACCCATCCAAACCAGGGGCCTTAATTAGATTAAAAGAAAAGAAAACTTTCCTGATCTCTTGAGATGCAACTTCAGCTACAAGATTGTTTCTAAGGTTCTAAGGAATTGGATGGGGAAAAAGAGATGTCATATACTCCTTTGCAGATGCTAGATCTTTCTTTTTTCCAAGAGAGTTTTGAAAGAAATTATGAAAGTGGTTTTATATTTCTACTAAGTCAATAATCCTTTGGCCATTACTCATCAGTAAGGAGTGGATATTGTTTCCATTTCTATTTGATATGATAGAATTATGGAAGAACTTAGTGTTCCTATAAGATTGTTTGTAAAAGGATTCTTGATCATTTAAAGCATTAAACAGATTGGTCATAGCCTCATGCTCTTCAGAAGCTAGTTAAGTCCTATTAGGCAAAATCCTCATTTAGTCTTGGATGTTATTTAGGACAGCTTGACAAGTCTCAACCTTGTCGTTTATATCACCTATCTAATCCGAGTTTAAGGATTTGAGAGCATTTTTGACTAGTTTGAGTTTTGGCACAATACAGAACATAGGAGTCCCTAGGATTTGAGTATTCCAAGTCTCTTCTACTGTCTGAAGCAAGTTTGGATGAGAGACTAGGAAGTTTGAAAATATAAAAAGAGAAGATCTTCTCTTAAGGAAAGTAGAAGTCCTTATCACTATAGGAGAGTGGTCTGAAATATTAGGGTTAAAGATCTTTCCAAAGGATCTAGGGAACTGAGAATTCCACTTGGAGTTCATAAGAGCTCTATCTAGTTTTTTAGCTAGGTGGAGTTCACCATATTACTTATTAGACCATGTAAAACTTGGACCACTAGAGTTAAGATCATACACACCGCATTCTTTTACACACTTCCTAAAGTCTCTCATTCCACTAATAACCGAGGAACTAAGGGGTTCAGCTTCGTGAGAAAACAAAATAGCATTAAAGTCCCTAACTGTAATCTATGGCTGGTTCCCAACAATAAGTTTGATGTTTGAAAGGGTGGACCAAAGATTTTTTCTATGATTATAGTTATTCAAGCCATAAATACACGTAACAAAAAAAAAGAGAATCACAATTCATAGGGGACACCTTCGAAAGAATAGTCGGTCAGTAGTAATAATAGGAGAGCATAAGTAATGATCTGGGTTCCAAATTATCACTAACCTGGCACAAGAAGCTTGATCTAAATTACCAAAGAAATGCCATCTAGGAAACATAGCAGAGCAAATATTATTCACAAGGAAAAGAGACTTGCTCCTAAATTCTATCAAGCACAAAAAAGAAACTGATAACATCTTAAGGAAAGATTTCACATCTATTTTTTTTTTGGTTATTGAGACCTCTAATATTCTAAAAACCTAGATCCATAACTGAAAAGACTAAGATAGAATCTACTACTTTTGTTTTCTTCTACATTTCCTGCCTTTCCTAATGATAAAATCCCCCTCTACCCCTTCCAACAAACCCAAACTTTGAGAATCATTATTACTATTAGGAACCACATCAGATTTAGGAGAGGAAATAGAATTACCTGATTTGCTCACGCTAGGACAGTCAGCATCTTCAAGGTTTATGTTAGGATCATCCTGCGTCTGTTGCACTTCTTTGCCTTGCTTTGCTCAATTGGGGTTTTAGCTATTCTGCTCTCCTTAGGACTAACTTGTACCTTTTTAGGACTTTGCTCCTGACCACACTCCATCCGTTAGTTTCCACTTATAGGTTTAGAATTCTTTTCCTTTTCTAACTCTTTTTGAGTCCCAGTTTCAAATATACGACCTGTTGGTTGCCATTCCTTTTTCTGTGTTACCTTCTCAGGCTTCCATTCATATTATATTGCAATCTCCTTAAATGTCACTTGTCCCTCATCATTATATGTCGCCCACTGAAATGATGAAGGCCAGTTCCTTTCCAGATCTAGTCATGCACACATTCTAACATATATGATTCTAAACATTTTTGCAGTGTGGGAATCCATAAGCAAAGGATGTCCCACTGCACTAACAATCCTACCCAACCCCTCGTTGTTCCAATACTTATAGGGGATATTTTAGAATCTTATCCAGACAGGGGCAAACCTAACATCCTCCTACTCCCCCGCATTCAAACTCCATTTTCGTCAAAACAAAGGCTTCCCTTGGACATGCCAAGGTTCCTTTTCCATCACCTCATTCAAATCACATTCATAATCAAACTTGAATAGAAATTTGTTTGAGTTAGTCACTAAAATTTTTGTTAAGCAGCATGCTAACCAAGCTTTAGAAAGGGCTCTTTGAACTATTGGGAAGGCAGGGCACTTACCAATGAAGAAGCCTATTAGAGCATGATGAAGATTCATTGCTCCTTTCTGTGCTAACTAGCAGCGGGATAATGAAGATTTGGTCATCTTTGATTTTCGGGGGGTAGTAGGCCAATGCTGCGACATTTGAGGGTTCCTCCACTCTGTCAGCAACAACGAATTTTCAAGTTTTTGGAAGAGATTTTAACGAAGATTTACGGTCTTGAGTGTTTAAGGGAATCTCTGGACCAGTTGGCTCGTCAGATGATTTGCAATGGTTTTGTAATCCTACGGCCATCCTAACAGGGGAAATGTTTGGGCAGCTTAGGTCAATGTTTGTGAAGTTAGGGATTGAGGAATGGGTCGAAAGGGGAAGTCTAAAAGATGGAACAGGTGTTCGGGCTAGGGTTACACAAGAAGGAGATGGGGGAGAAGAAGAAGCCATAGAGAAGGGGGTCAAAAACTCACCGGTGATCTTTGAAGTAATGGATGCTCAACTAATTTCACTCTCTCACACATCTCTTTTTTCTTATATATTATATTACGTTAGTAAAAGCTATTGCACAAAACATTACAATGAATTATATTATCTGCAATAAATTAAGCTAACTAATTATTACATAAGATAAATACAATAGATAGAATTATAACAACCATTTCACTTTGATTTCTTGGCTAACTAAGCTTTGTTTGTCATTAGTATAATGGTAGCTCTCACCCAATTCACAATTTGCTCTGCAAGTTGCTATTTACTTTCTTCTGTACCTTTGTATATTCTCCTATTTTGTTCCCTCCAAATGGAGTAAATGGTGGTTTGAAAAGCATTTTTAGTAATCATACCATTCCTCTGACCATGTTGAGTACACCTTATGATTAGATTCAAAGCCTTTCATCCACTCAAAAGTGTATCTAGGTAGTTGTAACATAACCATAAGTTTGCTCCAAATTGCTTATAAAGGACAAAAATGGAGTTAAAACCCTTAAACCACCTGTCTTTTGTTTTGAGCAGATTCTTAATCACTGGTTAAATGAAAACGACAACTTTGTTGTTTAAAACTTGTTTCCAAGTGACTTCAGCCCAGGATACCACTTCTGGATTATGAACTAGTAGTTTATGACATGAATTGTTATTAAAAATACCACTAGAATGGGGAGTCCAAATGATGTTGTCCTTCCTTTATCTTATAGATATGTTAAGTAAATAATATGCCATTAGATGAAATCCTCTAAAGTTTCAAAGTAGAAGCAAAGACACTTTAGCATTGGTGGGGATTTGATTTTTGATCCTAGAAAGATCAGTTCTTTGAATTGGAGGACTATAGTTAGTCAAATTGTCAATCATAATATGTCATGTTGGCAAAATCAATGTATTGAGAATTATAGAATTTCATATTAGGATACATATACATATACATATATATACACATACATACATACATACATACATACACACACACACACACACACACACACACACACACATATGTATGTATGTATGTATATGTATATGTATACGTGTGTGTATATATATATATATATATCTTTTGATTATATTTCGTATAAAACTTGTGAAACTTATTAGGTGAAGAATAATCAAATCAACCTTTGGTGAAAAGAAAATAATGGTGTTCAGTTGTTAAATTTTATACATGTGATGCATTAAATGTAATAATAATTCACAAAAAGGATGAATACTTGTATTTCATTGTATTTACTAATGACTTTAAGTATAGATTAATGATTATGAATGTTTGAACACCTTGTTGAGATTAATATGGTGAAATTTGAACATTTCAATTAAATGTGATTCTTTAGTGAATACCACCATATCTAAATTCGATAATAGTATGAATTTGTATAAGGAGGAGAAAATAGTATAAGATATTGTATAATGTAATTTTTTTTGGTTATAAGGGTTAGAGGAAGAAAAGAAGTCCTAGAAGGTATACTAAAGTTAGATGATGGAATTTGAAAGGAGATACGGTGGAACAACTTAGGGATAAAGCAATATATGGAGAATAATGAAAATCAGAAGGAGATGCTAACCAGATGTGAAACAGAATAGAAAATATTTTAAAGAATACAACTAAAGAAATCTTAGGTGTTTTGAAAGGTCTAGGTGGTAGTAAGATAGAGTCTTGGTGGTGGAAGAAGATGTATAAGAAAAGGTTAAGATCAAGAAGGGTGCCTATAAAGCACTATTAGAGAGAACCACATAGATAGAGATAATAATTAAAAGAGAAAGTTACAAACTGGTAAAGAAAAGAGGAGAATAAGATAATCTCATAAGCTAAACGTAAAACTTACGAGAAATTATATGAATAATTGGAAACTAAAGAAGGAGAAAAGTAGATTTTTAAATTGGCAAGAGTTAGGGAATGGAAAGTAACAGACTAAGTTTGTTATATGAAAGATAAAGCAAGGCAGGTGCTGATGGATGAAAATGACATTAAAATTTGATGGCTGAAAATGACATTAAAATTTGATGGCTGAGGTACTTTTATAGCCTTTTAGTGAATGCATAGAGGACAAAATCTCTTTATAGGATCTTAGCACATCTAAGATGTATCGTAACTTTACTTATTGCTTGCAGATTATAAAGAAAGAAATTAAAAGAGCTTTGAGGGAGATGAAGAGTGGAAGCGAATTAGGGTATAATAAGATACCCATAGTAGTATGGGAAAGCTTACACGAAAAGGGTCTTACTTGACTAGCCAAGTTTTTAAATGTCATCCTTAAGTTCGATAAAATGTCAAATGAGTGGAGACTTAGTATGTTAATTCCTTTATACAAGAACAAAGGGGACATCTAAAGTTGTAACAAATATAGAGACATTAAACTACTTATTCACACTATGAATTTATGGGAGAAGGTGATTAAGATAAGAGTGAGAAAGGATGCTCCTATTTAAAAAAACCATTTTGGCTAAATGCTAGAAATGCCCACTATAAAAGCTTTATATCTTGTTAGAAGATTAATGAAATATTGCAAGGAAAGATAACAAAACCTACATATGGTTTTTATTAATTTAGAGAAGGCATATGACAAGGTGCTTAGGGAAATCATATGGAGGAGTTTATAAGTTAAGCGAGTTCTTTTGACCCATATATGGGTTATTAGGGGTATATATAAAGGTCTAAAGATAAGAGTAAGGATGATATAAGCAAATGTAAAGCATTTTTTCTATCAATATCGGGCTATACTAAAGGTCCTCATTGAGCCCTTTTTTGTTTGTAGTAGTAATTGATGAACTCACCAAGAATATCTAAGGGGATATGCCTTAGTATATGTTATTTAGTGACGATATTGTTTTAGTGGATGAGATAAAAGAGGTTGTCAATATCAAGCTAGAACTTTAGAGGGATATGATAGAATCAAAGGGTTTTAAATTAAGCATGTCTAAGACTGAGTACTTAGGGTGTAGTTTTCTTGGCCATAGATCGACTTCCTATGTAGAGGTAAAGATTGGTTTAGAAGTTATACCATAAAAAGAGTGGTATCTAGGATTTATCATCCAAAGCAAAAGATAGATCGATGAAGACATAGTTCACCATATCAGATTAAGTTGGCTTAGATAGAGAAGTCATTAGGATTTTTATGTGACAATAAGATATCAATCAAGTTTAAAGGAAAAATTTATTATTTAATGATTAGGATGACCATATTCTATGGGACAGAGTGTTGGTGCATTAAATAAGTGTATAGTCAAAAGATAATGGTGACAAAGATGAGGATTCTTTATTATAAGTGTAACCTTACTAGAAGAGATAAGGTCATAAATGCAATGGTAAGAGATAAATTAAAGGCAGATAATATTAATGAAAAATTAAAAGAAGGCTTAGGTGGTTCGAACATGTTAAGAGGAGACATCCTAACACTCCAGTGCGAAGATGTGAGAAGACTATACTTAGAAACTGAGAATGGGAAAAAAGAAGGCATAAGAAGAACTGAAAGGAGGTGATTAAGAATGATATAGCTCTGCTGGAACTTATCGAGTACATCACCTTTAGTAGAAAACTTTGAAGTATTAGGATTCTTCTTCCCCTTTCCTACTTTTGTTCCTTCATACTCTCTTATTTTGTCCTCCTCACTACCTTGCTACTCACTCTTCGAAGCTCCTAGTCTAAACTGTTTTTTTTTACTTATTTTGGAAGCCCGCCTATTTTCCCTTATTCTTAGGTCTTGACAGTTTACCTTTAATCATAAAATGTCTCCCAGACCTTCCAGCTCTACCCTTGACTAACCTTTGTGGAGTGAGGACTTCCCTCCTCTTTCTGTTGGATCACCTATGGCCCGAGTATTCTCAATACACAGTAGAAAAGACCATAAAATAACATTAAGTATAACCGAAAACTATAGCATGTATAAAAATACCTCTTGATGCAGATTTTCTTTTTCAGATTCGTAGACACTGCAATGCATGAATATCCTCTACCGGTATCCACACGAGGATGAATGCTCCGGGCAGTGGCTAATGTGTGCTAGGACATTCCAAAACTCTTTTGAACGCTGCGCAATATTTCTCTCGGAAGAAGAACGAAGGTGGTGGCTAGGGTTTTCTTTTCTTATCTCACTAATGAGATATAAGTTTCTCTATTTATAAAGAAACCCTAATTCCTATTCCTATTAGGAATAAGAGCATCAT
>JANSVA010000006.1:24822265-24843261 GCA_025504915.1 Erythroxylum reticulatum | reverse complement strand
GCATGATTGAGTGATGAACTTGGAATAAGTTTGTATTATTGAGGTGTAAACCTAATTTCAAATTATACATATATGACTTTTGAAGTATGAATGATTGTGAGATGAAAATAAAGGAAATATATTCAAGATTGTCATTGAGCATGCATTGTACATAATCCATATACACATTTGTGCATAAACGAGTACTTATATAATTGTGCAAAGTTATGATGTTCGTAAATGTATGTTGCATGATATAGAAGAGCAATTAGAGCAACAACATCAAACATTGTCGGAACTTCGAGGAAATAGTTATTTGCAGCAAACCGTGAGTCGACCTAGATGGTCTCACTTTCATTGTTCATTTTATTTTAAAATTATGTATTGAATTACTCCTAAATGTGAATGTGATTGAGATAATTCCAGACATTAATAGTCCAAGGAGTTTGATAAATGTGAGAACATAGGAAGTGCTTCCTTGAATGTGAATTTGAATGAATAAGTGATACTCAACATTATTGTTAAATGTCGGACCAAGGTTTGATGATAAATGTGAATGTGAATGTGAAACTGAAATAAAGTGATTGATTGAATATATGTGAATGTGATGCATTTTATTACATGAATTCATGATAACATAAAGGCAATTGTGACCGAAGTGACCAGTCTAAAGGAGCTTAAAGCTTATAATATACATAAGGGCCACAGGCTCAATTGTTAATGTACCCAGTATCCATAAAAGATATGGAAAAATATCTAAAATAAGCCCAATATCTACAAGAGATATAGGTCAGTAAAAAGGTACTCAGTCACAACAATAACAATTGAAAATGAGTCTCATGAGCATCGCATATGCATATGATATATATGATTTAAATGGTTGAAATAAATAGATTGAATGATTTCTGAATGTGAAATATGATTTAAGTGAATATGAAATGTATGTAACTCAACATGTTGAATTGACGTGTTATCTGATTAAGTGAGTCATCAAGGGTGGTCCACTTACTGAGTTTGCAAAACTCAACCCAACATTTGCAACATTTTTCAGGCTTAGAGAAGATCTCCAGTTAGACAAATTGGAATCTACCCACCGCCTTCAAGTAAGAGGTAGTGGTTGGGATTAGTTTGTGTCTACATAGATTTTTGTATTATTTTTATATTAAAGAATGTATTTTGCAATTATTGTACCATGTGTATCTGAATAATTTTGTTTTGTAATGACTTTCTAAATTGGAAATGTTTATAAATAAGATTGATTAATGAGTGTAATAATAATTATGATTATGATTTTTATAAAAAAAATTAGCCTAATTTGATTAGTGGTTTCACGAAATATGCGTGTGATGCGTGAAAAAATTTTAATGGTTGTGATTAATTAACTTTTCTAGCATGTGACCCTCGTAAAATATGTTCTCAAATACCATCGGCATGTTCGGGGATATGCAGTATAAGAGTGGGGTGTTACATACAGACTCTACCAAAGAAGTCTACCTCAATAACTATACTATAAGTGATGTTACTGGTTTTACAAAGGAGGGTCTAACCAAATAAAGAAAAACCTAATATAGACAAAAATGGTGAGCTTCAGACAATGCTTAGCACTCAGGCTAATAAAGGAAGGCAAAGTAGCGAGTTAGAATAAGTATTATCAATGAAAGTTCAAGAGTAGACCAACATTGGTATATATTGAAGCATATTGGTAGAAATTTTTAATCAAAAGTAAAATTTAGATGTGAGATCAAAAGAAAAAAGGAATAACTAAGTCATGCTAAGTTTGAGGGTAGGCGAATATACTTAACTTCGATGAGGAGTTGAAAGATCTATGAACTTGCAAGTTTTAGTATACATTAACTCATATTATTGCTAACTTAAGTGATGAAGCAATAAGACTACATTATAGGTATGCTTGGATAGACAATGCAGAAAGATGGAATAGGATGGCTAACCAGAAAGCTTATTAAGGTGTTTAGTGACATATAGCATGCAATGACACATGTCAATGATATGGCAACATATACCAAGAATATGCAAGTAGAGGCCTAAGAAAGTGTGAGTACAACTTAATAAAGTGGGAGCATTTCTTCTAATAGTGGGAAAGTAGGTCGAATAACGTGATGATGAGTAGACATCTTTTAAATACTTATTCCATATGCAAAAAAGGAGTTAATGGTCTGAAGTAGATAACTCAACTCCACACTAACTTAGTGAGTTAATGGAGAAAGTGAGTAGTTTTAGCTTTTTTAGTCCTTAAGTTTTTATACGCCTATATAAAGTTATCAATAGTAGTTCATTTGGATAACTTGGTACATTCAATCTCTTATAAGAGAAATGAGAGCTTTGATAAAAAGTTCTTTATAAGAGTTTCGATTAAGGAATATCGGTAGTTTTATATAGTTAATTCAACTTGCAACAAACTCAAGTTTCTTTTGTATTGATTATTATGAATAGATCAATAAAAGATTCACCCTCTCGTATTTTTATTATTAGTTTATTTGATTGTTTATACAAAAAATTTATGTGATTAACAGTGTGAGTGAACTATTTAAACATGACCTATGTGAGGCATTTAAAAACAAACAAAATTGTTGGTTTATAATCACAAAAGGAAGGTTAAGTTAAGTTTTACGTCTTAACCTTGGTTAGTATACGAGAATTTTAACAAATTTACTTCAAATTTGTTACACATGAAAAGTCTCTACGACAATCGGTATTAGAGCTTGGTGAGTCCTAAGTTTTTGATGACAAATGGAGTTCCAAAGAGCTCAAAGTTTTTTATGAGACATAGAAATAATACTTTTTATAGCAGTAAAGGTGTCTAATTTGGAAAAGATTTCAATCATAACTATGTACATGGTAGATAATGTAAAGTTGAAATGGGGAGCAAGACCTTCCAATGAACAAAAATAGGTGAACATGGCATTTGGGTTAATGAAATAAGGCAAATACTTGAATGTAAGTTAGTCAAAATTGGTATTATCAACAAAAGTTTAAGAGTAGATGAAAGTTACATGAATTAATGTACATTGACAAAAATCTTCAACCAGATGTAAGATTTGAATGCAAGACCAAAAGATCAAAGACACAAATAGGCCATGCTAAGTCTAGTGGTAGGCAAGGACATTTAACTTCAACGAGAAGGTCTAAAGGTATGTGAATCTGTGAGGTTTATTGTACATTGACTCAGATTATTGCTTTAGGTTATGAAGTGATAAGATTGCAACATACACGTGCTTAGATAGAGCAAGTACAAAAATGGCTTAGGATGACTAATTAGAAGGTTAATTAAAGTATTTGACTTTAAGATGCGATCATATGATGACATATGACAAGGATATGCAAGTAGTGGCTTAAGAAAATGTGAGCACTATCTAACAAAGTAGAAGCTGTTTTCAAATAGTGAGAAAGTAGATCATATGATATGGCGATGAATATACATCTTTCATATACATATTTCATGTGCAAAAGAGGAGTTAGTGGTTTAAAGTGAAAAAAGTGGTAAAGTTAGTGGTTTAAAGTGATAAAAGTGGTAACTCTCTACTAACTTGGCGGGTTATTGAAGAAAATGTGTAGTTTTAGCTTACTTAACTCCTAAACTCATTTAAGATTATATAAAAGGACCATTTGTAGTTTATTTGAGAAATTTGAGACATTCAATCATCTGTAAGCGAATTAAGAGTTTTTAAAAAATTTTCTTTATGAAAGTTTTGAATAAGGAATTCCTTTTAGTGGTATTTTTATAGTTTTCTTCAAGTTGGAAGAAAGCTAAATTTCTTTTGTATTAATTATTGTGAAGAAATTTTTGTTTGGTTTTGTTTATTGGTCTATTTGATTGTTAGTACAAAACATTGAGTGTGATTGAGAGTGTGAAACTCTTACACATGAATGACATGACACGTTCATGAAATTGTTGGTCGATGACCATGAAGAAAATATTAAATTTTGTGACTAAAGCGTAACTGCTGCACAAGGAATTTGACAAATTTATTCGAATTCCCGTGGTATGGTTCATAGGTGATGGATAATTTACTTACACGATTATAGTACCTATTGACTTATTATGCTTGACTATACTTACTGCCAGAGACATACAGTGGTCTCATTATAATTCATAAAGACTAAAATACCACTTCATTTCGTAAATAAATGAATGATGGCTTCTAAACATTTTCATTTTCATTAGTAGGTTATGATTAAAGTGAAATGCTTATTTTGCTATTGTAGTATGATGTCCTACATATTTTTGCAAAAATATGGTATCCTATGCAATAATAAAGGTCAAAATAACATCATTATCAACACCCAATTGAAGCCCCGCTGAGTTGCGAAATTTAGAGAGGTCCAATAATATACATCCTTATCCCTATCTAATATAGAGGCCATTTTTGATAAGACCATATGTAATGCATTATGGCGATACTACAAAATTATAAATATACGAGCATATAAATTCAAAAAAGTAAAAAATAGTTAAATACAAAAATGCAAACAATACAAAAATACAAATAAATAATAAAGAGAAAAAGGAAGGCAATACAAAATGACGTACGTATAGAATATGTCAATGATTAATAATAAATCATAAGATAAAAATAGATAATAAAAATACTTGTTAAAGAGTACCTTTAACCAAGTCTGTTTTTACCTTAATTATGTTAAGTAGGAAATTAACTAGGCTAAATTAATTAGGAGATAAGTACAATTCAGTAAATTTAAAGGAGAGGGTTTAATATAGAAATAACACTAAAGAGGAAAACTTTAATTTCAGTCTCGCAAAGTATAGAGCCCAACTTTTTGACTAGTTTACTCACTAGATTAGTATTTTCCATGTGATGCATTTTCTCATGTAAATGGTTGCATGTGTTTGTTAAGATATTTGTTATATCTTAACAAAGTAATACTTCTTATTTGAATTGGATTTTTGGATAATGGTTCAAGTGTGAAAGAATTCTATCTTAAATAGGAGTGTGTGTGGATCACGTTGTGTGGGATGTAGGACATCATGTGGTAGCTGCAAATTGGGTGTGTGTGTGACTCCTTCTTTGCCTGGTTTTTAATTGGTTACATAAGATGTGCGAGTTTAGACTGTGGGTTTTTCGGTCTGGTGATTAAAAAGTGAATGGAAGGAATGATGTGCAGATTATTATATTAGTATAATTCCATCTTGGGTAGTAATGTTTGTTAATTGATTTCTTTATGGGCTATGTATACTTTGGTTGTGGATGGATCTTGGCTGCGTGCTTTATGTATGGTGTTACTGATTGACTAAATGTGCAACTTATAATTAATCCATCTTGCTGCTATGTTGTGTGTGACTCCAGCATGATATTGGTTATGCACTAAACCATTGGCATGTCGTGGTGGATGCATTTTTGGTGCAACTATGGTCTTGTGTTGGTATCTATGTGAATCAGCTTGGTATCTTCTTCAATTCTCAAAACGTAAATTGGAACTTGTGACTTGATATATTTTCTGGACTGACTACGATAGTATCATTAGTAAACAACTGTCAGATTTATCTTTAGAAAAACTGAAAATATTAGGAAGTTGTTCTTTTTCTTATCTTAAGCGTATTCCTTTTTGTTCCTAATTATTTTAATCACTTGAGTTATTCATTTATTATTCTTTTGTTAAATGGTTGTTGAGAAAAATCATTGTTGTGGTTAACACAAGTGGATCGTGTTATTAGGTGTGAATTACTTTCACGGGTAATGAGGACGAAGAGTAATGTCAAGGGTTGAGTGATGTCGCCTTACTAAAGTCTTGTATACAACTATCGTTCTCCTTTAGTGAAAGTATGAAGTTGGGTGAGGGCCCCGCAAATGTAGGCAAAGTGAGTCGAACTGCGTTAACAAATTTTGGTGTTGATTTATTTTGATACTGTTAATCTTTTTTATTTTTTGTGTGCTAGAATTGAATAGAAAAGTCTGTAAGCTTGCGAAACCGCTACATTATTGGATTTAATAATATCAGAGAGGGTCTCCAAATTAGAACTTGGTATAACAAGTTAGTGCAGATCCACGTTTCATAAATATGACTACAAGAGAAGGTGCATCAATTACCAGGACACCGTTGTTGGATGGTTCTAATTATCTTGCGTGGAAAGCATGTATGAGAGTTTTTATTTAAGCAAAGGGAACAAAGGCATAGAACTCGATGCTACGTGGCTAGACACATCTAGTAATAACTAATGATAAGGGAGAAGTAGTACTAAAAGACCCATCTGAGTAGACAAGAGCTAAAGAAGAGAGAGCACATGGAAAACGTCAAGCCATGCATGTCATCTTTAGTGCTATTGATGAAGGTTGCTTTTCAATGATATCAGCTTATGAATCGGCTAAAGAAGCGTAGGATACTCTACAAACTATACATGACGGATCAAAATATGTGATAACCTCAAAACTTCAGATGTTGGCTGTGAGGTTTGAAGAGCTGAAAAT
Source organism: Erythroxylum reticulatum (assembly GCA_025504915.1). Classification (NCBI taxonomy): domain Eukaryota; kingdom Viridiplantae; phylum Streptophyta; class Magnoliopsida; order Malpighiales; family Erythroxylaceae; genus Erythroxylum; species Erythroxylum reticulatum. The sequence goes on along the minus strand of JANSVA010000006.1, from coordinate 24,836,842 downwards.
GGATGATAGTGAAACTGTTGGAGACTTCCATGAGAGATTGTGCGATATAGTAAACTAAGCACATTAACTCAGGAAGAAGTACTCTAACCCGAAACTGGTAAAAAAGATGCTGAGATCACTACCTCCAAGGTTTATTTTGAAAATTACAGCAATCGAGGAGGCTCGTGACATCAACAATTTGTCGTTGGAGAAGGTAATTGAAATTCTTACCAATTTCAAAATGAATTTGTTGAGGGGCAAATAAAAAAGGGGCATGTAGAAGATGAATTCGACGAGAATGAGGATTTGGTATTGTTGACACAAAAGTTTAGCAAGTGTCCAAAAAGAGTGAAACAAGACAGACCCAAATTTAGGCAAAACTATGGGAGCTCATCGAATAACAATTTTAAACAAAAAGTCAAAACTCAGAAGAGTGAAGGAAAGGTAAAGAAAAATCAATACCGTGAGTGTCAAGGCTTCGGACATGTGCAAGTAGAATGTGCTAACACTTTGAAGAAGAGAAAAGGGAAATCCTTTACGAGCACTTAGAGCGAGAATGAATATAAAAGTGAATATAGTACTGAAGAAGAAATTACAAATAATGTTGTGTTAGTTGCTTTATACAACAAAAGTCTAGTTGCTTGCTTAACAACAACCAAGAAGGAAGTAATCGATGACAAAAACATGAGTAAATTAGAAAATTCTGGGAGAAAAAGAAAACAAATCAGCTCAAAGCTTAATATCAAATTATAACAGCGATGACAAGAAGATATTTATAAATCCTATGAGTTAATGTATGCTAAATGAGTTCAAACATGAGAAAAATGAGGAGTCGAAGGAAGAAAACTCTACCATGAAGAACATTATTAAGACCTTGAGAAGAAGTTATTATCTACAATAGATGAGCTTAATGAAATAAAATTAAAGCTGGTCAGTACGAAAAAGGGAATAAGAATATTAAACGAAGGTATGAAAAAGTTTGAAAAATTGTTGGAACTTAGTAAGATAAAAGGGGATCTTTAAGGCATTGGCTACAAAGGTAAATGCTCTAAAGTGAATGATGAGAAAATAATACGTTTAGATCTGTCCAAGGAGAAACCTCGAGGAAGAATCGAAGGTTTGTTCCTATATGTCATTTTTGTAGGATTATCGGACACATAAGGTTAAGATGCTACAAGTTACAACAGATGTTGTTCCAAATGACCCAAAACTGAAAGAATATACATTCCTCACAAAATTTTCAACAGCAGTTCATAATTATGAAGCACACTTGGGTTAAAAAGAGTCAATTGCAAGCTATTCTTAAATCCATTAAGGCAACTTCGCATAATGATTGGTATTTTAATAGTGGATGTTCACGTCATATGATAGGAGAAAAGAGTTATCCAATTATCAAAGTTATATGGATGGACATGTGATAGTTGGAGATGGAAAGAAGGTTTTGATAATTACTAGAGGGATGTTAAGCGTGGATGGACTACCACATCTAAAAAATATACTTTATGTTGATGATTAAAAGACAATTTAGTAAGTAAAAGCCAACTTTGTGATGATGGTTTATTGGTTAAATTTACAAGTGATGAATGTAAAGTGCTAATTGAGCAAAGAGGATGCATTGTGAGTGACAAATAATCAGTAGACAATTGTTATATGTTGCAGGTCAATATTACTTGCAAATTAGCCTCATAAGACAATAATATAGACCTATGGCAATAAAAACTTGGACACGTCAACTATAAGCTCATTAACAAGTTTAAAAAATTGGAATCTATGAAAGGTTTACCATCAATAAACAAAGAAGAAAAATAGTGCATGTCAAATGGGTAAGCAAATAAGAGTGCCACATTAAAAGGTTAGATACGTTACTTCCTCACATATACTTGAATTAATTCACATAGATTTGGTTGGTCCAACACAATTTGATAACATTGGTGGGATGAGATACTTTTTAATTTGTGTTGATGATTATTTTAGATACACTTGAGTATCATTTTTGAAAGAAAAATGAAATGCTTTCAAGGCTTTTAGAAGCCTATGGGTGCAAGTTATGAATATAAAAAATATGGAAGTGTTGAGAATTTGATCAAATCAGAAAAGGGAATTTGAGAATGCTAGCTTCAATAATTTTTGTGATGAGTATAGCATCATAAAAGAATTTTTGGCACTTAAAACTCTAGAATAAAATGGGATTGTTGAGAGAAAATAGAACCCTTAATGAAATGACCAAATCTATGTTGAATGGAAGAAAGATGTCTATGTGATTTTGGGCCAAAGTAGTCAACGCAGCATGCTACATATGTAATAGAGTTTATCGTAGAAATATCTTGAACAAGACATCTTATGAACTCTGGAAGGGAAAGAAACTATATGTGAGTTACTTTCATGTTTTTGGAGGTAAAAGCTACATTTTTACAGATCGGGAACATCTTGAAAAATTCGAGAGCAAAAGTGATGAAGGTATCTTCATTGGTTATTTAACTTATAGTAAAGCATTCTAAGTGTTTAATCAAAGAACCAAGAAAGTGTTAGAATCAATAAATGTGGTGATAGATGATGTGTCTCATTAAATGCCACAGGGGTAGAAGAGAACATGCAAAACTGACCTTGTGAACTAGCTTAAACAAGCAAAGATACGAGAACCAAAAATTGCCCAGATCTGTAGTTAGATGTTGTTGATGAAGTAACTACGTAAACTGAAGAATTGTTAGTTACTTCGAATGATGAATCCTCCAAGACACTTGGTGCGGAAATAGTTCCTTTAAATACTAGAAACTTGAGAGAAGCTAATCTAAACTAGGATTCTCCCTTACGAATCAGAAGAATTCATCCAACAGAAAACGTTATTGGAGATGTTAACGAAAGAAGAAAAATAAGAGAAAGAAAAAGAGTCAATTATCTAGAACTCACAAGACTTTGTGCTACACCTCTTCAATTAAGCTTAAAAATGTTAAAGAAGCCTTACAAGATGAGTTCTAGATAGCAACTATGTAAGAAGAATTGACTTAATTTGCATGAGATGATGTATTAGAATTGGTGCTAAGACCATCAGATGTGAATGTGATTGGACCAAAATGAGTATTTCGTAATAAAACAAATGAAAAGGGTAGCATAACTAGAAATAAAGCAAGGTTAGTGGCTCAAGGATATTCTCAAATTGCAGGAATAAACTTTGACAAAACCTTTGGGCCAATAACATGACTTGAATCTATTAGACTATTATTGGGTATAGCATATGTAAAAGGCTCCAAGCTTGATTAGATGGACATGAAGAGTGCGTTTTTAAATAGGTTTATACAGGAAGAGGTATATGTTGAGCAACCGACAGGATTTATTGATTCAACCCATACAGATTATGTTTTTAAGTTGAAGAAGGCTCTTTACGATCTCAAACAAGCGCCAAGGGCTTGATACGAAAAAACTCACACAATATCTCATCAAGTAGGCCTACAGATGAGGTAATGTTGACAAAACTCTATTTATAAAGAAATTTAGATCTAATTTGATGATTGCTTAGATTTATGTTGACGATATTGTGTTTGGTTTAACTCATCCTAAAATGGTAGATGATTTTGTTGAATTAATGACATATGAACTTGAGATGAGTATGGTCGGTGAGTTAAACTTCTTTTTGGGTTTGCAAATTAAACAAATGAAGGATGGCTTTTTCGTATCGCAAACCAAATATGAGAAGAACTTGATAAAGAAGTTTGGACTTGAGAATGATAGCTATATGAGAATACCTATGAATGTCTTTTTAAAGTTAAATAAAGATGAGAATGGAAAAAGTGTTGATGTCATCCTCTATCAGAGCATTATTTGGAGCCTATTATATTTAACAGCAAGTAGACCAAATATATGTTATAGCGTCAGAGTATGTGCCTATCAAGCCAATCCGAAATATACATATTTGATAGTAATAAAGAGGATCATCAGGTACATAAGCAGTACATCTAAATTTATAATTTGGTATATAAGTGACTTTACATCATATCTAGCTGGGTATAATAATACGAATTCGGCTAAAAATTTAGATGATTTAAAAAGCACTTCTGGAGGTTGTCTTTTCCTAGGTAACAATCTGATTTCTTGGTACAGGAAAAGCATTATTCAATTTCATTGTCAACCACGAAAGCAGAATATATTGTTGCAGGAAGTTATTGTTCGCAACTTATTTGTATGAAACAGATATTGGAAGATTATGGAATTGATCAGGATGTATTGACAATCCTATGTGATAACAAGAGTGCTATAGACATCTCGAATAATCCGATTCAACATTCACAAATGAAACACATTGATTTGAAGTATCACTGTATCCAAGAGCTTGTGAAGAACAAAATAACTACGTTTTCATATGTGTCTACAAAAAAACAACTAGCGGATAGTTTTACGAAACCTCTAGATGTAGTCAGGTTTGAACTTCTTCGAGGGGCCTACAGTTCTCTCCTTTCAATTGCTTGGGTTTTTATTGTTAGACATCAAAATGGGCAAGAACAAGAAGAAATCTTCCTCTTCGGTTGTAGAGAAACCATCGGTGGCACCCATTCATCGTTCAAATCGTCCATTGCTAAACCGATGCATGGGAGGAAATTAACTAGGGCTAGGTTGTCTTCAGCTGCTCATATTGAAATTCCCGAAACCACCTCAGTTCAGGATAGATCACCAGAATGTGATGACACCATGCGGGTACTGCTTTCTATGGTCGAAGACTCTTCATCTTATTTAGACGAGGTTCCCATTGCAGTTGCTCCACTGACTGCTAATCTTACGGTCACTCAAAAAAGGACAAAGTAGCAAGCTTGAAAAATAGTCTACCTACCTCAATGAATTCCTTCTGATCATTTGACAGTGGACAATGTGGTATCCTTCAAATTTTACTCTTCCAAAGCTAAACATAAATGGGATACTCTCACTGATATCAAGTTAGTTCTTGAGCACTATTTAATTTAGATGAATTTCAACAATATCGACTAGATGTTTTGTTATATAAGAGGACGTTATTGCAAGCTACGTTGCTACCAGAAAATTATGATGCTGAACTGGTAAAAGAATTTTACTGATAATTTTTTGGTTGATACTGCTTTGAGTTATAAATTAGTGTATGTATGAGGTTGGTCAGTACAATTTTATGCCGATAGACTGACTATTTTTACAAGGTTTGATAATCTGATTGGTGACCAAATTTATGATGATAATTGGACTATTTCAAACGATCTGATAGCTACTGTGTTAATTGGAGGAAAATTAACTACTTGGCCATCTAGTTCGATGTTACGCTCCTCTCTACTGACACAAAAGTACTTTGTGATTTATAAGTTAATTTTAGCTAACTAGATGCCGTGTATGCATGTTGTTTCAGTTTATCTGGTGCATGCCAAACTAGTCTATGCCATTGGTACAAGGGTGAATTTCAATTTGGGGAGACTTATAATTGAAGTTATGCTGGCTATTGAGTGCAAGTCGTATTCCCTGCTATATTTTCCATGTTTGATTTCTCAATTTTATATGCCAATGTTGTCCCTTAGTTGGAGACGAGCATGCTTGAACTAGTCACTTTAATGAACATCTCGCCAAGAATTTTCAAGCAACCACGGGTCATGGATCTACCCTACATTTCACCTAGTCCTTTAGATGCCTTTGGGACTTCCTCTGTTAATCCTCATGCAACTTTGTTTACTAAAATTGAGTGGATTAAAGGCATTTTTCAAGTGGGACTTTATTCTCTTCGTCAACTGAAGCACTAGGTTCTTTGATTCTCTAATGCCTCTTAACTTTTCTTTTTGACATCCTTTGTCCCAAAAGGGGAGAAGATTTGAATTTATATTTGGTTATCTTGAGATGTTTGTGAATTTTAGATGCTTTTGTCTATGCTTGGACCTTGGATTGAGGAGGAGTTTTGTGACTTCAATATTTATATATTCAATTATGTTATTTAGAGAGAGTTTCTTATTTATGACAAAAATGCCAAAAAGGGGGAGATTGTTAAGATATTTGTTATATATCTCATTACTTAATTTTTTCATTTTTATTATTAGATCTTCAAGATAATGAAAGTCTTAAATCTAAATTAAGATTAGGTGTAACCAAGTAACACTTTTTATTTGAATTGGATTTTTGGATAATGTTTTAAGCGTGAAAGAATTCTATCTTGAATAGGAGTGTATGTGACCACGTTATGTGGGCTGTAGGACATCGTGTGGTAGTTGTAGATTGGGGGTGTGTATGACCCCTTCTTTGCCTGGTTTTTGGTTGGTTACATAAGGTATACGAATTCAGGCTGTGGGTTTTTCAGTTTGGTGATTAAAAAGTGAAGGGAAGGATTGATGTGCAGATTATTATGTTACTATAATTCCATCTTGGGTAGCAACATTTGTTAATTGATTTCTTTGTGGGCTATATATACTTTGGTTGGTAGATGAATCCTAGTTGTGTGCTCTATGTATGATGTTGCCGATTGAATAGATGTGCAACTTATAATTAATCCATCTTGTTACTGTGTTGTGTATAGCTCCCGCGTGATACTGGTTGTGCATTAACCCATTGGCATGTCACGGTGGATGCATATTTAGTGCAACTGTAACGTTGTGTTGGTATCTACATAAATCAGCTCGGTATCTTTTTCAATTCTCTAACGTAAATTGGAACTTGGGAGTTGTTATATTTTCTGGAATGACTACGATAGTATCATTGGTAAACAACTGTCAAATTTATCTGTGGAAGAGTTGAAAACATTGGGAAGCTATTTTTTTTCTATCTTTAATTTATTCGTTTTTGTTCCTAGTTATTTTGATTACTTGAGTTATTTGTTCAATTTTCTTTTGTTAAAAGATTGTTCAGAAAAATCCTTGGTTGAGGTTAAAATGAGTCGGTCGTATTATTGGGTGTAAATTATTTTCACAGGTAGGAAGAACGAAGGGTAGTGTCAAGGGTTGAGTGGTATCGACTTAGTAAAACCTTGTATAAACTATCGTTGTTATTTGGTAAAATTATTAAATTGGGTGAGGACTCTGTAAATGGAGACAAAATATATCGAAATGCATTAACAAATTTCAATGTTGATTTATTTTAATGCGTTTAATCTTTTTAATTTTTTATTTATGCCAAAAACGACTAGGAAAAATGTGTACGTTTGTAAAACCTTTACATTCTTGGATTTAACAATTATGGTCGTGAATTTTACTGACGTTGGAACCACTTACAGCGACCACTTAGATGTATCCCTGAATGGTACACTTCTTAGGCTATTATGGAATACCGAGCCTAAGGTTTATTTTACAACCCTATAAACATGTTGGCCTTGTTTGGTGAAGATCTGATCAGCTCTTTTTTAGCTGGTCAACCTACTTTAGTTGATTGACTTTGAAAAAAAGCTTCTAAGTTTGTTTGGTAAAGAGCTGGTTGGGTTGGCTGATTCAACCCAACCACCTAATTCTCAACCAACTCCTCTATAGGAGCGCTTTACCCCCATCAGCTGATTTTTTTAGACAAATCTCAAATTTGTCCTCGTTACTCTCCCACGTCTCACTTCTCATTTCTCGAAGTTTCCAGACTTCCAGAGTCTTCTCCCTTCTTTCGTTGCTTTCATTTTCTCTCACCGCTCACCCTCACACAATCTCGTTTTTCTTGCCTCTTTCGTTCACTCCTACGCATCAACGAAGGAGAGTAGACCAAATGGAGAGAAGGTTTGAAGTCGATTTTGGTGCCATTGAGGAGTTCAATTCCGAAGTGGAAAAGGAAGAATATGGAAACTGTAGATGAAAGCTCGTCTGCTAAGAGGTGGCTTCCTCCTGAAGCTAACCCCAATGTCATGAATCAGGTCGGTAACTCATCCACAGTCTTCTTCTTATTCTATTTGCTTGCTGAGATTTAGGGTTTTTGACATATTGGACTTTTAGGTTTTTCCAAATAACGCACCTTATGTTGATTATTATTTTCCTACTTTACTGAAGTTTTTTCTCTAGATTGTCTTATTTTCTCATTCCCTTTGAAATATTATTGCGTACCAGATTTATGGTTTAGCCGAGTATGGTTTCAACTGATATGGGTGTTTATTATTATTATTATTATTATTTCTTGGTAGGGGAGGTGCGTGTTTAAGTGGGGAAATATATGCAGAGAAAGCTGTCATACTACTTGAATTTACTTTCTCAAATACTTGACATATTGTGGAAATAGTGTTTGGTGATTAAATATTGTGAATCTTTTGCAAGTACTTGTGTTCTTTTCTTTCTAATATTCAAATCAACGATTCAAGCATCCTGAAGCTTTCCTGCTTTCTTAATTTGTTCATTTTCATAGATAGTATTTTTCTATAAGTACAGGCTTCTTTGTTACTATTTGGATAGTTGTTGTCATGTTTAAGTCAAATGATGTTCTACGGAAACAAACTGCTCTTAAGGTAGATATTTTTCTTAACACATATTTATTACTATTTCATAGCTTTGTTGAATTCTATTCATTAATCTCTTAATGGGTCAAGAAAGTGAGTATTGATCTGTCAATTAATGGTTTCTGCAGGGAGAGAGGAAAATTTTTGTGTTGGTTAGCATATGTCTTGCATTTGTGATTCATTTGGTTGGTGCTTATTGGTGGTATCAGAATGATGACCTTTTATACCCATTGATTATGCTTCCTCCTAAATCCATTCCACCTTTCTGGGATGCTATTTTTATCATCCTGGTGAATGGTAAGTTTGTACTTACTAGTTGTTGAACCTTTTTTATATATTGTAAATACATGGTTGTAGAGAGAGAGGTTGAGTTCTACAAAAACACACACATCAATATACCTATATCTAAATTTGTGGAGGCTGTTGAAAGGAAGATTCCTCTAGAATCTATATCACCTTTTGATATATTTTGACATTCAAGTGATTTCCTCTCAAGTATAGGCTTCATTTTAAGATTTAAAAAGACATAAGGTCAGTATGTGTGGATGTGTATGCAAAGTCCTAATGGACATGTTATGAATCTTGGTTCTTTATGATCATTTATTTTCTCTAAGTAATTAATCATTCTTGTTTATATACTTTGGTCCGGCAGGAAACAATGGTATTTAAATGTTTTCTTTTAATGTATTACAAGAATAGTAGAGGCAGAAATTATCGGAAACAGGTGAGATAACCCGTGGGAATCATCCATGGTCTTTTTTCCCCTAACAGTTGTATTAAATTTGTTTTGATAAGATCAATCTTTCATTCACTACTTTTTGAATTTTAACCTTGATGAGCTTTCGATCATGCCAAGTCCAGAAATTTTGTAAAATTTATTTGTGAACGATATACTTCATTTAGCCCTTTGTTTTCTAATTCATTTGCTCTTATTTCCCAGGGTCAAATGCTAACATTGGTTGAGTATCTGATGCTTCTGTATTGGGCATTGTTACCTATGCCAGTTTGGTACCGTTTCTTTCTTAATAAAAAATACAGAAGCCTTTTTTCATCTCTAATGACAGGCTTGTACTTGACTTTCAAACTTACATCCATTGTTGAAAAGATATTATCCTTATTGTTTTTGTTTGTAGATTTCATTATGTTCTTTTTCTTTTTCTCTACCCTCTTATCTAAGATACAAAATTGTAGGTACAATCATTCTTTACTGCTTTGAAGGCATTATCTCACAAAGAAGTACGTTATGGAGCTTATGCAACATCAAACCAAGTAGTCTTGTTCTTCACTTACGAATGACCTCTACTATAGTGTTTTTAAAATACCACTGGGGTATGTTCAGGAAAAGTTACCAATTGTGTTCTTTGCCTTTTGTTAGTGGAATCCTATATTAAACTAAAAGATGCAGTCTTGTTGCTTGTTATGAACATAAGAGTTCTTTTGGAAGAAGGCAACACAACTTGGGAGAGTAAAGTTGGGGCCAAGACATTGTTTACATAATCAAACTATTTAATGAGCCATAAGCTCTTGGTATTTTTTTTTTAATCCACAGATATGGTTTTATTTATTTGTCTGAAAGTGAATAAAGATTGTTTGCTACTGAGCTAAAAGCTTTCTTTAACTTGAGAGCTAGACTATTAGGCCAAAAAAATACAAAAGGTGGTGGTGATTTTACAGTTTACTTGAGAGATGATTTCTCCACTGAATCCTTAAATCTTGAATTATGGTGAGCATTGACTTCATCATTCAAGAGATGCTTCGTATATTAAATCAAGACATATTTAATCTCCTCTTTTGTTTGAAGATTCTGTACTTATTTTGCTTATTTGTTAGTTTTTGACTACATTGAGATCATAAGAGAAGGGATACTAATGTGATGACTTATTAATACTCTGTTAAATTATTAATATGCAATCTGTTAATTTTGATAAACATATAATACAGTTGACATGTTTGCATGGTTTATCATAATCTTACTTCTTTGGCTTATCCTCTTCTTAACGTTATTTTCAAATTTCTAATTAACCTAATTTTGAGTGCACAGAGTGAAAGACAGATTGAAAGAAGATAGAGTGAAAGATTCAAACTTCCTAAGTTACTTGCACAGAGTGAGAGACAGCTGCCACAGCTGGGAGTAGCAGCCTCAATGGGAAGCCCATCATGCTTACAGAGATAGCTATCTATGCTTCTGATTGATTTTTCTAGCTATCTGTGCTATTGATTGATGGTTCTAGTTGTAATTGATTTAACGGAACATCAGGCATGATAATGAATGCAATCTGAGATTTAATGAATGAAATCTGAGATAGATTTAGTTTTATTAAATGAAGCCTGAGAGTAGTTGAGGTTTATATAGATTTGGTGCAGTCGAAGGTTATTGTAGCAGTTAGGAGAAAATAGCAACTTTTTGTATTGCATTCATTTAACGTCATTTATGACGTCATTGATTACTCTCATCTACTCCACTACCTGTTACTGCCTTTAAAATGGAAAAGGTAACTTACATTACCTGATCATTGACTCTAATTCTTAACCGAATCTTTGTGGGTTCACTTTGATCTTGCCATTGTTGTCTTCCTTTGTTTTTGTTTGTAAGTTTTGTTCTTTCTATGTTTTGATCATGCCTCATTTGATTGAAAGGAGGATTGTTTCTGTTTTTTGATTGAATCTTGTGTGTTTGTGTGGGTACTGCCTGTTATCTTTTTTATAATTACTGAGACCGAAAATGGTTTGGTTTAGAATCTTGTATGCCTGTGTGGGTACTACCTGTTTAGAATCTTGTGTGTTTGGTTTACTTTATTTCTTCTCATTAATCAAGGAAAAGGGTTTTTTTGAGTGTTAACCTGGGTTGCATTGAGTGTGAACTTACATTTTTGTTTATAGTGTCAAGATTCAAGGATTGATTCTTAAAGTTGTTGATGTTTCAGTGTTAGTGCTTGGATAGTTATAGTAACATCATATTATTATTATTATTGACCCTTTTGTGCTGAAGCCTTCAATTTTGACTATATTTAACTTGTATAGTCCTACAAGATTGGCGAGCTTAAGTAATTTTGTGTATACATGGATGAATTTGGCTCCACTTGCATTTGTTTAATCATTTGTTTAACACTAACTTTTTCTTTTAACAGAGCATCAGCTTGAAAGTTTGGTGTCCAAGATATACAGTTAGCGAGTGGTCATTTTTGTTCATAACGTGTGTCAAGACTCGGGGGTGAAGTGGTAAGGATTAGAACTTCGGATTTGTATTTGTTAATATTGAAATGTCTGTCACTAATACAAAGAGTGTATTTGTATGGATTTAGTAGAATGTAGATCATTCCATGTGATTTTTAATATTGAAACAAATTGATTTTTAAGTGATTCAAGCTATTTGATTTTTACGTGCGTTTAAAGGGGTCATCATTTGTGCGGTGCATAAAACAATAGTTTTCTTTTATATATATATATATATATGTGCACAGAACCATATAAACTAATAATATGATTTATATACATAGTATCTCATTAAACAACAGTAAGTTAATAACGTGATTTCACACACACACATACACACACACACACACATGTGTGTGTGTGTGTGTGTGTGTGTGTGTGTGTGCACAGTATTGCATATAAAACAATAGTTTTCATATATGTGTACATATATATACAGTATTGCATGAATTAGTGACGTGATTTCGTATGTCTATATATATAAACAATATTGCATAAAACAACAGTAAATGAATAACTTGAAAGTTTCACATATATATATATGAAAAAATAGTTTTTATATATGTATATATACACAGTATTGCTTGAATTAATAATATGATTATATATATATATATATATATATAGTATATAGTATCTCAAAAGTTTTCATATATGTATATATACACAGTATTGCCTAAGTTTTCAACATGATTTCATTGTGTGTATATATATATGTAGTTATATACATAGTATCGCATAAAACAAGAGTTTTCATGTATGTATATATGCATTATTGCATAAATTAATAACATGATTTCACACATATATAATGTTGTATCACATAAAACAAATGGATAGCCACCATATAATTTGAAAGTGTGTAACTTGTCATGGACAATTAAAATTTCTTGTTGATAATTTCAATTATATTTTATTTTGTTTTATATGGTTCGATTAATTTTGTATCATAGTTGATATTAATGTTCAATCTCTAATTTATATGTGTAGAATACTTATATTTCAATATTTAATTTAATTTAGTAGTTGAGTTTAATTAATCATGCGTTCAAAGTTGATTGGTTAATATTTAAAATTTTATTTTTTATAATATTATGTAATTATTTAATAATTCTTTGGTTAAACAAAAAGATATTACAATAAAATTTTATATAATTTTTGAATAATATTTAGAAGTTAATTATATTACTCAATTTAAATTAAAAGATCAAATAATTTTAATGTTAGTAAGTATTTCAAATATATCGATGATAAAAGTATTTATATAATTATTTTATTGAAATAGTCTAATTGTTACCAATTATAATAACTCAATAGTGAATCCAATTGCAAATTAGTTAATAAGTACATAACATTTTCTTATCTTGTATGATTAGATGACATCATCTCAAAAAAGAAACAAAGGAGAAAGTCAAGGGGGAAATGATATAGGTAGAGTTCGTTGGCCAAAAGAAATACTTTCTTCTCTTTTGTGACCTTTGTAACCAATATATTCAAAGGAGTAAGGGAAAACGTGGTGGAGATATTTGTCAAAGGATACCATGAAGAAGGAAGAGGAAGAATTTCATAAAGCGACCAACTTACAATGGGATAAAACTAAGCTTAAAAATAAGTTTGATTAGATGAGAACTAGATGAAGTCTTTGGAAATAATTGAAAGGAAAAGAAACAGGATTAGGATGGGATTATGACAAAGGAACAATTGCTGCTAGTGAGGAGTGGTGGAATTTGAAGATTAAGGTTAGCCCATTTTAAGTTATTTTCCTTTACTTTAATACTAAATAAATAGTTAAATATAATTTAATTATTTTTGTGTAGGAGAACAACAATTTTAAAACATTTAAAGAGGAAGGGCTTGAACCTGAGCTTGAATGTAAGTTGGATCAACTTTTTGGATGTTTGGCTCGAGGAGATATTACATTTTGTCTTGTGGCTAACCCTTCACATAAACAATGAGAAGTTGAGGAAGTATATGTTCCTTCTCCACCTAATAGTCATAATGTTCATCATCAACTGTCAGGCTATCATGATCATGAGAATATAGATGAGACTAGTGTTCTAAACAATTATCAAGTGAATGGTGATTGGGAAGAGGTGTAGAGAGAAACCACCCCGACCTTTGCATCTACTCCTATTGCTACCCCTCAAGCTTCACAAGATGAAGGAGAGAGAAGAAGATGCAAAAGGGTTTTAGAGAATGAAAGTTCAAAAAGCAACAAAAGTGCAAGAACTGATTCCACTAAAAGGGTAGGAAGATCTGCAGCAATGCATGAGATATTTGACGATATGATGCAATTGATTAAAGAGAGACAGAGTGAAACAATGGAGATGAACACTTCTATTACAAAAATTTTAAAACACGTTGAATATTGGTGCATCATAAAGTACTAATATAGGTGCGTCACATCATGATGTTATAAATGTTTTGGAAAAATTATATACTTTGCCTGGTTTAGAGACTGATACTCCTGAATTTTACTTTGCTTGCTTGTTGATTGAAGATCTGCAGAGAAGGGCCTTTTTTTCGATTTTCCAGATGATACAAAGAGAGTTAAATACATAAAGTTTACGTATGAGTATGACAAACAAAAAAATTAAACATAGTTTCTAACTATGCATTACTATGTTTAGTTTATTTTTTATTATTTGTGCACTTATACTGATATGGTATGTTATAAGACATTATGAACTTAGTTAACTTATTTTATTATATTTTGTTATATTGTTGGTAATCTATAATTTTATTACGTGGTATATTATTTATTTCTTTATATTTAGATATATATTTATTTAGAATATAATTTTACTTATTGATTTGTAGGTATGGATGCTAATGTTAAGCAAATTCTACAAATTAAGCAAATTTTGGACAATGATAGTGAGTTTTGGGATTCAGTTGCTTGTGTAGCGGGTTACATGGGTGTGTATTTTTTTAACCACATATACAAGGAACCATGCATGACTTCCTATCAAACAAGAGAACTATGGATGAATGAA
>JANSVA010000006.1:24798302-24813806 GCA_025504915.1 Erythroxylum reticulatum | reverse complement strand
TTGCTGAGAAAAGAAAGGTGAATTTTCCAAGAATATGTGATTGACTTTTTGTGAGGTGGTCAATATTATAATAACCAGTCATTGCTGAGAAAAGAAAGGTGAATTTTCCAAGAATATGTGATTGACTTTTTGTGAGGTGGTCAATATTATAATAACCACAAGTCTAAAGAAAATAAAAAACTAAGTAAATAAAAATAAAATAGGCAATGATACTAAACAAAGAATTAAGAAGTCACTTAAAAAATTACCAATATCAATAATCAGTATCTAGGTTTCGAACCCCCTAACCACTTAATAGATTGATCTTTTATTACCCAATCGTTTTACTAATTTATTGGATTGTAGAAATTCCTATAGTATGCTAATAGTTGACCTTGAGTCTACTAATAACTAATTTTAAGGTTTTCAAACGAATCACTTAGGTTAAAGTTATAGGATTTCTTTACCAATTTGTGAATCTCTTTATTAGGTTCGAGGAAGATTTATGTCATTCTATCTTTAAGGTAGCAATCAACTCCTTCCAATTATGGTAAATTTATTCATCAATAGGATTTCTCAATCTCTATGTATGAAATCAGATTATGATCTAATATTCCTTGGTATGTTAGAACATATATTAACACGTAATCTAATCGTAATAGATCAATCAAAATAATTGTATTAATAAAATAATAAAATAAGATTAACATATCAACATAGAGTTCATCTAACCTAAACAAACAACATGTTTAGTTACACATTATCTACATGAAACTAAACATACATTAAAAGAAAAATGAATTGAAAACGTTGGGTTAATAATTTTAAATATCTCTAATTGTCTTCTATCAAATATTCTTCCAATGTAGAGTTTTAATCTTGCATTTCGATGAATTCCTCATGTTTTCCGTGTCTCTAGATCAAAATGACCTCTTGAGAATGATCTCCATGTCTGGAATTGCCTCCCTCCATCTGCTCTTCCTTTTGCTTCCGAAAAACATCTTGTTACACAGATTGATTCACGATCATGCATCAAACCATACATAACCAAAATATCTAAAAATCATGAACTTGCAAAGCTTGGGAGAAGTGCACGAGCAAATGCATGGCCGTGCATCCCTTCTACACATCGAATCTTCGTTTTTTGCTATTTTTTCGTCTAAATTCTTCTCCTATAAGT
Source organism: Erythroxylum reticulatum (assembly GCA_025504915.1). Lineage (NCBI taxonomy): Eukaryota > Viridiplantae > Streptophyta > Magnoliopsida > Malpighiales > Erythroxylaceae > Erythroxylum > Erythroxylum reticulatum. Next base: position 24,812,647 of record JANSVA010000006.1, on the reverse strand, counting down.
ACATCAAGGCAATTATACTCTACACACATACTTGAAGCGAATTACGTGCCAAATATACAAAAAAAGTATAAAATGTCAAGGAAAAAAATTCAAATATAAGGTAAAAATATGATCAATTATCCATTTATCAAATATCCACACACTTAAATGTTTACTTGTTCTCAAGTAAATCATAATTAAAATTATAAATCTATAACATCAATCTACCAACAATCTCAATCTGTCCATTCATACTATACATCATCATATTCTATTGAATCAAATTAACATACAATTAGAATGAAATTATGCTAAAATTAACTTCCTAAGTCCATATCAATAATAATCACATCAACAATCTTATTGAAATAAAAAACATATATCTCTACGCCCTCACTAAGATGTCACTCAATTTACTCAACTGTTTAAGGTGAAAAGTATCAAAACTCTCAATCAATACATGGTAGAACTTTTACCATATGCTTGCAATAATATCACATCTCCACCACTTATGAATAACTAGAATCACAAATCAAAAGATCTTATAAGGCTGTAATGGGGCTTAGGTAAGGTATAATTGGGATAACAAAAATGTTGATTTGAAGGAAATTTACTATATAATAAATTTCAAGACTTATTTACAAATATACATAGGTCCCTTCTTTGCAACTCTATTGGTACCATAAACTTATTTATGATATTTTTCTTCTTTTTTCTCTTTATTTTTTGGGTTTTTATCAATCAAACCAAACATTCAGTACCATAATTCAAGAAATAATGAACCTTTCGAGAATTTCAAGTCTTAACAAGTAAATAATGTAAATAATCTTCAAGGTTCAAAACAATAAAAAGGTAGACAAAGAAAAAAAAAGGGTAAAGGTTAATATGTGGGTTTAATCAATGAAAAAAGCTAAGGCTCAATTTGGTTATTCCTAAAGGTCAATTTAAGGTTGTGATAATTTTCAAAGAAATAGCCTTAAACAAGTTGTTAAATCTAAGTGTCTTCATCATGTGCATGTTTACGATTAACAAATATGGTATCAATATGTATTCATAAAGCAAGTTCTAGAATCATTCTACTCTATAAGACAACACATATGAAAGAATAACAAGATATTACAAATTTTGAGATCTTTGCTCTTAAGCTCAAAAACTCACGAAAAAGATGAGTATTATGTGTGTAAGTAATATATAGTATCATTAAACTTGAATATTTCAATGATTATTAAAAAATATGACTTAAAAAAGCAATTTTATTCTAACTATCATCTTTTTGCATATCAATTTAAGTCAATATTCAATAATAAAATATATTATTGATGGATAAATTTCAACCATTTCAAAATATCAGTTAACAAAATTTTATTATCAAGACTATAATAAGCTTAAAGAAATCATTAGAATTCATTAACCCTTCCCTACACTTAAAGTTGTATATTGTCCTAGTGTACACAATATATGTATTTAAAAATAAGTGAGAGGTTAAGTTTGAATAAGAAAAATTTTCTGACTTTTGATATATCCAATAGTAGACTAACATATTTACAAAATATAAAGAGAAAGGGATAAAATGATAAAAGAAAATAAAAATAAAAAAATTAAACACAAAATATGAAAATAGAAATAACATGAAATTTAAAATAAAACCTATCATAATTCATAGGTTGCCACCCATGTAGCATTTCTTTAATGTCATTAACTTGACGTAACCTACACATTGACCTCATCTTGGGTCTATAATAAGTGACTTGCTTCTATCTGTTTCTTCACATAGGGATTTTGTAGCCTACAAGTAAGCCACCTGCTGTAAAATAATAACAAGAACATCATTGATGAAGTTAGTAAATCCAATTGCAAGCATTAATGCACTTTTTAATGACAATCTGTTAATGAAAGAGGGAATGACAAAACTACCTGAATTGTCGGTTGACTCGAATAGTTTGTCTTCAAGGAATATTTAAGGTCAGTACTAACACTTCATTAGTAGTTTTTTTATTGGTTCCTCCAACAATGCTTCCTCAACCTTCTCTTCCATACTTCCTTTTCTTCTAGAATAGAGGTTTCTTGCTTTTCTTCTTTAATTACCTCCTGCCATTTCTCTACTTCTTCTTATTAGATGGAGCTTTAGGTAGGAAGCTCCTCTTGGCATGTCTCTTCAATCATGAAGCCAACCGTCATCTTTTCTTCACTTTACTGTGTTAATAGGTTCAAATAGTATTTTACATTGTGCTCAAGATATTTAGCTAAAGAAACTCTTTCTTCGAATTCTTGTTGGCTAGCTTTACCTTTGGTAAGGTATTTTATTATTTTACTTGTAATGCTTTCTTTCTTCTTCTTCTTCTTCTTCTTTTAGGAGCTCGTTTCCATTCTTAAGGGTGATTTCCATTCCATGTTCTTTAGGATTTGTTTAGTAGTACCAAGCAAACTCCTTTGCAATTCTTTAGATGGTATTAAGGTGCTTACTGCTATAAATATCAAGCTTGAGCGTCATTGTTCTACCCATAGGCGTAAGAGTTACCACACTTTGAATTGTAACTGTTCTCACATAGTGCACCTTAAGGTTGATTGTATATGTTTAGTCGCTCCCATATATAAGTTGGTGGTTGACATTCATGATTGTAGTAATTACTCCCACTAGTGTAGCATCACAGTCTGGATATCAGTTAAGCTTATGAAAATATGTGAGAACATCTCTCTCTCCCATATGGCGATATTAGAGATTGCGAAGATGTATTCTAGCTCCTATAAAAGTATTGTTTGTTCCATCATTTCAATGTGAGTTGTGGCTATGACAATAAATTTTAAATCATAATATAACCCACAAACTCAAGATCAAGTAGAAAAGTTCATAAAATAATTCAATGAATAAACCAAAATTACAATAAAATACGATAAGAAATGAATAAATAAGCTCAATTAAAATACAAGAAAATAAAAACAAAGGTAAAGCAGAATAAAATAAACTAGTCAGTATTGTAATAAACTCAAGTGCAAAATGTAGCTGTAGCTAGTACTGGCAAGTATATGTCGATCCCACGAAGACAATGATTACTAGAAATTGCTTTTTTCCTATTATCTAACCTAAGAATTGATTTTGGATTTTAATAAAGAAAATAAAAACTAAAATGAGGATAATAAAATAAGCAATGATATCAAACAAAAATTAAGAATTCACTTAGAAAATTATCGATATCAATAATTAGTATATAGGTTTCAAATCCCCCTAAACATTTAACAAATTAATATTTTGTTACTCAATTGTTTTATTGATTTATTGGACCATAGAGATTCCTATAGTATGTTAACGGCTGACCTTGAGTCTACTAACAACTAATCATAAAGTTTTCAATTGAATTACTCAGGTTAAAGTTTATAGGATTGCTTTACCGATTTATAAATCCTTTAATTAGGTTTGACCATAATCTTGAAGATTTATGTCATCGTATCTCTAGGTTTGCAATCAACTCCTTCCAATTACAATAAATATATTCATCAATAAGATTTCTCAATCTCTATGTATTATGATATAATATTCCTGAGTTTATTAGAACATATATTAATACATAATCGAATCGTAATAGATCAATCAAAATAATTATATTCATAAAAGAATCAAAACATATTAAAGTATCAACATACACTACAAGAAAAGTAAGAATTAGTGACATAAAATTATCGATAAAAAATATACCGTTGCAAATTACCGACGAAAAATCCATTTCCATAGTTAAAATTGATGGGAAAATTTTTGTTTAGCGACGGTACTAATATACGTCGCTAAATATGGAAGAAAATCATTCTAGTAAATTTTGCGATGGACTTTAGCGACGGTATAAGATTCCCTTCGGTAAAGGATTTAGCGACGGTATAAGACATCCGTCGGTAAAAAGGCAGGAATTGGTGGAATAAAAAAATTTTAAGTTTACCTACGGAAATTTCTGTTGGTAAATTCCGTCGATAAAATCTTTTTAAATTTAAACTCACCCGACATCTCCCACCACTTGCGTCTTCTTCTTCCTTCTTCCTATGTCTCCTCTTTGTCTTTCTTTTCTCTGGTTTCTCTGTTATAGACTCCTTTTCTGCTCGTCGGCGTTGTCTTCTTCGACCATTGTCATTGTGTCCTTCGGTGGAGGTATTTTTGCAACTACTGTCATTGTTTTTCGTAAATTGGATGAAAGTTAATTTGGGTATTTGATTACTTTCATTTATTTGTATATTTTTTGATTGGAAAACAACTTTAAGGTATAAATGTTAGTGATAGAAGGGACAAGATGTGATTTTAGTTGTGATGTTAGGATAAATTTCTGATGCATGTAAGGTGTTTGATGAAATGTCTGTTCTTTGAAAAAATAGTTTCAGTTCTTTATTTTTAGTTCTTTTTTACTATGAATTTCATAATTTCAATTCTTTTACTTGAAATATGATATAACTTACATTGATATATTTGTAATGCATTATGCTTAGATTATAGTATAATATGACATGCTTATATTATATTATAATATGATTATAGTATAAAATGGATAATTATTTATCAGACATGTACGATAGTTTAGTATAAGAGTCTACTTAGAGATAAAAAATAGCTTGACTATGAAGTCAAAAAGTTTCAAAGTTGTGTAAGGAGAAGTCCTTCGGCTAGCCCTAGGAATGAAGCCGAAGGACAAGAGCAGAGGAAGTGGGTTAACACTAAAAGCAAAGTACAAGACCTGCATATTATAGAATTAAGGAAAATTTCAACTCCAACAAAGATTTTTTTTGCCTTCCTCTCCAAGCCTTGTAATTCTAACTTTGCAAGCATGGGAATATATCTATAGGTTGTCTTCTTACCATACATATGCCTTATAGTCTTCTTAATCTCTTGTTTTCTCGGACCATAACAACAATGTTTTTGTTACCTAAAATTTTACGAACAAAGACCTTGCACATCTTTCTCTAGTTAGAACCATAGGGGCTCTAAGCTATGTCATTTACAGCTAAAGAGCTAATTCTAGCAATAAGAGGTGGGTTGTAGTTCGCAAAGATTTTGTCTTAGTCTCGAACAACTTCTCTGACCAAGTTCGGGGAGCTAGCCACGAGACACAGTCTATTATCTAGGCAAAGCTTATAGATGGGTCCATAGATACTAGCCAATTTTGTGAAATCTTGATGAATGTCTTGGCCAAGAAATAGAAGGTATCTAGCTATTGGCAATCCCCAAGGACCTGGTGGCAGTGGAGCCACATCCTTCTTTATTTTCTTAACTTTCCACAAGAACTAGAATATAATAAGTGTTGCGATTGGTATGAAGAGATTTAGCAAAGTTCTCTCCATGGTGGCTTCCAGAGAAACTAAACACTATGCAAATAAATTTTAAAAAACAGTTTTTAGCAAAATTACCAATGGAAAAAAAGTTTGTTGGTAAAATATATTGGATTTACCGAAAGAAATTCTTTTCCGTAGGTAATTACTGACGGAATGACCAAATTTGTTGGTAATTTTCTAACAGAAAATTTTTCTCCTTTGGTAAATTTACCGATGGAACAAAATTTTTGTTGGTAAATTTATCGACAGTATAAAAAATTTCCGTCAGTAAATACCGACGGTATAAAAAATTTCCGTTGGTAAATTTACCTACGACCATATTTTCGAAGCTTTTTTTCATCAGTAAATTCCGTCACTAAATAAGCTTACCATTCCACACATTCCGTCAGTAATTTTCGTTGCTAAATTCCATTTTTCTTGTAGTGATAGGGTTAATATAACCTAAACACTAACAAAATGTTTAGTTATACATTATCGAACATGAACTTTAACATAAACTGAAAGAAAATGAATTGAAAACATTGGGTTCATAATTTTAAATATCTCTAATTGTCTTTTATTAAATATTCTTGTGATGTAGAGGTTTGATCTTTCACATCTCTGGATCAAAATTGCCCTTTGAGAACGATCTCCATGTTTGGAATCGCCTCCCTCCGTCTACCCCCCCTTTTGCATTAAAAAAACGTCTTTGATATTGACTTCTAGAGTTTTGGATGATACATGGGTTGATGCACGGTCGCGCATCAGACCTTGCATAACCAACATCTTTGAAAATCGCTAATCTACACAGCCTGGGAGAAATGCACGACCATCTATGTGGAATTGTCCTTGAAAACCCTAATGTAACTTTTCCAACCTTATCGATTTTACTTATAATGCCATTCAAAATACATTTAAAATAAATAAAGTGATAACAAAATTTAATTAAATTAGTAGGAAGTTATTCTCTTGCTAGTACAACTTCGATATGGAGAATTAGTAGCGACTGGGAAAAATTTTTGGTAGTTTCTTATTAGTTTTATGGTGTGCGTCGAGCACCACTATGTATAACTATAACAAAGGAATATCTATACTTGTTGTTCGATAGAATAAGGCGCCAAATATAATCAATAAAAAGACACATGTAGAGTCATCTTTGTCCGGTTATCTCAGACAAAAGATACTAAAGCCAATTAGTATCTCATTCAAAGACAAAATCGATCAGATAATAACATACACAAACTTCCTAACTAAAAAATTAAGCAATTCCATAAAATTAGTGCCTCGATGACATATACATAATTTTGAGGTTGGCTTGTCATATTCTATAGTCTAGCAAATGTATATCATACTACAACACGTCCAAAAAGAAGATTCAAACCAACACAAAACATTATAAATGATGAGACCTTCAAACTAATCCACCTAAGTACATTACACTAAGTCCAAATGTGTTTTAAAGTAATACTTATGATATTTTTTATCATTGGTTTGTTGGTTTCCAAAACCCCTAATATGTTCTAAATCAAGATTAGTAATCTCCTATGTCTTAATTCTTATCCTTGTACGACTTTTTCCTAATACATTTCTTCCCACACATCAATGATTTCCCTCTCCACCTCATTCATAATCAAACCACGACATTTACATGAATTCAAGATGTTTTGAATTTGTATTTTATTACTCACTACTGAAAAATACAAGATAAGAGATCATACTATTAAACGATTACATTTATAATCCAACCGGTGTCACATGTTGTTAAATATTATCTGTCAACCAACTCTCATGGTATATCTATAATAACATCTTTTCCAAGTCATTTCCGTTGACATCACTATAAAAGAATCCATGATGCATGCCTATCCAAATTTCGTTAAAAATTTCCAAATCCTTAAGTCCAATGAATCATTCATAAATAAGAAAAGGAATTAAAGGACAACTAAAACAATGTTATATGAAGGACATACAATATGCTCACTTTTTTTTGGTACCCTTACGTGTTTTTCCTTTAAAATTTCAAGTGTAAACTCAACTAAATACGTCAAATTTCTTTTCGAAAGAATTCACATATATAGTAACTAGATAGAAGAGGCAATTGCGAGGAGACAGATGTAACTCCTCTCTAGTTGCTACAAGGTACCTCGTATAAGGTCAAATAATAATTTTCTATATCACTAGCACTTTAGATCTTGACAGGAAATGATATCAAAATCTGAGTTTCAAGATTCAATAACAATTTCAAAATAAGCAAACGAGAATTTTTCATATTACACAATGAAATGTAAAGTAGGTAGAAATCACTATTACTACATTTCCATTTCTACATAACATCTCCTAATAAAATTCACATTGCTAATAACCTATAGGTTCAGGAGAAAAAGGGAAAAGAAATAAGTTAAAGGATATTTTGGTTAGCACAAGTTAATTAGGAAATGAACAAACACTAAGGAGTATCAACAATTTTTTTAATTAAATAATTCATTCATCGGTAAAACTATGCTTATAACAATGATGTAAAAATGGACTAGATTGGCAGGTTCGTCTGGTTAATTATAAACTGGATTAGATTTTGATATTTTATTTTTGACCGTTGTGAATGAAAACTGATCGATTAAATAATAAACCAGTCAATTTTCTCTGAACCTTGAGGAACGAGATGCTTCTTCATCTTCTTCTAATGCCCAAACTAGTAATCACTTGGCCTGCTCGTCTTTGGAAATGAGTTGCTACCACTTATGAAGGAGCATCAAAAAGACTGAGGGAGAGCCCAATCACAAGAATCATACTCAAACACTATACTTCCAAGCTCACGTGCATTTATACCTCCATACCTAACACAACATCTAATAAATTTTTGCAAGCCTTAAGCTTCGACTCACTTCACTGCACAAAGGTAAGGCAGCTTTGACGTGGCAAGGTCTATTACATTGATTAAAAAGGCACATAGGTGAGGAACTGCCATGACCGTCATAGATGGATCAATTGTGTGAGAAATGGAGACCTTATCATTCGATGGCATTGTTGTATTTAGGGAGGTTTGTGGAGGCAAAAGGGTCACCTTCGTGTTGGAATTATGCCCATGACCCAATCATTATGTAATAGATTGAACACTTTAATTTTGTGATTATTAATTTTGATTAATAACATAGCAAATGATTTATTATTTTTTATTCTAATATGATAAGTTCTTGATTAAATTTATACACTTGCCATCATAATGGGGATTATGATAATGAGAGTTAAGTCTTTAGGATTTAATCTAAAAATATTCTTGATCATAGGATCATCAAATAAGGACTTTAATGATCCGGTTAAATCAATATATATGTAATAGTATCTATTGGATAGATATTAGTAGATCTTATTTACTAAGTTACATATATAGATGATACAAATAGAGATATGATCATTAAACTAACCAAACTGAGAATTCCCAATGGTTAATATTACCTATGAACTGTCAAGTGAGATATTCTCAAAAGGATTTAAATGTATATTTCTCCTTTGACCTGAGATCATCATAGTAATCAATAGGTCACTAATTATCTTTTGATGTCGGATACCTAATGTGTAAAAATGTTAGTTGAATGATCATTGGATATAATTAAGTACCTATCTGATTAGTGGTGAGTCAAGATAGGATCCATTGACTCTAGGTAATGAGTTTAAACTCTATGTTGTCATTAAGCTTAATGATTGTTTCAAGACCTTGGCCAAGGTGATTGAATGAATGAGAAAAAGGAGTTTTCTAAGTCATTCACCAATCATTAATGATCGACATATAATATAATTGGTTATCTAATAAGATTTGACAGTTAAACTATACCTTCAGATAATCCGGAGTTTTATCGATAGAAGGTAATAATACATTATCCTTAAAATAAGATTATGTCTTTGTAAGGTTGTTACTTCACATTATCCGGTCGTTGAGGAGTGTTACTAGATGCCAATCTTGATTAGTAATTAATTAGATTAATTACTACCAGCTTAGTAATGAACCTATGTAGTCACACACTTACGAATATAACATTTTCCGTTTATGATTATGTAATTTATTATGAGATAATTTATATGGCATATTATTTTTTTAGCACAAAAAATATAATTGATATTAAAAATTCTCTTTTACAAAATAAATGAATAAAATAAAATAATTTTATTTTATTTCATTTTAGAAATAATAATAAAATAAAATAGTTTTATTTTATTTCATTTTATAAATAATAATAATAATTTAATTAAAAAACGAAAAAACGTTGTATGTTCATTTTAGAAATAATAATAAAATAAAATAGTTTTATTTTATTTTATTTTATAAATAATAGTATGAAAAAATTGTTGACACCTTTACAATGAAGAGATGCATTGTTTTCTTGTTTTTGAATAGATAACGTGCATGTAACAAAAAAGAAAGTAGAGTTAAAAACACTGAGATTTCTTTCTTTTCGTTTGGGCTGTGGTGAGATACATACAAAGTGAGATATAAGAAGAAGTTTTTGAGTGCATCAAAGGGGAGTCAAAATATACACAAGTATGGTGCTTTTCGTTTGTATATAAAAGTTATATACATAAAAGACAAGAGAAAATAGATATTTGAAGAAAGGTTATTCAAATTAACCATAGTCATATTAAGTGTTAAAAACGAGACGTATTTTTTGGTGTAAAATACATAGAGACTTTGTATTTTTGAAGTTTCGGTTCAGTTAATCCTCACACATTTCAGGTATTTATTATTTGCCTGTTCTTACTATGAGTATGATTCTTAAACGCAATAGACAAATATGTGATTGCGATTTTATTTCTGCTGCGTATACGATTTTTCAATTGGTATCAAAGCCAGTTTTGCGTTTATATCATACTTAACAAAGACCAATAATTTGCATATTTTATTGTGTTCTTTATGTCAATACTTAAAATTGTTAATTTGAAATACATGACAACTTCTTAAGCTTACGATAAAATTGGTTTCAAAGAAACCGAAACACTTCAATCCATATTCATTCCTCATTTTACGTTGAAATAACAAAAATGAAGAATTAGTGGTATAGTATGTGGAAAGTGGTCAAAAAGGTTGGACTATGAAATTGGTTTCCCAAAATGCATTTATTACATGTATAACCTTTGTAGATAACTATTGTATGTATGCTTTAGCATGGAACTAAAGGAATGGAGTAACCTCATTTAATGCATTTATTAGTTGCAGTGTCTTTATGAAAATCATTTAATGCATCTTTGTACATTGATATTCAAGGCATCGAATAATGTAATAGAAAGTTTTTAAATGCATTTGGTTAAAAGTGTTTTAACAGATGATGAACCAAGGTCCTGAAGTAGGCTTGGTAGTATGAGTAGTCTGCTGTGTAGCTGCAGTAGCTGGTATTTCCTGAGGTGCAGGTTTAGGTCTGAAAGCTTCAGTCCCTGAGGATTCAGCTTCACTGATTGTAGGTTCTTCAGTATACTGTGGTTAAAAAAGCATTTGGTTTAAAAGTTTGTTTAACCATATGTTGTGTGCACTGTAAATGTGTTAAATGCAATTGGAATAGCATGGCATCAAATGTTATTTAGAAGGTGACATGATCACTAGTGTTATTAAAGTTGTTTAATAACATGAAATCTTGACATTTAAAATTATTGGGTTTATTTTGATATAATATATGATATTTTATCAAAAAGAATTTTCCACCTAAGTAGATAATAATATTTATTTTTTGTTTACAAGGAATGACCTGATAATCAAGTAATTTGTAGTTCAAGGATAAATAATATTTTCTATTGCATATGATGCATGTGTGAGGAAAAATTATTTAATTTTATACTTTTGGCCAAGACTACCTAGGGAGTATAAAATTAATTAATTCTTCGTCACTTGGATGGATAAATTAAATTATACAAATAGGAACGACTTGACAATCAGGGATTATTTAGTATTAAGCATACTATAAAAAATTTATATGATAAAATAGGCAATTTATCACTATTTAATTATGCATGAGTAATGACTTGACAATCAAGGGGCTCATTCATGTTTTAAAGATTTTATGTCATTTAGATAAAGTCCATATCTTAATGATATATGATTGTGTTCTTATTTTGATGTTTTCTCTTTTATTAGATTTCTCAAAACGTCTACTATATCATTGCGAAGCATTCTTGATGTTAACAAGTGAACGGGTAACAATTTTGATGATTGGTACCACAATCCAAGAATTGTTCTCATGCATAAGAAACTTATCGATGTGATCGATAAATCCATGCAGGAAGCGCCTCCTGAGGGAATTGATGATGCTAATGCATTGGATGCATATTTTAAATACAATGAGCAAAGTATTAATGCCAAGTGCATTATTCTGGCATTAATGAGTTATGAACTCCAAAGGTAGCATGAAGATATGAACCCTTCACAGATCATTGAGCATCTTAAGAATATGTATGGGTCACAAAGTATGACTGCTAGATACCATTTATCTAACTCTTTATTAAAGTATGAGTTGAAGTTCAAATCTCCTATGGGATCCCATATTCTTAAGATGATTGATCTTATAGAGCAACATGAGAAGTTGGGGTATTCACTAGGGAAAGAGTTGTCACAAGATTTGACCTTACAATCTCTTTCTAACATTTTCTTTCACCATTCATTGCTAACTTTAACATGAACAAGATAGACTGTGATTCTCATGAAATGCTTAACTTGTTGATTGATTATGAAAATCAAGTTGCATCATCTGAGAAGGTGAAAGTGTCAGGGTCTGTGAACCTTGTTGGTAACTCTTTTAAGCGTAAGTGGAAAGGCAAAAAGAAGCCTAAGAAAAATCATCTTGCACCCAAGAATGTTTTGAAAAAATCCAAGGGTAAAGAGAAGAGAGTTGACTAAAAGGATGTTGAATGTTTCTTCATGCACAAAGAAGGGACACTAGAAGAGGAACTACCCAGACTATTTGGCTACTTTGAAAGGCAAGAAACAAGGTGGGACATTTATGAAAAATGTTTTCATGATTTCTTTAACTACTATTGATTCACAAAATGGGCATTAGATATTGGTAGTAGCTTTAACATTTGTAATATGTTGTAGGGTCTAAATATTAGTAGGAGATTAAAGAAGGAAGAAATAAAGCTATAAGTTAGGAATGGAGCAAGTGTTGCCGCTCTAGCTGTAGGAACTATTTCTTTTATTCAGCCTACCAGAAATACTTTATTATTAGAAGATTGTTATTATGTTCCTAAGTTTGTTTCAAACATTATTTCCATTTCACCATTAGACAAATGTGGATTTCATACAATCTTTAAGAATAACCAATGTAATATATTTCATGGTGATAAATTATGTGTCAGTGGTTATTTACAATATGGTCTTTATGTCTTACCTGAAATAGTTGTTTATCCAATTATGAATGTTTCTGGTCATAAAAGGAAAAGAGATAATCAAGCAAATCAAACTTACCTTTAGCATTGTAGACTTGGTCATATTAGTGAGAAAAGAGGAAACAAGTTGCACAAGGAAGGATACCTTGGTCAATATGAATATGAATCATATGAAACTTGTGAATCTTGTCTCAAAGGCAAACTGACCAAATCTCCTTTTACTGGAACTGGAAAGAGAGCTAGTGAACTTTTAGGACTCATACATATTGATGTATGTGGGCCTATGAAAGCTCAAGCTAAAGGTGGATATTCTTATTTTATCACCTTCACTGATGATATGTCAAGATAAAGATTCGTGCATCTTATGAAACACAAGTCTGAATCATTTGAAATGTTTCAAAGATTTCGTAGTGAAGTTGAAAAACAAAGTAGTAAGAGTATAAAGGCATTAAGATCTGACCATGGCAGTGAGTATCTTAGTGATGATTTTGTTGATTATCTAAGGCAAGATGGAATCTTGTCTCAGTGGACTTCTCTAGGAACACCACAATACAATGGTGTTTTAGAAAGGAGAAATTGAACCTTATTAGATATGGTGAGATCTATGATGGGGTTCACTAATCTTCCTATCATCCTATGGGGATATGCTTTAGAAGCCGCTGCATATGTATTAAACAAAGTTCCCACTAAAGCAGTCACTAAAACTCCATATGAGATGTGGAAAGGACATAATCCTAACCTAAAACATTTGAATATTTGGAGTTGTCCAGCTTATGTCAAGAGATTGTAGCCAGATAAGCTTGAAGTGAGGTCTGAAAAGTGTAGATTTGATGGCTATCCCAAGGAAACTATAGCATACTATTTCTATCACCCTTCTGAACACAAAGTATTTGTGGCCAGAAATGCAACCTTTTTAGAAAGGGAGTTCCTTAACACAGGAAGTCATGGTGTAGAAATAGATCTTGATAAAATTTAAGATTCTGATGAATCAACACAAGCTCAAGAGCATCATATCATGTTGAGAAACCTTTACTTGATGTCTTGAAATTAACATATACGATACTAGCCTCAACCATTGAGGAGAATGGACCGGTTAATGAACCTGTCCAAAAACTAGTGCAACAACAAGATCAAGTAGAGAAAGAACCTATTGAACATGAGCCTCTTAGAAGGTCTACTAGGGATCATCATGCACTAGATAGATTAAACTTAATGGTGTAAGGGGACGAAATAATAATATTGATGATGACCTTAAGACTTACGAAGAGGCTATGACAAGTCTAGATTGTGAGAAATGGTTTAAGGCCATGGAATCTAAGTTAGAATCTATGAGAATCAATAAAGTATGGACTTTGGTTGATCCCTCAAAGGATATAAAACCCATAGGATGTAAATGGGTATATAAGAAAAAAATTGGAGCGGACGGGAATGTTGAAACCTATAAAGCCCATCTTGTTTCCAAGGGACATAATAAAAAAGAATGTATCGATTATGATGAAACTTTTTCACCTGTGGCAATGCTCAAATCTATTCAGATTCTACTTACCATAGCTGCATATTATAATTATGAGATATGGAAAATGGATGTGAAAATAACTTTTCTTAACGGAGAGCTCAAGGAAGATGTCTATATGACTCAACCTAAAGGTTTCACATTGCCATCTGCTCCTAATAAAATATGTAAGCTACAAAGATTCATTTATGGATTGAAGCAAGCTTCA
>JANSVA010000006.1:24775232-24793045 GCA_025504915.1 Erythroxylum reticulatum | reverse complement strand
CCATACTGATACATAACCGTGCAAAACTTACCTTTTTCCTCAAAGTTGTATTCTCATCCATACATAAAGGCTTTCCTAGATGACTCGCCAACATACCCAGTCCCTTAGTAGTCCAATATTCCAAGGGAATATTGTGGATGTTCACCCATAAGGGAATGCTCTTCCTTCTAATTTTCTCTAGTTCCATTCTAGGATGCCAGTTTTGTAGGAATAAAGGAAGTTGTGAAATATGTCAAGGACCTTCTCCTACTACTTTTAGAGCTTCCGATTTGGAAGAAAAGGTGAAGATTATATTATCCTCTTCGGATAACATTACCTCCATGAGCCCTCTTCCTTTCCAATTCTTAGTTGCCCATGCTTGAATGATAGGAAAAGCATGTCTTTATCCATAAAGAAGTCAACAAGTGTAGCTTCCCATGTCTTGGCTCCTTGCTGAAGAATATCTAGGCTGGGAGCTACCATCATCTTTCCTTCAAACTCAACCGGAGGGCTGAACACCAATGGGAAGTCTAATTCACCACCCACTACTTTTTTCCAAGTTCTCTTAGGTCCTCCTGCCTTGTTTCCAGCTATAGTAGCTGCAAAAGTCTTGGGTTCGGCCACTGTGGTATGTTTAGGAGAGGTATTAGCAATAAGAAAGGGGTGGGAAGGGTGAGCAGTATTCTTAGAGGGCAAGGGAATGTTAGAAGTAGGGTTAGGATTAGGATTAGGGATAAGGTTAGGATTCGGGTTTGGATTTGAAAATGTGGATAAAAGAGTAGGGAATTTTGAGTTCATGGTTTCTTTGTTTTTGTGTGCAGGCTAGATCTGGGACAAGAAAGGAGATAATAAAGGAAAGAAAATTGCCAAGGAACCTGGTAAGGATTATTTGTTGACGAGTGTTGAAAGGGACTATTGGCGACAACTTGCAGTAGTGATGCGGCTAACTGGAGATCTAAAGGAGGAGACAATGGTGAAGTTGATTTTGTGTTTCTTTCTTGCCCATTTCGAGTGCCTCCAGGTAAACGTAAGACTTGTTAACAGGAAATTGAAAACAAAACAACCCTCGAGAACTGCAAGTTATGCACTAAAAGTTGAGAACTCAATATGTAAGTGTGAATGTGAAGGGTGTTTTCTTTTTCAAGATCTGATCAAGTCTCACAATCATTTATTTTTTAATGATATTTCACAGAAGAGGTGTGGAAACACTTATTGCAGTTGTGTGAGTTAGCTTAGCACAATCAAAAGTTGGTAGGGCAAAATATCTTTGTTATCCAGATTGATAAAAGGAATATATCATGAAACGAGACTCATTAAATTTGCTATATCAGGTATTGTTTATATAATTTGAGAAGTCGGGAATGGAAAGATCTTTGTTAATAAAATGAAGAGTGTTATTGATTATTGGTTAAGATGTGGCTGTAGAATGTTACTGATTGCGAAGCAGTAGTTGATAAAATTCCCGTAAGTAGAGTTGTGAACGTAGCCTTAAATGAGACATTGGCTTTTCGTCTTTTTAGAGAAGATCCTTTCTACGTTTACTTTTGGAACTTGACTACTACTGAGGTTGTTTTTGATTAATGCCAGAACTGTCAGAATAGGACTGTTGAAGAAGGCCTACGAAAATGCTAGTCTTTAATTTCTGAAATGTCGTGGATACATTCACTTGATGGCTGCAATTGATATTATAGATGAGATAGTAAGAAGTAGATGAAATTAGCATAATGATACTAAAATCTCCCAATTTGCAGGATGAAAGTTTTTTTATAAGAAATAAAATGCGTTAATGCAAAAAGGAAAAAGGTTTAGGAATCCTAAACCTGGTACAAGAAGAGTAGCATACTAGGGAAACAGCAGAAGCAAGAGACTTTACAAGCTTTCTTACACTACAGGATTGTCTTTAATCAATCCTAATCATTACAAGTTATCCGGGGGTACATCCTACAAGGAAACAAGATCATGACTCATAGTTGTATGAACATTGCATCCGAATAGCAATTCCCTGATGCTCTCCAAGGTTATATGAATGAAGTCTTGACCATTTTGACTTGTCCCTTGAAAAAATCTGCCATTTCTGTCCTTCCAAAGAGCATACAGAAGTTTGAATGCAGTAGAGCCACCTTTGTGCGTAAACTTAACTTGTTTAGCCCATGAAATATACAATGACCTAAACGTTGGGCAAAAAGTGAGCTTGCAATGACCATGTCACATGCAGGACGAAAGTTGACTTCAATTTAATGATGACTTTCAAACGAAAACCAGCTATACTCTACTATGATTTGGTCTGTACATCTTAATTTGAACTTTGTATAATAATCAAATTTGGTAGACGTGTTGTATAACTTTCTTTTTGCATTCTTCAAGTAAACTCTCACTTTCGCCCAAAGGGACAAAAAAGAAAAAAAAATCGAAGTATTCTCTTTCTTAAAGAACCAGTATCCTGACTAGATATCTAGCCATCAGTTCATATACAACTTTCTGTGAAAGTTAGTCTAATAGTTCTCTTACGTTGCATTTCTTCAAAGAATAAAAAGTATTATTTTTTGCAGTTAACATCTCTCCTTATATATAGGCATTGAAAGCTTGAACCTTTGTTTAATGAAATTCTAAGTTACTCATGTTTAATTTTTAACAAAAGGACATAAAGTATAGTTTGGCCCACAGGATGCAATAGCAGTAAGCAGCTAGATTACTTCACATCATTCCCAGCAGCTCCTCATTCCCAAAGTAAGAGAAAGTTCGGCCAGTTATGTCATGAGAACTCTTGGCTCAAGCAAACAAAAAATAACAACTCCTCCAGAATTTGCCAAGGTCAATGAAACTAGCTCTTTCATGGACACCACTAGCAGTAAAATCCAAATATGAAACCAATTAAGGACAGACACCAGAGGGTCTACCTTCTACTTATGTAGCTTCTTATTGCAAGCAAGCCATCTTGGTACTACAAATAACACAAATTATTACGGACGAATGCGTAATATGTACATGGTAGGGTCACATGGTACATAATTATCGGATTTTAAGTTCTCTATTGTTGGAAATTGACAAAAGCAATTAGTTATAAGAATCAAGTGAGTTATATATAATGATAGAACTTATAACTCATTGTCTTGAGGCTTTGGATTGAGATATAATGTTCTAGTAATATATAGGCTCACATGGATATAGTCAAATTTCTCCCCAAGTCCCCTCAAAACCATTAGTTGGTGTCAAAGCTAGGTTGACAAAGTACAATGATTAGAGATTCATGAATTTGGGGCAGATGAATGGGTTATTCATGGTCTATCCATAGAATTGAGTGAAATGAATGGGTGATTCATGGAATGGTTCAAAAGGACTCCCATGAGCTATAGGTTGAGGAAGAACTAGTCGATATGGATGAAACTATTTATCAGGAAGAGATGTTGGAAATTCACAAGTGAAGTAAGCTCACGTTAAAAAAAGACATAAAGATGAAATAAATTATATATAAAAATATGATCCATAACCCATTACCTCAAAATTTTGCATCGAGATATGATGTCTTGGTATACGTGAACTTACTTAGATCAGGTCCAATTTCTCCTCAGGCCCCCTCAAAACCCTTTTATCATACTACTAAATTGAATGCAAGGAAAAATTTTGTATCATCACACAATTTGCATATACGTGCTAGCTATACCAGTAAGGGTGATATCTAATAACATCATTTCTCAAATTGGCATAAACAAGCTGATTTATTTTCGAGAGAGATAGCAGCTGGATTTTGGCTCCCAGTATTCAATCCAAATCCTGGGATAGAATACTAGAAGTCAACACTAGCTACATTCGCAGCGTCCATATGACTTCCCCCTGGGTGTCAGCTACAGGTTTGGTAGTTGTCATATCCGACAAGTTTCTACCCATATATACTGGAGCAGTCCATTTTCATTATGTCATGAATGCAATGAGCTCCATAAGCTTTTACTGCAATTCAAGGAAGTGTGCAACAAAATGCAGTTTCCTAAGGTTAGAAAACATCCTACGTATCGGACAAATTGGCATCACTGAGGCTTGAATCATTATGGGGTGAAAAGAAAACACACCAACATGGTTTGCCAACCTTGCTTTCATCTACTTTATTGCGTTCAAGCACAACTCATCATCACAATTATACATTCTACACATACTATGAAGAGGAAGCATATACACTGAAGCATCTCTAGGGGACCAGATAATATGATGACGCTGCAAGGCATTGCAATCAATTGTTCAAAGGATGCATTAGGAAGATTCTTGACTTGTACATGATTTTTTGACTTGTTCAGCAAACATAAATTTTCTAAAAGAGCCACCTAATTGTTATGTTATGCACTCCTGTTATATGATTGGATTACACAGAACTGATGACCCAAAGAAGCAACTTTTTTGTTCTAATAGCTCCAAAATGGAACTATTTGGAGTGTTCCTTCAGAAAAAACAAGTAATAGATTAATATATAGCCATAAGTGCCAGCTAATGTAACAAAGGATGGGTAAAATATTGCACGAACTTCGATCGTGGAGAATACACAGAGGTGGCATTCCTCCACAGGGCTCACATGTTAACACAACAAAATAAAAATGATAAATATACTACACTAGTCACGCTACAAGGAAACTGTGATGCCTAATTGTAAATAGGAGTTATCCCCAATCAACAAAGGGAAGAGGCAGGTATCCACATTCTGGAGGAGGCCTTAATGATGGTGGCAAATTACCCCATGACATTCCCATGCTATCTCTTAGCACATCACCTGGTGATTACAAGAAGAAACAAAACTAAGTAGAACCTCATAGTAGCCAATGGAACTAGGAAAGAAATTACACGACAAGCTTTCTGATCATAGAAAACAGTTCCCGGATGATGTAATAGCTAATGCAACCCAGTGCAAGTTTCGCGCTAAACAGTAAGTATTCACAAACTATTCAACCCTGTGTTTGTGTTGAGGTTTACTTGTCCATAAGAAGTAGAAGATGGAACGACTGCATCTTTGACTCCCAACAAAAAAAGTAGTTAAATTTGGTTAGCAGAAGTTATCACAAGTCTTTGAAACTAAGCACGTAGCAACAGATAATTACCCTGCATAGCGCTTCTGCCAACTAACTGATATGTGGAAAGAATAGGGGACGGCTGATTTTCCACGAAACCCGAAGCTGAATGATAAAATTAAAAAAAACATTACAAAAGGCACCAATGAATTTATTTCCTAAAATCATTTACGCACAAGGGTTGTTATAATTCGATCACAATCTTTTTAAATTTCGGAAGTATCCCAACACCTTGAGGAGTAGGAGATGTGTGCAAGTATTTGCAAGAATCTCCAAATGGACAAAATCCCTTCACAATTTACACCAAAAAAGTAAGTGTTTTAAATCAAAATAACCAAAAACAAGTGATGTGATGTTACAATAAGAAGTCACAAGAAAAACAAAGCAAAAAAGCTACCGTTTTAGCAAAGCGATTACAGACACCTTTGGGGAAGCCAGCATCAGATGAAGCACGAAAGCTGATGTTGGTGTTGGTGCTGTGCCAGAGAGATTTTGCGCGAAGGTGAGAGGAACTTTGGAGATGGCGTTTACGAGCAATGGGTGTGTCTTGGAATTCCTTGTCACAGTAATCACAGTAATACTTTCCCAGTGGCATTTCTTTTTCTAATTCTTGCAGAGTCACAGTTATCGCTCGGCAAGGGCAAAAGTCCAGCCTCCTACAATCTTTTGAAACAATTTCAGTTTTTGGCTTCTTACTGGGCTAGCCTCTTTTTCGAGCTTTACGGTTCCACTTCCATCAGCTCTTGAAATTAAATTTTTTTCCCACAAATTAATTCTATTTTTATATAATAAAACAAGATCATTTTATATTTAATAAATAGTCACTTTTAAAAATGTAAAATTTAATGCTTTAAATTCAATTAGATTTAAAATAAATTGAAAAAAAAATTTGAGATTAAATTTGGGTTAAATGTTTTAAATTTGATGGAGATCACATTATTTGGATTCAACCCTACACATTTTCATCTCTAGGTAGATATTAACATAAAATTAGTTTCAAATTTTTTTTGAATTAGATTGTAGCTATATAAGTCTAATATGAAAAATATAGAAGTTACATTTTATAACAAAAGTTGTACAAGAGCATTTTAAATATTTAATGTCACTTCATGTTAATAAACACAAAAGAAGGGCATTAAAAATTCAACCCCATCTAACTACCTGATCTAACCTGATACCTAATGTAAACAAAAGGTTAGGTCGGATTAAATGGAATCATATATTCCTAAAATGTTTTTTCGTTGGGTCGAGTCTGATTATTAACAAATTGTAACCGGACATAACCTGAGACTCAATCATTTATATTTTTTTTGGTCTTGTTCTTTTATTTTCGTTAATTACGATTCTATTTGAATACCTGTGCAATTTAATCCCGAGATTAAAAGGACGGTGCGAAGGTTACATAGTGAAACCAAAATAACTTCAAGAATACAATAAGGAATTGAACTTGAGGATACTATAGCCAATCCAATAATTTTCATAAAAGCATGCAACAAAAGGCTAGTTTTTTAATCCTCCCACTAGGAGTGTTAGCACTTGGATCGAAATAAAGAAGCTGCTTTTGGAGAAATACTTTCTAGCATCAAAGACAAACATCATACAAAAAGAGATATGCAAGATATAGCAACCAAATAAAGAATCCCTTTATTAGTATTAGGAGAGCTTAAAGAAGTTATATGTCAGCTACCCTTACCATAATATTTCAGAACAACTCCTTATTCAATACTTCTGTGAAGGATTGTTGCATATGAAAAGGAGCTTGGTCAATGCAATGAATGGTGGGGTATTATGTGAAAAGACTCCTATGGAGGCCAGAATTTTAATCGAGCATATGACAGCTAATACTCAACAATTTGACACTTGCAATGATGTTTGTTAGGTAAATAAGGCAAACAATTCTTCTAGAGAATCTCATTTAGATAAACTAACATCCTTTGTTAGGCAAAATGTTGTAGGACAAGCATAAGTAAAAGCTTGTCGTATATGTGCAAATGTGAACCATCTAACAAATGGGCATCCAACTTTGCACGAGGGAAGCATGGAGTACATTAATGCCATAGGGGGAACTTTTCCAACCAATACAACCCTTATTCCCAGACTTATAAAGTAAGTTGGAGAGATTATCCAAACCTGAGTTATAGGGGAAATAGGGTGCAAAATCACTTCCTAAATAGTCCACAAAGAGTGCAATAATTCCAATCAAGGTTATAAGCCTCTTCTTCCAACTCAGGTAACTCTTTAGAATATATAGTTAAATCTCTTGCAATTAACACTTTACAATTCTAATAAGTTGTGCAACAATTTTAGCAGGAGACAAAGTCTAGCATTCAAAACCTAGAGAAAAAAATGAGTTAATGGCAGTGGCTATCAACTGTTTTAAAGCCTAAAAGGGAGGAAAATTGCCATCACAACCTAAGATAAATATGATGAATATTAATGTAATCACCTTGAGGAGTGGCAGGGGAGCTTGAGGATCTTAAGAGGATTATACAAAGGATGGCTAGTGAAGAAGAAATTGAGAAGGAGCTTAAAGGAGAAAGGGATATACCTTCTAGCTTAAAGGTAAATGTTGAAGTCACAATTGTTGTAAAGACTAATCCTCCACCATTCCTTAGTAGGTTAGCAAAGTCAAACAAGGAGGATAAGGATATGGAGATCTGGGAGATCTTTTATAAGATTGAGGTGAATATACCACTGTTAGATGAGATCAAGAAAGTGCCAAGGCGAAATTCCTTAGGATTTTATGTACCAATAAGCGAAGGTTAAAGAGGTAATGAAATGGTCAGGATGGGTGAAAATGTTTTTGTGTTCTTTAAAAGAAAATAACTCCTAAGTTTAAAGACTAAGGCATGTTTACCAGTCCTTACAATACTGGTAACAATAAGATTAAATGTGCCATATAGATTTAGGAGCATCAATTAATGTTATGTCTCATTGCATGTATGTTTCTTTGAATTTAGGCTTGTTAAAATAAACTAATGTTATCATATAATTGGTTAATTGTAGTAACGCTTACCTAGATGGGGTGATTGAGGATGTGCTTGTGCAGGAGAATGAACTAATATTTCATGTTGATTATTATATGATTGACATGAATGATGAAAGTTCCTATAATCCAATATCTATCTTACTAGGTAGATCGTTTCTTAACATGACCCAAACTAAGATAGATATTTATAAGGGTACCCTCATGATGAAATTTGATAAGGAACTTACTCTTTTCAATATTTTAATTTTAATAAGCACTCTCATAATGACCATTCTGTTTTTGCAATTAATGTGATTAATCCTTAAGTATAGGAAGATTGTGAGTGGAAGGATACAAATAAACAAGAAGTAGTTTCAACGAAAGACAAGACCGAAACTTTTAATGTCTCAAGAAAAAGTTTTATCACTGATCAAAAAGTGCTTATTTATTGTGCTAGATATAAAATGTTT
Source organism: Erythroxylum reticulatum (assembly GCA_025504915.1). Taxonomy (NCBI): domain Eukaryota; kingdom Viridiplantae; phylum Streptophyta; class Magnoliopsida; order Malpighiales; family Erythroxylaceae; genus Erythroxylum; species Erythroxylum reticulatum. The sequence continues at coordinate 24,784,580 of JANSVA010000006.1, read as the reverse complement.
CTGCATAAACTTTTTCCTTATTAGGTCGATCCTTTTGTGATTGCTAATGTCTCTCCCTGTGCTGCAGTAGAGATTAAAAGTCTAAAAATAGGAAAGACGTTACATAAAAGTGGTCATTGACTCAAGCCTTACCTAGAAGAAGGTTAAGTGGAAAATATAGAAATTGATCCTTGGAGATCAAAATTTCATTACATGATGAGGAAAACATGGAGTTGAGCTAATAACAATAAACAAAAGCACTGCTTGGGAGGGTACCCAAGGGAATTTTGTTCCTTTTCATTTACATTTTCGTTGTTGAAGTTTTTGTTTGAATGCTCCATTTCTTACATTTAAGGTTACATTCGAGACAATGCAAGTTTTAAGTGTGGGGGTGGGGATCTTAGTTATCATGTGTGTTTTGAGTTTGTTTATCAAGAGTGTTTAAGTTGTTTATGAAGAATCAAATCAAATTAACAAGCATTTTCTCCTTCTCTATTGCTTCTAAGATTATATAGTTATAATTAGAGAGTAAAATTAACTAGAAAATTTTATGGTAACTTGAACATGTTTTTTACTCTTGTGATTGGTAAATGTACATTATCTTTAAAAGAGTAGTGACTACTGGGTAGATATAAACTTGTAAAATTTTGAGCCTTTTTAGACTGACACATCTATATTAGTCTCATTGTCATTTATTCATATGTGACCTTCATGACATATACATTTTGACTTTGCTTTTATTTTCTATTTGACATTACACTTTTATCGCATACATTAACAAGAAAATGATATAGGCATTCTTTTTATTACAAGTTAAATTAGCCAAACAGCTTATATATCAATGATTTTTCCTTTTTTATAATCCACCTTAAGCTTTATTAGCCTTTTTTTCTTTTATGCTAACCACATTACAAGCCTTTAACCTAACCAAATGTCTTACCCAGCCCTTGAAGCTAGTGGAGCATTTGTGATTGTTGATGTTTGTGGATGGACAAGAGTATAAGTATAGAGGTGTGAATATATGTGGGTTGATTATAATTGATGCAATGGGATTTTATCTCTTAACAATGAATTCCATTGTTAATGTAGTTCTTTCAATTTTTGTTGAAAAAATAATATTATAAACAAATAAAAAAATTGAAATAAAATTATCAAGGAGGAAAATCATATTTTGTAAAGTAATTCATGTTAATTTTCCTCCTAAGGTTGTATGGAGTGGGTGATTTGATTATGATGCAAATGAGGGAGACGTTGTTGAAGGGTACTCCTTATGGTCCCAATGTGTTTATTATTAATTTTTGTGAGTGATTCCTTCTAATTCCTTTGTTTCATATGGTTTATAGTGTGAAGGCTTAAATCTAAGCTATGAAATATAGTTTTTTGCATTCATTATAACTAATGGTACCTAATTTTGAGTGAATGTTAATTTTTACACTTGATGTTCCATTGAGTGTTTTTCTTGCTTCACTATCTTTAATGGCTTTTGCATTAAACTATCCAAATACATCTCACCGTCCACATACAACCTTAAAAAGTCCTTTAATTCATGATTATTCATGTGAATCATAGTAACGAAAAACTGAAATGATGTGCAAAGTCTTGGATTGTCTTGATCAAGAATGGTGTTTGAGTGTACCTATAGATCTATCTTATTCTCAAACATATCTTGTTAAAGTCTACCCCTAGATTGCTCAGTTTCTAAAAGGAATGGTTGTTTGTTGATCATGAGTAAAGGCGTTGAATATTTCTTTCTTTCCATGGTTTTGAATGTGACACCCAGATACCCCTTGGGAGGATACGAGAGTGTCACATAAGACAGTACAAACAAACCAAAACATTTCACTGCAGCATAGCATTCAAAAATAAACATTTCCAAAACATATGAAACATTTCACACATGCATTTTCAGAATCTCAAATAAACATACAATACATATCATAATTTCAGAAACCATACTAAATTAAGATTATTACATACCTTCAAACAAAAATCCAAAGTTATATACAAGCCCAAAACAAACTCAAAAAAAAAAAAATTGAGCAATATAAAACTCATACTCATTTGGCCAATGCGATTGACTTGTCTCATTCCTTAGGTCCTTCTCTCTGAACCTACACAAGGCAAATTCACCATGCTAAGCATATAGCTTAGTGAGTAATAACTAATATATACATAAACTGACAACTCGTCACACTGAATCATGTAACAGCATCAATAAGCATTCAAAGATTTCTTTATCAGCAAGTCAGATAGAATGTATTTCAGAATAGATTTTTATAAATAACAGAACTACATAACACAAAGAGGATATAAACCCCTCATAATCAGAACATAATTTGGTTTATGTCAGAATCAAACAGATATTATAATACAAAAATCAAATGACTACTAAATCCATTTACAGAAGCGGGTAACGAGACTTATACAGAAGAGACCGAAGTCTACACATCGAAGTGTCCAGAAGAGACCAAAGTCTCGACAATGAAGTATCAATAACAGAAGACACCAAAGTGTCATTAACAGAAGACATCGAAGTGTCACAGAAGCAGTTGCAGACCCTTCTAGGCATGCCTATTTACCCACAACTAGAACCCATTAGTTTTAAAACAAAACAAAGTCATTTTAGACATTTCATGTGCAAGGTAAGTAGTTAATCATATTGATAAGCAAGTAGCACTTCCAATGATATAAATATGCGTCAAACGCCTTGGATAATCATTGTCCAGAATTCAGAACACAATCAGCATAAATCAAATTCAGCAAGCAAAACAAAGTAAGGTGTGACCATCTAAGATTACTCACAAAGCTCCCTATTTGCTTATTGCCTCAAAGTCCCGATAATATCTGGAATCGGTCGCTCTAAGTGTTCCTCTAAAGCGTTCAATACAAACATATATTACTATTGTGCACAATTATGAATTCAATTATGCACATTCATGTATACTGAATATGTATGATGCATATTCATGTCAAAAATCTGAGTTTCTTATCCTTAATCTTATCACATTATCGATCATGTGAAATCATACTTAGTCCCTTAATCCATATTTATTTCACAATCTACCTTTGAGTCCACTTTGCTCAATTATTCTCATCAGGAAGGTGAGGTAATTAGGTAATACTTTCTTCTAGAAAGTTTTCCCTCTTTTTCTTTGGTTTCCAGTGACATCAAGTTCATCCAATTTGGTTTATTATTCAATGAGTTATGCTCAAAATACTACAGACTGTGTACATTTGAAATTTTGGATAATGCATGATCATGCCTCCAAGTTGTACACCTCATAACTCTCAATTCCAATATCCAAAAATTACAAACTTTATACCAATTTAAAGCTAAGAGAATAAGCTACAACTTTTGTCAAGACACCTCAGTCTAATTAAGCTTACATTAATACAGTTTATTCAATAATCATAAGACATGATTTCTATCCCTAGTAGTGCTACAACCTAAGCCAAGACTCAATTTCATGCCAATTGAAAGTCTTAGAGACATAATTAAACCTTTAATTCTTCAAGAAAGTTGTATAAATATGTCTCAAGTTTAATATGAATTAAGAATCAACTCATTTGAAAATTTACAGATTAAGATATAATCACAATACCGAAGTATATTCAATGAAAATTCTCCAGATCATGACATTCCAGCACATTATCTTACTTTCATCAATCAATCTCTTTCAGATCAATTTATATGGCTTTAAATTTTTATCAGAGAAAGAAAAATGTCTTAGGAGTCTATTGGTTTAATTCTCAAGTCATTTGGAGGTCAGATGACAAAGTTGTAGCTAAAAGAGTCAACACAGTTCGGTTTTGGTGCAACTAGTCTTCTCTTCTCTCTCTAAAAACACAAGTTCCCTCCCTCATCACTGAACCAGTTTTCTTCTTCTTCTTTCTCTCTTCTACTTAATCCCTCATCACAAAATTATACCCTTACATTTACTCCTACAGTTTTTACACCCATGCAACTTATCTTATGCTAAAACAACTCAAAATACAAGATTATCTACAAAAACCAAAATTAGAAAATTTTCACTACTATTCATCATTTTCAGCCTTTGTCACATTTTCTACACTCTCTCTTTCCTTATTTCATGATTCCTACACCATTTTTAACTTATATTCTTTGCATTTCTACTTCTATTATAGCCCATCTTACTCTCATACAACTCAAAACTCAAGATTCAAACCAAACACCAAAATCAAAACTCACCTACAGTTTTTCATGCATAATTACTGTACAATATATCAACTCATGTATCTCATGTATGTGTTCATTTCTAGCATGCAAAACATCACCAAAACTCAATTATAGAACTCAAAAACTTAGAATTTTACTTACCTTGTTTTCAGAAAATCACAGCAGTGAGAAAGAAGACCAAAGCTATGCCGAAGAGAGTTTTGCCTTACACGATTTGTAATATCTTGCTTGAATAACTCATTGACACGTGGCCCCCTTACATGTGGGCTACTTTTCATCCTCTTATAAGTGTTGCATGTCATTATGTTATTAGTCCATTTTCTTAATCTAAAATAACCAAAATTTTTCAAAATTTTTTTTCTAAAATCTCAAATATTCTAAAATATTACTAATAGTCTCCAAATAAAATTTTACCACCAATAATCCATAATTCCTAATTTAATCTCATTTATAAATCAATTATACCTGGAAAATGTCAATGAATGCATGCACAATTATTTACATATCAACAAATACTCAATTATACAAAGCAAACGATGTACTGAAAATTCCTAAATTTTCTAACCCCTAACATGAGGTGTTACATTGAAAGTTATTCCTATTTTTTATTGACTATCTATTCTTAGTAGCTATGGAAAATGAGGAAGTGTTTGGATTGTGATTTTGATTTTGTTGTTTTTCCTGAGGATTATCAAATGGTAAGTGTAGGGAACTTAATAAGTGCTTGATTGATTATGTATGAAATCATTAATAATTAGTGATTAAGATAGTCATTTTGGTTCAAATTTTGTTTAGGAATAAGTTGGAAGCACAAGAGCTAAAATGAGCTCAAAGCACTTCCTTGGAGTCACCCTCTTGATGTTCAACTTTGTTTGCTTTTGTAGGACAAGAAAAAGATGAATTAGAGTAAAGATGAGACAAGAAAATGCAAGAAATGAAGTTCTTACAACCTACACAACAATGTATGGAACCATAGAAATCTCTAGAAAAGTGTAAGATCATTTCAGCATTTCCTACAACATACACAGCTGTTTAGAAACACGAAATGGAAAATTTTTGATATACATGGTTAGATACACAAACATATATCAAACCATATATCTCCTAGAACCATATTAGCTATAAATAGACATTTAAGCAACCAAAGAAGGTATGAAGTATTGAAAGGGGGTAGAACTCTTACTTCTTTGAGATATATGGAGAGCTAACTGTTGAGCAAGTTTTATATAATAATAAACCTCATAATATCGTAAGTATACGAATCATATCTTGTAATATCAAGAGTATCATTCCCACGAGGACTAATAGACACCAAATAGCTTGAATAAGAACTTTGTTTAAGGTACTAAGAATTAGTTTGAATTAAAATAAATAATTGAAATAAAAAACAAATAAGCAAATAAACAGTAGAACTGCCAATGAAATTTAAGATTAATCAAAAGTTAAAAACTTATAAACTATTATATCCTTATTTTGTTTCACTTAAAATTATTGATTTAATTTATGTTTGATCTAAGATATCCTAAAGTTTTGATCATTCTCTTTCAAAATCTAATCAAATAACCCTAATTGAATTTGATATTTATATATTTATAATCTCTCGATTTACAAACTACTTCTAACTTGTTCAATTAGATTTGAAGTAATGTTATAGATAATTAATTTCACAATCAAGATCTCACTTCAATTAGTCGTTAATATGATAATTGTAGGTCTATTAAGCTATTAACTCTCATTATGCAACTTAATACTAATGACTTAATTCACTCTCTTGATATATTACCAAGTATAAGCATGACAATTATCACAAACATTCAAAGATATATTGAATTCAACAAGAAATGAGATTCATAAAATGATTCCAGAATAATTTAATCTAGGTTTTAAAATCCATAAACATGTTTTACATAGTAGAAATCCAAATAATCATCCAAGACAATGAAGGAAATAAAGGGAAAAGAAAGAAAACTAGTTTGTGTCTTGAGCTGGAAATATAGAATTTCTCTAAAGCTCTTCTTGATGTCCCCTCTTGCTCTTCTTTGATATAATGACTACTGCCTCTTTTTGATATTTCTCTTGTTCTTTTATCGTGCATTAGGGTTCTAAGGTTGTGTCTAAGGTTTTCCCACTTTGTTTGATTCTGAAAATAACTATGAACCCAAAATATTTAAAAAAAAAACTCATGCCTAGAAAACCTTTTGTCACGATCATGCCTTGAGTCACGATCATGCTATTGGAAAATCATATCCCAAACTCAGCAAAATAATTATGAAAAATTTTTATATTTTAATTTCCTAAAAACCAAGATCACTTTAATTCTATAAAATAATTAACATATAAATCATTATAAAGTAGGTCTTAATTCGTACCTTATTTTAAAACTTGATCATTTTCTTCTTATATCCCTTGAACTGCTTCTGAAATCAATTTATTTCAATCACCATAGTCTCACAAGTGTCCAGCATTTAATAGTATCCACATAACAAGTTAAGAGAACTTTGTAACTCTTATAGAGATGTTTAAGCAAAAAGTTTTAACTCTCTGAGAGCTTAAGCCTATTTATAGTAAGTTTTGAACGTTTTAGTAATTTAATTAAAATTAAATTCTAATTTCAGTTAAACTTTATTTATAATTACAAATAATTCTAATTAAATACCAATTATATTCAAACTAAATTTGATTAACCTTTCTGTGCATGATTTTTTCGTATAATTCGATCTTTTCATCATACAATATTTCAATTAAACATAGAGTATGAAATTAATGTCTATTTTATTTTGAGTCCAATTATATTAGTATTCCGTCATTAATTATTGATTCAATTAATGACATTTGTAAACTATTTACAAAGCATCATTCCATCTTATCCAAGAATATCCCGAATTAATACTAATAGAGAAAATGTAATACTTTGCCTAATTACTTTAGGGTGATAAATCATATCTTGATCATATAACTATCTCCATATAGTTCATACTACATCTAATGATTATCAATTGAACAACTCATGATTAAATATGTCATAAGTAGTATAAAAACATAATGATTATCAATTGAACAACTCATGATTAAATATGTCATAAGTAGTATAAAAACATATAAATACTTATACAAGATAATTTTGAAAACCTTATACCAAAAGATTATTTATACAATCATTACAATAAAAATTTCACAACATACAAGTAATTTAACAAATTTTGTGATGTTATTTATCATATCAATTTGATATCCGGTCTAAATTATATTTTTTTTTTGCCTAAATAGACATTTTAATGCAGGAAATCGTCCAAAGATCTAGAGACGAGAACAAATTGACTCCCACTTTACAACAACAATTAAATCAAGCTTGTCTCTGCATTTGCTTGTTTTGCTCAAGACAAACCGTCCAAAATTATGAATTATCCAAATACAATTGCTAATCGAACAATAACAAGAACACAAGATGCAAAAGTTATGCTGCAGACATGATGCAATCGATTGCGCGCTTGCATATGCTTGTCATTGTAGCCTCTGGTCCATAAACCTTAAAAGAAAATAACCTCATAATCAGTAATTTTCGGCAATTACAACAATTAAACCAGAAAAGGAGAAGGGTAGGATACAAATTAGGCGTATTGCAATCCATTGGCTCCGTAGCTTGAATAAAAAACAGAAAAAAAGAAGGAAGAAAAAATAGCCAAAGAATTGAAAGAATAAACAAATGAAAGAGATAAATGGAGAGAATTGAACGAATAAACAAAGCAATTGAAGGGATAAACAAAATTGAAGAAAAAATAGATAACGAATTGAACGAATAAAAAAACATAAGAAAAAGGTGAATGTATAGAAAAATCAAGGACTCGAAATGCCCATATACACTTAATTAATAGAGAAAAATAAATAAGAGTAATGAAGGATAATATAAAATATATGATTGAAAAACTAAAACAATTCGAACTATAAAAATCTTGAAATAGCTAATTTTTTTATTCGATTTTTAATTTTTAGTTCAATTTATTTTAATAATTCTTGCTATTAAAAAAGATTAATTTATGAATCAATTAGTTTATTTTCTTAAACTAATCGATTTTTATAAACTAAAATAACCTAATTAATTTTTAATTAACAGTTTTTATTTTTAATTAAACTTTAAATTAAGTACAATCTCCTTCTCTTTTCCAATCTTATTTGAAAAATAAAGAATAAGAAATGTGAAGAAGATGGAATAGGAAGCTATTAAGTATTTATCAGTGTTGAAATGTGAGGAAGATAGAATAGGAAGCTATTAACTTGAAGGTTAAATTGATAAAATAAGAAGTTTAAAATTTAAAAGACTCAATCAATATTAGATCATTATAAAACCAGTTAAAGATTGAATAAAATTGAAGGATTTGAAATAAGATTGAAGGACATTGTTCTTAATTTAATGTTTAATTGAAAAGAAAGGCCATTACATGAAAATTAATTAATTTATTTTACTTTATAAATATCGAATAGCTTATAAAAATTGACTGATTAATTAATAAGCTAGTTAATTTTTAACAACAAACATTATTAAAATAAGTCGAACTAAAAAGTTGAAAATCGAACAAAAAAAACTAGCTAGTTCAAAATTTTCAAAGTTAAACTATCCAAGCTTTAATCATAGGTATTTATCGAGATAATAAAAAATGTTCAACATAAATTGTGAAGAAAGTAAAGGTGCTAAAAAAAAGAAATTACAATTTAATGGCATTAATTGTTGATGGAGATTTAATGTAGGCAAATCATATGTAAAGTCTGACATAATATTTACTATTTAGGATTATCATCTTAGAATATAGTAAGTAAAAATTTTAATAATAATTTAATCATAAAAATCTTAATTTCACTTTACAAATTTATTAGTATTTGTAGTAGACTAAGTAATTGTTAATAGATAATTTTATTAAGTTATATTAGTAGGCTAGTTTCTCAATAATTTTTATCCTTAATAATTTAACAATAATTAATTCCAAAATTTTAGCATTATTATAATTTCTAACAATAACTTTAAAAAGATTGAAAAGCATTTTAGTTTTTAAAAAGATTATGCACTGTTGAAAGTGTTTGTTTGTATTCACTATATTTCTATACATAGGAACAAGGAATAGCTAGGTTTATATACAAACTTCCTAGGACTATTTAGGAAGTAATCTAGCTATTAACTA
>JANSVA010000006.1:24764696-24775132 GCA_025504915.1 Erythroxylum reticulatum | reverse complement strand
AGGACTATTTAGGAAGTAATCTAGCTATTAACTATAGGAAATCTCTCAATTATAGGAGAAATTATAGAAGAAATAATAATACAAGATCAATCCTAATTAATACAAAATCAATTCTAATAACTCTAGTCAACATGCACAATGCTGACTGCAATCGCAATTTAATTAAGACCCTTGACATGAAGTATCAAGCATGCACTTTAGAAAAAGCTAGTCACACTTTTGTTTTAAGTAGAGAACCAAAAATCAGCAGGGCCTAATCTTGTAATATGCCAATGCATTTAGTAAAACCAATGTCTTTTCATACCTCGAGAGGGACACCAAGCTCCTCTCCCAAAGCACGCATCTTTTTCAAGCCAGTCTGATAGTTTGGACCACCTCTTCTTACATAAATGTGCATTCTTGCAGCCTTTACCTTGGATTCCTTTTATGAAAAGGAAAGGCAGAGTTTTACTATGAGACAGTCCCACCCGTTTAACTGAAATTTCAACTAATTAACTAAATATACCTTTTCCCTTAGAGCCCGTATAATACCATTGAATGTAGCAGCAACATCAGTGAAGTTGGCAATACCTCCTCCAATAAGGAGGGCTCTCTTACGGCCATCTGGATCGGCAGTGGCACACTGCAACATCATTTACAACACAGACAATCAACATAATAGGAAACTCTAGAAGGCATCAAGTTCAAAATTTTCTTATTGCTTACATCAAGCACAACTCTTGCATACTGTAAGACCTCCTCTTCATTAGGAGCGCCACTATATTCAGCATAGTTTCCAAGCTCCGATGCATAGCCCAGATCTCCAACCTACTTAAATAAAGGCATAGTCTGCACAGTTACCTAAAGCCAGATGCAAAATGCATTAACTGAATAATGCATATAAGAACTCACAGTATCAGCATAAATGACGCTGGCTCCTCCTCCAGCCACCATAGTCCAGATACGTCCTTTTGGGTTCAAAATTGTAAATTTCAAAGACGCACTTGTCTGAAAGACAAGCACATGATATAATATAATGTAATAATAGAAAGGCTTGGCAAGTGAATAGAAGAAATTGAAGATGCGACATGGTGACCACCTTTTCATCAAGTGAATGAATGAAGCCCTCGGCAGTACTCAAAACTCTTCCAAAAGGCAATGGAAATTCTATGTTACCCCACCTGAATGAACGACAAATGATGAAGCAAGCCATACCTTGTGAGCTATCAACCTAGCTTAAAATTCTGAAATAATCTAAAGTTAAGAACTGTATACTTGTTAAAGGTTTTGAAGGAAGCAGTGTCATCCAATTCTCCTCTCATATCTAGTGGATATGGCTCCCCATTCACCAGTGTAAATGGGTTTATCTCCAAAAAACTAAAGTCTAGATCTGTGGAGAGCTCAGTAAAAAGAAAGTTTCATCAACATCAAGAAGATTTTCCCTCGAGAAATGGTAAACAAGAAAGGAATCATATGAAAGCAACGAATATGTTCAATGGTCACCATAGCAAATGGATTAGATTTCATTCACCAATCATGCTATAAGCTAAGGAGTATGCCATTCCTTACACTGTACGTACCTTGAAATACAGCAAATACACCCATTATGAACTCACCAATTTTTCCTCGAATCTAAAATAATACAAAATTAGGAAAGCAGTGCTAAGAACATAGAAGAAATAGAGATTATGGAACAGAGAACACAAAACTATAAATAGGCTGACAATAAACTTCTGCGCCTTCATACTAGAGATTTTGTTATAGACTCAAGAGCACTAAGACTGTTATCAAGCGTCTAGTTGAGGGGCTTGATTCCCCATAAGAAGTAAAACATCTGTCTGCTTCTATAAATCAAGTTAGTTTGCAGAAAATTACTTACGGGATACTTGTAACACTCTACAAGGAATGTTCTGTAACTCTCAAGGGAGAAATTGGAAGATCAAGATACAAGATACAGAGAGTAAAAAAGTGGCAGACCCTTTGATAAGTTTTGAATTCAAACTGAGGGTAGGTGTTCATATATTTCAGTAAATTCAAAAAGTGATTGAAAATTTTCTTTTCTGTGATTGTATTTGTACTCGGTATGATAAAGTTATATACAATATCAGACTGATCAATCCTTCTGATATAAAAAGAATGTAAAACTGGAAGCTCCAAAGAGGATTATTAGGCATCTGTTCTTCAATTGCATAGGTATCCAGTATGATAAAGTTATACACAGTATTTGGGTGATCGCCCCTTCTGTTAGAAAAACAAGGTAAATCAAGCATATGAAATTTCTTGGAAGGAAACAGGAGATAAGCTTTCTCAAGAACATAGTTGTGTTTTCTTCTGTTTAGTTATTTTCCTGACTTTTCGCATGCTATTCTGCTCCTCTCTACAAATTCAACCAACACAAATATCTAGCAACCCCGTCAACGACAATACGGTCAATAAGATAACCAGCTATTGTCAAGTTGTATATTAGTTGTATACCATTTTAAGAAAGTCAATTTTTGATATCCCAATGATTGTGAGATACTAAGAAACTGTTTTCCTTCTTCAGGAATGTGTGAAATCTTAGGAGACTGTTTTTCTTTTATAGAAGAGTGTGAAATACTATAAGATTTATTACATTTTTAAGGGATTGTTTCCTATTTTTCCTCCTACTCGAAGATGTATATAACCATGTAATTCTTAATCAATTGCAAGAAGACAATTCATTTTCCATTCCATGGTCATGTTATTAGAACCCTAGGGTTTTTCCTTGGGAATTCTTCTTCAATCAAACTTCATTGTTGCATTTTTCTTAGGACTAGATTCTTTTTTTTTTCTTTCCTTGAGCTCAATATGTCCACATCCAAGATTATCGTCTCTAGATATCATAACCCATCCAAAGAAGCTAATTCAATCCAAAAGACAAGAGATTTGCAAAATATTCGAGCTTCCCACGAGCTCAATAGAAAGCCACCAAGTCGAGAGTGGCAAAACTATGGAGGGTAGCAAAGGTCCCAAGCAAACTTGACGGAACAACCCAAAACAGATAAGGTTTGCATAAAGGAGGTTTTAATAGTGAGGAGAGTGGCAAACTGAGGAATTTATTAAGGCATCTTGAGAAGCCCTTTGGAGCTAGTCTTTGGCTCTCTCACGTAAACCTTTATTTTCATTTTGCATGAATGCCTCATATAAGTATTATGCCAATGCTTGGATAATTGATGCTAGTGCCACAGACCATATGTGTCACAACTCACAAGGTTTAAGTTGAGGCTAGATAAGTCCCTTCAATTCCATTAATTGCAACTTAATTTCTCAATCAAGCTCTCAACGAATTTCCTTCAAACAGGTTGTGAGCACTTCACTTAAGAATTTTGTCATACACTTGGTCCGCAGTTCAATGGGGCATTTTATCAAACAAGTGTTGTGCAATACTCTAACAAACAGAGTATAGTGTAAAGCATTATTACAACAAGTCCACAAACAACTTTCAACCATATTTGTTGAACTTAACCAATGAAACACTCAATTATCATCTCTGGGTCATTTTCAGAAACTCCCTCCATGCATTTACTTTTGAGATGTACCAAAGGCTATTAGCAGGCTTATATACTTTGTTCATACTCTACCCAACATAGAATACTCGGGAAACAAAGTTAGTCAGTTCATGCAGGATTCTCAAGAGCCACATCTACAAGCTGCATATGTTTAAGAGGAATAATCATTTCACCCTAGAATCATATAATAATACGGACTATGCAGGATCTGTAGGGGATCAAAGATTAACCACAGGTTGCTTTACTTTTTTCGAGGCAATTTTGTGACTTGGAGGAGCAAGAAGCAAAATGTTATGGCTAGATTATCAGCAAAATCAGAGTTTAGAGCAATTAGTCATGGCTTGTACAAATTGTTATGGTTAAAGAACATTTTAGATGATTTGAAAGTTAAGCAGGAGGATCTTATAAAAGCATATTGCGGCAACAAATTAGTCATCAATATTGCTCATAACCCTATTTGACTTGATAAGATAAAGAACATTAAGGTTGAAAGACACTTCATCAAGAAGAAATTGGAAGAAGGGCTTGTATGCATGTCATGTGTTCTATTGAGCATCCAACTAGCTGGTGTTCTAAAAAGGTGCTGAATAATTCAAGTTTTCATGATATTACTTGTAAATAGAAATAGAAGACATCTATTCTTCAGCTTATGGATAGTATCCAGCTGTATATTAGTGTTATACCATTTTATGAAAGTCAATTTCTTGATATCACAAAGATTATGGGATACCAAGGTCATGTTTTCCTTTATAAAATTTTAAGAGACTGTTTTCCTTTCTTAGTGGATGGTGTAATCCCAAGAGATGGATTCCTTTTTTAAGAGATTGCTTCCTATTTTCCACCTACACTAAGATGTATATAACTATGTAATTCTAAATCAATTGTGAGAAGACAATTCATTTTCCCTTCTGTTTCTATGTCAGATATAATAGCTATAAGATCTACCAAAAATTGGAAAGTATCGTGATATCCAAAATTAGCATTTAGAGATCTTACTTTTCTATGTAAAGAACACTATTCTACTCATGAAAAAATTAATTAAAGTAAAATTTTAATGCCAATTGCATAAAACAATGTGCGAATCATAAACAAATTCATTCAATAGATATAAAAATGATGGGACACACCTCTAAAGGAAGTGTAGCAATCAATGGAGCACATGCCTCCAATGACATTGGCTTTTCAGTCGGAAGGAATATATTCTTGACCTATATTGATGAAAAAATAAAAGCCATCCACCATGAGGGATGCACTAAAAATAACAGCAGGAAGGTGTAATTGTGATAGAGGCATACCTTCTCCCAGTTTTCTTCAATTTCAATACCTCCGCATTCTGAGAAGCAAATGGTGCAACCAAGTCTTTCAGAGACAATTGAAAGGTAAAATTCTTGGTCATGGGGGACAAATGGCTCAACAATGAAGGTAGTTATTGGAGCCTTAGAGCCACCCATCTCAACCTAAAGAAAGTATACGTCATTCCAGAATGATCTAAATCATGCAAACAAAAAGAAAATACCATTTTTATTAACTATTAATCACCTCAACTCCAAGCCGTGCTTTCACAAAATCAGCCACTTGAGCTATATCTAAATTCAACGCTACCAGACCGCTCTTTCCACGCTTTCCAAACAACATATCGGGCTTCACAACCAATCTTGTGGATGAAAGCCATGGTTCCTGGTTGGTTAATTCTCCGAAGTCCGTAGCATGGGTCACCTTCACAACATTTTCCGTTAGGAAGTAATCAAGGACAATTTCTATCGATAATTAGTTACCTTCCAAACCTGACCACGTTGCTAAACAATTCAGAACTATCATATGATTCAAGTCTAAGGTAATCGTCGTGATTAACTACAAAATCAAAATTTTCGTACACCCAGGATCCCCCCTTAAAAGATATCCAAGCTTAGCATTGTGTATAAAAAAAAAAAAAAAAAAAGGAGGGAAAAGACGGAATGTTGTTTCAGAACGGGTTGCATGATCACTAATTTAACTGGAAATGGTGGGAAATGAGATACCCATAGTATTTCGATCAACTAAAATCATGGAAGATTGACGCGAAAAAAAGTTATAATATAACCAGAAAGAAAAGAGATTAAGGAATTCTCATGTCCAACAATCAAACATAGTTAGACGTTATATTCACCCAGATCTCAGTTCTTACTCAACCTTGCAGGGATAATCACTGCCCATTAAAGAGAAAACACAGACGAAGTTTTCATTGATTTAATCAAAAGATGCAATATTTATCCATTCGTAAGCCAACAATTGACATAAGTGTAAATAACGCGCGGACTTAAAAAGGGGTAAGCAGAAACCTGAGCAGAGCAGATCTGGAGGTCGATGCCAGCAAGGCGCTTCAAGTGCTGTTTGAGAAGCCTCTTGGAATCATACTCTCTGAGCTTCTTCCTAGCCATCTTCTTCTTTGGTCTATTTTCAATCCAATTCACTTAATTATTTATCTGTAGGCAAGACAAAAAGAAACTCAAAGTTGAAGCAGAGAGTGAAAGTTTCTGGCCTCAAGGAGAATACTAGGCTTTAGTCTCGCCAGTCACCTAACAGAACATAGGCAATACAGAGTGATGATATGGAGCTGGGATTGAGTGGACCAGTACCGAGGCTTACGTGACGCTTGTCTAATATTTACCTCACACTAGTATTATTATTAATAGCGGCTACCCATCATTTGCATTACTTTCCAACATTAATGATGGCCCCATAAACAAGAAATTTATGGTCATGAGTCCCACTTCAAATATCTGAAGAAGTATGGATTTCAAGTTCTCAAGGGTGGATGTTGAATTGCCTTCTGAAGAAGTTTCAAAGATTCTCCTGTTTATTTTGGGATTTCATGTTTTCTCCACATATAGTACGAGTTGGACTAGAATTGACTCGTCGGTTGGAGAATGTGGGGTGGGGGGAGCCGAACTATATGATTCAATTATGAGGTGTGGGCGTAGGAGGAATTATGAAAATTAGGTGTATGTATAACTTCCCATTTGGGAAACAATTAAGAATTGGAGACGACAGGAGCAGTGTGGTAACATAGACATAGCACTAAAGCAGTTGGGCATTTGGAGATGGCATCAATCGGGACTGAACTATTACTCCTTCCGCCTGAATTAGTGGATGACAACTAAGGGAATCATATTTAGGGAAAATATAAATGTAGCTTTGGTCGAAAATTATGGCTACCGCCTGGTTTCGTCTTTTCCTTGTTCTACGCTTCTCTTAACCTCAACTCCTTGCACCACTTTCTTTTCTCTCGCTTACTGTGCTCAATTTAGCCCTCTACCTCTTTATTATCCAAAACTTCCCTGGTATAGCTTCCTTTAATCCTCCCCAATATCTGACCTACTAGGACAATTCCTTATTCCTCCCTTCCTCACACCTTATCTAGTGTTACAAAGGTTTTCGAAAGTACCACACTTGTACCGTAAACTGAGCTCATTCTTTTACAAGACAATTTCACTTAAGTTCGTATAAAAATAAGATTCATCTTTCTCATATGATCATTGACCAACAAAACCTTATTCTCAAACGCCTGAAAAGAGATACAACAAATGCTAACCTTTATTACTTACCTCAAAATATACAAATAAATGTTTTCTTAATCTCTCTGCGTGAAAAGTAAGGCTCAAATGAGCAATTTATAACCATCTCTGACTTGATGGTTAAGTTAGAATCCTAACAAAACTCAATTATCTAAATTACATCTTATCTTTATCAGATTATATCACATTATTCAATTAGATGACATTTTCACCTAAATGATACCCTATTTAATATAATTTAGCTACATCACAACTAACAAGATAAAAGATTACATCTAAAAATGATCCATTCATATCCATCCACTATCTCTAGATGATCCTCACATTGTCTTTATTTTTAGAGTTGGTGTTTATTTGTTGTGATCTTATCTGCTACATTATCTCAGATCTCTCCATGATTTCTATCTATTGATGATGAGTCATCCAAGCTCAAAGTCTCTCATAGTATACTAGTCTGATCCAATGCTTACCATATTAAGTCCATTAGTCATGGTCTGTTCATTTAAGCATACACTAAGTCCTTAGTCCATCAAGAACCTAACCTTAGTCAAGTCAACTCGTACAAGGTCCGAAATTCTACGAAAACTCACACCATGCTTGATCTAACTTGCTAAACTACCTTGGAAGCCTTGCATGCTACCGTCATGCATGTAATTCAGTTAAACTTCCACCCAAGGCTTGTTTTCAACTAGCTGTGAAATATCTACATGTGCTAAGGGGCTAACAAACCATCCCCACCAGATGAATTCAATGCCCTCTTCAAAATAATCTGTGGACACTCCTCTGAATGTGGTTTCCTTGAAGACTCCTTAGTTATTGGCACATCTCCCACATATCATTTCCCTTATATGTCGGGTTTTATCTTTGCTTTTATTTGGACACTCCTTCATAAGATCCATTGCGCTTAACATAGCATAATTATTGAGGTAGACTTGTTTTATTGAGTCATTCTCTTCTTTTCCTTGATCCTTCACGACTATAGAATTAAATTGCTCCTTACCTTTCGTTTTGGGCATTCATGAGCAAAGTGCGACTTTTTATAAATAAAACAAGTAATATCCCACTTTATTTGTTTCTTGGACTTACATTGAGAAGATTCATCTACCTTCTCCTTGCCTTTCTTCGAGTCACTCTGTGTCCCACCATTTTTCTTGCCCTTATTGCTATTTTGAATTGGTGGTGGCATTTAGAGATCTACCAAGGCATCCACACCCACTATCACGTTTGGGAGGTATTTTACATTATGCCTCCAAAGCCCATTTGCGCCCAACCTTGCAAGTCGCTTATGAAGTTGAAAAACTTGTCTTCCTCAAACATGTTTTGCACATCTAATATCAAAGATGTAAATTTTCTCACATACTCCCACACGGAGTCGTCTTCCTTTAGTCTCTTTAAAGCTTCCCTTGTAAGCCATGAAGTGTTGTTAAGAAGAAACTGATCCTTTATCTCCTTCTTCATCTTCTTCTAAGTGTCAATAGGAGGTTTACCTATACTGATGTTATTAGAGGTTCTCATTCTCCTACAAGAAATTCTTGAGCTACTTGACACTCCATTTTTCATTAAAAAAAACTTGAGGCTCCCACACTTTCACCAAAGTGCTTTTGGCACGCCCAACATCTTGCTTTGTAATGGCACACCTTAGGTAAATGATCTCCAATCTAGAATCCTCATGATCCTTCATTAACTATGCTATTTGATTTTACAACTGTTGGATATGTGTCTCTAAAATTTGGAACCGAGATAAGTTGGGAGTGACCTCGTCCTCCCTTTGAGGAATTGGCCTTATAAGCGTCTCCATTCTATTGACATGCTCCATCATATTGTCGCCTCCCACCATATTAAAATGGGGATCTAATACCAGTTGTTACAAAGGTTTTTGAAAGCATCAAACTTATATCATAAGTTATGCCTACTCTTTTTCACGACAATCTCATATAGGTCCATAGATTCAACGTTCTCACGTGATCGTTGACCCACAAAACCTTGTTCTCAAATGCCTCACAACCTTTGCAGTGTTTAGCTCTCACACTCTTGTAAGAAAACTACGAAAGCACTAAAATATTAATGTCAACAATGGAAGCACAAAAGGGATACAACAAATGCTAACCTTTATTACTTCCCTCAAAGTATACAAAAAAATGTTCTCTCAATCTCTATATGTGAGGATCAAGGCTTAAATGAGCTATTTATAGGCACCTCTAGCTCGATGACTAAGTTAGAATCCTAACGGAACCCAAATACCTACATCATATCTTATCCTTATCAAATTATATCACATTATCCTATTAGATAACATTCACATATAAATAGGACTCCATTTGATAGGATTTAGCTACATCAAATGTTGGGATCCTGCTCTCGTGGTTCACGTGGATGACATCCTAAGTAACATCTAAACGCGTGCTCTACAAGGGTAGTGATCCCCCACCAGGACAAACATCAAAACAACAACCTTCTCCTATTTCAAGGCAGATTTATTTGGGAAAACCTCAATCTTATTGCGTCTATCTTGAGGCAATTAGCAAAACTATCATTTGGGATATCAGATTAATACCATCTTAGGACGGTTTGAAAGAAGAAGACTTCGAGGTCTACAATTTTCATGAAGACCTCGAAGGCAGATTTTATCGTCTGAAGGGTCAAAAATGGAGCAGATGATAGCATCAGACGAATAGTGTATAGACGAAGGACTTTAGGTCACAAAGGTAGAAAGCAGACAAAGCAAAATGACAGACGAAACAAAAGATAGACGAAGCGGAAAGACAGACGAATGTCAAAGCAGATGATTCAGATGGTCAACTTAATACGAAACAAAAGTCAACCTAAGACGATACAGATGGTCAACTTAAGACGAAACAAAAGTCAACCTAAGATGATATATCTCTTAAGACAAAACGTCTTTATAGACGATACAACTCTTAAGACGAATGATGTCATCACAAACGATATGTCTTTATAGACTGTTGGGACCCTGCCCTCGAGGTTCACATGTCTGACATCCTAAGTGTCATCTGAACGTGTGCTCCACAAGTGTGGTGATCCCCCACTAGGACAACCATCAAAACAATGCTCCTATTTTATTTTAGGACTGATTTATTTGGGAAAACCTCAATCTTAAAGCACCTATCTTAAGGCAATAAGCAAAGCTGTCAGTTGGGATAAAGCACCTATCTTAAGGCAATAAGCAAAGCTGTCAGTTGGGATAACAGATTAATACCATCTTAGGATGGTTTGAAAGAAGACTCTGAGATCTACAATTTCCATGAAGACCTTGCAGGCGGATTCTATTGTCTGAAGGGTCAAAAATGGAGCAGACGATAGCATCAGATGAATAGTGTATAGAAGGAGAAGTTTAGGTCACATAAGCAGAAAA
>JANSVA010000006.1:24707865-24740226 GCA_025504915.1 Erythroxylum reticulatum | reverse complement strand
GCAACCAAGTTCATAGGGGTTTGGTGCCAACATAAGATAGACCATTTGAAGTGCTACATAAATTGGGGAATGTAGCGTACCGATTGAAGTTGCCCGTGCAGTTAAAGGTACACCCTACTTTTCACGTTAATTTTCTCAAACCTTACTATAAGGATGTGACAGATCCGAATAGGAGTCAAGTGAAGTGACCACCACTGGTTTTGAGAAAACAATTCGAGGATCAAGTGGAGAAGATCCTAGATCACCAGACCATGGGTCAACATAAGAATAAACCTATCGCAGAAGCTACGTGGGAGAAAGATATAACCTTGTGGCAGTTCGAGGATCAAGTAAACGCCTACCTTCAAACTAATTCGACGAGGGCATCGAATCCATCTGGTGGGGGTGGTTTGTTAGACCCCTAAGTTCCGGAGCACTTCTCAATGAACTTCATGAGGAGCCTTAGGCGGAAGGTTAGCTAGATTCACGTAGAAAGGAGGCATGTGAAAACACTAAAGCATATACGGGCAAGCGGGATCAGACTTGATGCAAATTTTGGTAGAGTCTCGGACTTTATAGAGATTGACTCGACCCAGGCTAAAGACTTAATGGACTAAGGACTTAGCCTATGCTCGGATAAATAGACCACGACTAACGGACTTATTGTGGAGAAGCATTAGATCAGGCCAATGTGCTAGGGGGCTTCGGCGAGATCACATTACATCATCAACGGATAGAGATCATAAGGAGATCTTGGATGATGTGGCAACTATAGTGGAACTGAACATCTGAAGATATTAGAGTTCTTCAAGGATAAGGATGTTAATTTCCTAGTTGAATGTAAACTCCATCTTGTTTTTATCTTATCTTATCAATTAGAGTCCTATTTAGAAGGGGGTGTCATCTAGTTAGTCCACGTGATGTAATCTGATAAGGATAGACGTGATCTTAGCACGATCTTTAGGTAGTTCGGATTTAGTAAGAATCTGAATGTAACTTGGATTCCAAGTTAGGATGCCTATATATAGCTCATTCGAGCTCTGCTCTTCTCGTTCAATCAGAGAGAGCATTCTTTGTATTCTTTTGAGTGAAAGTATATAAAGTTGGTTTTATACCGTATCTCTGTGCGTTCTTGTTGCCTTTGTTCTTATTGTTCTTATAAGTATTGTTTCTTCGAGAGTGTCATTAGGTAAACACTTTGCGTGTTGGGAAAGGTTGAGTCTTACTTTAACAGATCTAAGTGAGACTGCCGTGCAAAGGGTGTGAGCGAAAAACTTGGGTGAAAGTTTGAGTTCCAAGAATACCTTTGTAACACCTTCCATGGTCAATACGTTGTCATTCCCTTCTCTTTAACAACATTAAAACACTGTCGCTTGGGCAGTTGTAATAGAAGAGACCACTCTCCAAATTTTATACGATTAAACCTTCTTTTTCTTTAATGAATTTTTTAAAAATTCTCAAAAATAAACTTCAAAGTAGTTTTTAAGAAAAAAGACTATAAAATGTTGAATATGCTTACGGAAGACTACCAAAAATTATTTTATAATGAATTATATTCTAATATTTCACATAATTTAGTTTTTCTTCAAACACCTGCTAATTGATTAAACATTAAAATTATAAAAATTTGAATTTAAGAACACTAAATTGAAACTATTTTGGGCCTTTTGAATTATTGAATCATTTTTTTACTCCTTACATTAGTTAAAAGATGAAAATAGTTTCACTTTAAAAAAATTTCAACTAGTTTTACTTTTCATTTAAAATAATTTGTTCTTTATACTCTTTCACTTGGTTAGATCTTTTAATACTATAAATATAATTTTATTTTATTTTTTAACCACATGTAATGAGAGGCATGAAATAGAGGTGTTAAAATAGTAATGAGTACTCATCCTTCACTAACTCAATGCAATCAAATTTTGCCTTTGGTTGTTTGGAATGAATATTCACTTTAATGTTAATGTCTTATGATCATATAAATGAAACAGAAATTAATATCAAGGCCTTTAAATTATACAATATATTGTAATACCAAATAATCAAAAGTTTTTAAGAAAATAAATAATTTCATTTAAAACAACCCAAAATGGGAATTGAGATGGAAATAAAAAAATGTTGCAACTATCTATATCAAAACAACAACAGAAAACTCAAAGGACCTTTAGCTTTCTAAACGTTATTAGTAAAACATCACAGGAGTATCCTCGTCCTGACATTCTCCAGCTTGCCAATGTCAATGACTTTTACAAATGGACTAGTTGTTGCTAAGGACCAATAGCATATAATTTCTCTTTAAAATTACAATTATTAGCTACCTCAATCTTACAACTAACTTTCCTTAACCAATAAGAAAATTTGTCTTAAACTGCTCAAATCTTATTATCAACGCAAAAGCTAGTTTCTAGACTTAAGATGTCATTTAGGAAACAAGTATTCACTAGATCCTCTGTATAATTAGTGAACCATTATATGCAATTACCAATCAACTATAACCATAGATTGTCCACTTTAAGTAGCTTGTCCTTAGATAATTATTTTGTTTCTTTCATTATATAGTACATATAAGGCATATCCAAGAGCAATCTTCAGCACCATTAATTCAGCATTGCTTAAATTGTTTTTCTATAGAAAACTAGCTAGCTAGATCTAGTAAACTAGAATTGAAAGGAAACATATCGTAAAGAAATTGAATGTAGCACCAAATGAAGGAAGTTATCTTGCACTTGTAAAAGAGAAGAGCTATCGATTCAAGTTTCTCAATGTAAAGAATACATTTTGTAGGGAGATTTAAAAAGTTTTCTCAGTGTAAAGGAGAAGGTGGCAGAGTTGGAGCCTAAGGATCCAAATTATATCAATTAAAAAAGGAAGCAATAAATTTGCTAACAACTTTAAACAAAGGTGTTGCTTGGGAACCAACCTAAAAGATTAGATTTTCTATTCCTTTATTTCATTTTTAATTATTTCGATATTAGTGATTCTTGCTTTCTATTAGTTTTTCTCTTTTTCATTTTAACTATAAATATACAACTTTTTATAAATCTAACTTTATAATGAATACATTCAATGATTGCTTATTCTTTATAGGTTTATTGTTTAATGCTATTACCTAATATATGCTTGTAATATGTAAGTTTAAAATCAAACTAGATTTTTTTTTAATTTTATTCCTAATCTTGAGTTGGACTTATTTATGAGAGAGAGAGTAGGTCCAATGTTTTTTTGAATCTAATATTGGAACTATTTTAAGTGGCTCATTTAAGTACTTTTTTATTCTTATCATTTTCCAAATTTGAAGTATGACATTATATGACTTGTTGAAGTTTGTTGTTTGGCATTTTAGAATATTGTTTCAAGACTATTTAGGTCTATCATTTCGTATTTTATAAGTTTAACATTTGAGACTATTTAAGTATATCATTTGATATTTTTCAAGTTTAATGTTTAGAGAATCTTTAGCTCTACCATTTGGCTTTTTTCAAGTTTCATATTTCAAAACTCTTTAAGTATGTCATTTAGAATTTTTTGGTTTGGAAGTATATCTTTTAGACACTACTATGAGTTTTTTGTTTTGAGAGTTTTTATAAGTCTAATGTTTTGAGAATCTTTATGGGTCTCATGTTTTAAGACTCTTTGATTTTTTTTTATTTTACATCTAAAGGTTTTGACAGGTATATTTTCACAAATATGATGTTGAACTTAATTTATAGAAAATAAATGCTTTTCAATCTCAAGAATAGTAAGGTATAAGTTGTCAACCATTCTAGGTTCTAGAAATTTATAAGCCATCCAACATTTCAAGTATGTATATGCCAGGTATGACAACATCTCTTAATATATATATAGGCTTGTCTAGTTTGAAGCTAGCTTTCCTCTAGCATCCATTTCATTATTTATATCAATTCTCCTTAAAACAAGTTACATTTTTCTATGATACATCATCTAACTCTTTTCTAGTTGAAAATTTTGATATGTCATTGGTATGCCAAATTTTTTAGATCTATTTAATGTCTTTTTCCTTTAACTACGTACAGTTTCACTAGCAACAATGATTCATTGACCTCAATTTTATGGCTTCTGATGTGAGCAAAAACAATTTTTAACTCCATAACTTTGAGGCTTCCACTTCATATGCCAAACTAAATGTGGCATCTCCTACTGATATTCTCTAGGTAATTTGATAACTTTAGAGGATGCTTTTCAACTTATATGCCTAAATACCTTTAGCTTTATTAATATTTATTTGACGCCTTACAAAATGGTCCCATTGATAACCTTCACCAAGCAACTAGTCAATAGGTGCACGAAATATATGAAATGTTATTCGATGTCTTGTGATTTGAAAAAATTATGTTTAAAAAAATGAATTATGGACCTTTTTGTGATTATGGAGAATACAATGTCATATTTGCATATAATATGACCCAATGGGAATTTCTCAATTATTTTCCTTGATATAGTTGAGTAAGATTTAACTTTTGTATACCATATAAAGTAATTGACTATGACAAGGATAAATCTATGTTACCTAATTATAGGTGGGAATAGGCTTAAGATTGTTATGCTCTATTGTATAAATAGTATTAGAGATAATGTATAGGAATAATTTGAAATAGGTTGGTGATGAAAATATGAGTTCCTCTAACATTTATCGCATTTCTTAACTTAGTTAATTGCTTCTTACTTAAGTGATGGCTAAAAATATCCTTTTCTTATTATCTTATAAGAGAGGGTTGAACAACCTAGTGTGACCCATAAAAACCTTCATGACATTGTTTTAATATTTCTCATGTTTTAGGTGGTGTGACATATTGTCAATAACGTTGAGTATAGGAGAGCTTGTAAAGCTAACCATTAATGATAGAAAATTTTATAAATCTTCAAACGAGTTCTCTAATATTAGACTAGTTTAAAGGTAATTACCCTTTTTCTATATAGTTTTTGACATAGGTTGTCTAGCCTTCTAACACTAGCTCTACCTATGCCTAAAATTTAGCATCGTATATGGGTTGAAACTTGACTTGTAAAAACAAAAGATTAGGTTTTATTCCTTCATTCTATACTTTAATAACTACCAGGGACATGTTCGAACTAAATCTACTTATCTTTTATTATGTTATAGTATAATTTGAAACACTTTTATATGGTCTCTTCCTTGGTATTAAAGAGCCTATTCAATTGATTTATAATAAAATGTGAATGTGACTTGATTTTTCCCGATCAAATCTATAAATATGTTTACATTTTTTCCAAGGTATTAGGACCTTATACCCTGTTTTATTATTAAAGGCATGGAACTTGTACTTTTAACAATATTTGATATTAATTTCAAATAGAACCTGAATAAATAGGTTTAACTTCACTTTCATCCTTTCGTGATGTGTCATCAGCATTCATCATCCAAATAAGCAATGATTCTAAGGTAGGTTCACTTTAATCTACTTTTTCAGTAGAGATAAAAACATCCAACCATAAAGTTTAGCTAGGACTTGGTTGATGTTTGAAGGGTGATTCTAACCACAAATTAGCCAAGCTCTACTGATTTGACAATCCTTCTGACATTTTTCATGTTGGTTTATGCCCTATAGCCAATCAATTGGTTATAGTTTATGACAATTATTTAAAGGCATTCTTTATCTTTTACATGTTTAGATATATATGATAAAGTCCATGAGATAATTATACATTGCAAATGAAATTATAGGGATATTATAATTATGAGATTCACATTTATTTCTGTATTATCCATAAATTGTTCCTAGTCATTGTTCTATTAATACTGGATATTAATAGAACGTAAAAATACTAGCACACTTTATATTTTTTGTTATGAAGGAAGTAGTCGATCTTATAGACTAAAATATGGAGATACTTAAACAAACATGTAGGTGCTTGTTAGAGAATAAGTTTACTAAACTGGCCCAATATGATAAATCTAATTGGAACATTATTTGTATGTGTAAGGCCTCAAATTGTACCCTAGTTAGAATGTTACATGTTCATAAAAGTACATGTATGATAAGTGTAAAAATTGTGATATGATTGAGAATTACATATGACAAGAATTTTGGGTTTAATGGATCCTACTTAGTGAATTGGAATTAATTTTTACCATTAGAGAATTGAGGTATTAAAATATGCATTTGGACTAGGAAATTTATCAAGTGGCAAGACAAGTTGGTACATGAAAATTGGAATGACTAAGCCTATAAGTTAGTGACATTTGGCATAGTTGATGCATTGACAAATGACATAGAAGTAAATTGACAAGTGGCAGCAATAAGTGAGAGACAAATGGCTTAATATATTGTTGACATTTGGTAGCTCTAATGTGGGACAAATGAATTATTTGCATAGTGACACTTGTTACAAATTTATGAAACCTAGCAATGTAAGAGGCAAGTTTTTGCTGAAGTCATTTTTATTTTGTTCTTTCTTCATTGTCTTGCAATCTCACCACCAAAACTCTAGTTTCCTCTCAAATTCTGGAGTTTTTAGGATCATTTTCTCTTAGAATTCTTGTAAATTACTGCATCAAGAAAGCTACTTTATACTAGCTTTTATGTTGTTATCATTTTAGTGTTAAGATCATCTTACATTTACCTAGATTTCAGAAGTGCTTTAGTTGCATAAGGGCTGGTTTGATTAGTTCTTTAAAGAAGGAAATTTAAGGTAATTAGGTAAGGGATTACTAAACTTGATAGCATGTATTAATATAAGCTTTATGATAATTAAATTGGTATGAAATATGTGTTAAGATGATGATAAATGAATGCTGGAAAAATTATCTTTGTATGATAACTTCTGGTTTGGTTTTGATGTGTGGAAGATATTAATTTGTAAGTTACTTAAGGAATGATTTTTGAATTGGTTTGGGCATGAATTTGATAAGGTATTGAAGCATGAATAAGGTAGAATTGAAGTGGAATTGATGGTCTTTGGTGAAGGTGTGTCGAATGGAAGTAAAGAAGTTAAGTTTTGGAAACAAATTGGACATTGTTGTGGAGGCTTATTCCCATAGTCATGGGAAGAACATAGGAAGGAGAAAAGATTGGTTTTGTGCAATTGTTGGACCATATAAGATTAAGTTACTTTATAATGGTTTAATTGGACTTAATTAAGGTGTAAAATGAACCTACTTTGACGTGGAATAAGTTTATTAAAGGTTGTATAAGATTTGGATTTTTTAATTGAAGCAATAACTTAAAGAAAGTGTTATTAGATAATAAAGTATCTAATTTTTGGAACTTACAAGTGTTTAAAGGAATGAAGTATACTTACGAACATAGATGTGTTTTAAATGATAAAGTGATGTGTTAGTTATGTATGTTTGAGAATTGGGAACTTAGGTGAGTACATGTAAAATGTAATTATTTAATATATTATTATAAATTCTTATACTTATAAGGCATGATAAGTTTGTTCAAGTGAGAATGAATGGTTTCAATTTGATCATAAGAAAATGAATTCATATTTATGCATTATTTCACTGTTATGTGATTCTCATATTGTGATAATTCCGAACCATCAATTGTTCGAGGAGTTTTACAATTGGGATTGTATTGGAAGTGCTTTCTAATTGTGTGTATATACGTAATGTGTGATAACTCAATACATTTATTGATGCTTTAATGCATATGTTTGTATTTTTAAGGCATGTTAAGTTTGATCAAATGAATAAGGTCATATGTTATGCACTACATCATTTACATGAAATTTCTGAATTCTAAAATGGTTTGTTTGAAAACTGTTAAGTGCTAGTCGTGGGTAAATAGACATGCCTAGAAGGGTCTATAACTGCTCCTGTGACACTAAGGTGTCTCCTGATATTGACCCTCCAGTGTCTCTTGATATCGACACTTCAGTGTCTCCTGATAATTGACGCAATAGTTTCTCCTGTTACTAAGACATAAGTCTCTCCTATTCTATGGTACCAATCATATTATCTTTTGTTTTGGTCTTGTTATCCATTTCTGTAAAAAGGATTAGCAGTCTAATTTGTTCTGTTCTAATAAAAGATAAGCTTTGATATGATGCAAAACAAGTTCTATTCTGACATAAGTCATACTTTTATCTGAAAGGATTACATCCTATTTTGATATTCAATTTGATATTTTTACATTCTATTATGATATTCATGAGTTTTATTCTAATGCAAGAATGTTTTGTATTGAATGATGAATTATATTATGTTCTGAGACATAATGTTTGGATTACTCTATATTATGAACAATTAACTATTGTTGTGATATGATTTTAATCCGTATATATGAATGTTAGACGACTGTTAGAAACATCCATCATTGTGTATTATGTTTAGTTATTCCCCATTAAGCTATATGCTTAGCACGGTGGTTTTGCCTCTATATAGGTTCTGATAAGAATGTTTAAAGATTGGGACAAAGATAACCATGGTGGTCAAGAAGAATGTCTTTTGTTTCGAAAGAGCAGTGGTCAAGAAGAATGTCTTTTGTTTCGAAAGATGTATATTTGAGTTTTTGTGTTATATCTGGCAATATGAGGCAATTTGTATTTTGTTTAATGGTTTGTAATAACCTTATTATAGGATGGATTATGTTTAAATCATATATGATGATAAGTTCATTATATATGAAGTACATTATGGTTTGTTTACAACAAAATTTAATGATATGTATTATATGTTTGCATGAGTTGCTGAAATGTATGTAAGGAATCCTTAGTATGATTTGGAATGTTTCAATTCTGTTTTGAGTAGCAGCTACATATCCTCCCAGGGGGTGTGGATGTTACAGTATTTCTAAGGAAATTCTCATTATGACAATTGTATTAGTGATCCTTTGACTTGAAGTCTCCAAAGTTATCTTGTATAGGGATTGTTATGTTTTGTTATTACTTATGATATATTCTAATAAGAGGTCATTTAGTCGGTAGTCATTAGATGTAGCATGAACTATATAGAGGTAGTTGAGGTGGGTATTTCAAATAACTCTTCAAATATTCAAACACTTGTTTTCGATTGTGGCCTTTTTCTAATCTTTTACTTTATATGCATATTTTCTAATAATAGGAGAGATCTTTTTGTAAACTAAGAGAGAAAATGAAATAAACTTGCTAGATTACTTATTGAACTCTCTATATATGGTGACTTTGTATATGTAATGGCCTTCATATTATGGGCATTTTGTTCAACACCCCATTGGCTTATCATAAAGACTAAGAATTTTCAACTAAAAGTTTTAAGTACACACTTCTCAAAGGTTTAGTATCATTCCATATTTCTTTAATAGTTTGAAGCATTCTCTCAAATATGCTATATGATCCCTTGTTACTTTGTCTTGACAATAAAGTCATCAACATAAACTTGCACACTTTATTTGGTATGCTTATAAAACATTAAATTTATAAGCCTGTGATAGGTTGTTTTTAGCATTAGTGAGTTCAAAAGGTTATACCTCAAGTATGCATCTATGAAACTTTACAAATTATGACTAATTATTGCATCTATAAGTAGATCTTTTTTAGAAGTAGATAATTATCCCTAGGGAAGACTTTATTCAAGTAATTAAAGTCAGTGCACCTGCATCATTTGTCATTAGACTTTTTCATAATTACTATATTTGCTAGCCAATCTAGATATGTTGGTTCCCTAATAAACTCTATGCTCAACAACATGTTCACCTCCTCTTACACTGCTTGTTCTCACTCTTTTGTGAAGACTATTTTCTTTCTTATATAGGTTTCATGATGTGCATGATTTTACTTAGTATTTAAAAAAAGCATATATTTTCTCAAATATTTTGCTTGATTTTAATATCAAATTACCTAGTTTTATTTATTATTTGGTTTATTTTACGTAATTTTGATAAATTGACATTGGTTTATTTTACGAATTGCCTTTGATTGATCTTAATCTATAATTTAGTTATATTAGTGACTAAATTTGATTATAATTCACTTGTGGAAGCCTTAAGTAAGCTACTAGAAATTAATTAATAGGAGTTTTGTAAAGTGCTCGAGAGAGACCTAGTGATATTTTTGGTATTAGGGTGAAACCTTTTATGGTTTGTCATATATATTAGCACATTCAAAGGGTTGTTAGATTGGCAGATATACAGATTAACCAAGGGGAGAGTAGATGATTATATTTTAAGAAAGCGTAGTTTCAGTGTATTTTGTTTTATTTTATGTTTTTTTATCAAAATACATTAACATCACTCTTTTATTACTTATGATTAGAATGTTTAGCATTTATAGATTTTATAATCCACACTGTTTCTTGAGGGATCAACTCCTACCTACCATTGTATTAGTTGCTAATGAAAGATGCACCTACCTTACTTGTAGATAATATATTAGTGGTTTAAAAATGTACAAGTAGATCAAAAATATGCATCCATCATTTAATGTTAAGCATCACTAATCGTGGTTTTCCGAAATATTTAGTTTTAATATTTTAACCTCAATATTCTACAAGCATACGGGTCGTTCACGTAGTATTTAAACTGTCGATCTCACGAGGAGGGTTAGTCTAATCCTAAACTCTAAGGTTGAAACAAATCGCAGAAATTCAATTGTAACTAAGCTAAAACAGTCACACAATTTAATCAATTAATTTAATCAACCAATTTAACTCAATAATTAAGCACAAAATATTAACAAATCAGTAAATTGCAATGCACATGCCAAGAATCAACCTAAGGAACTACTAATTGAGAGAAAGGGGAAATTTTTACCTACCTTCAACACTAACTTAATTAATTATGAAATGTCAGATTATTGGTCCTAGAGTATCCTAAGATTGGTTACTCTCTCTCGATTTATAACCAAAAGCCCTAAATTATAAACCCTAATCAAATTATGAAAAATTGCAATTTCTCAATTCACAATTTATCCAAACCCTAATTAAATCTGAAGTTTTCCACTAAACTACCGGAGCCTATGTGAGATCTCTCATCATATAATTACCGATTTGATTGATTTCTCGTTCTTATTAAATTATCTAACTCTTATTAACCCAATTTAATTATTTTCATCGGTTCATCCTCTCAGTCCATTACTGATTTATGAAAATGGATAAATCAATCACAATGAATCCAATTCATATAAACAACCAGTTTTTTATTGAATCAAAGATAAAAGTAACCCTAAAGTGAGTTTAGATACTCCTCAACATTCATAAATCCTATCTTAATAGCTATTCCAATTCTATGTATAGATAAAAATGGAACTACACTGGAAAATAAATCTGAATGGATGATGGAGGTAGCAATGACAGGAAACCTCCTATTCCAAGAAGTACTTCGTGTAGGCTTCTTCTCCATGTCTCTCTTCGTACGTCTATTTCTCAATCTTTAAATAAACTCTCTCTAGGGTTTTATGATGGTGGCTAATGCCATAAAAAAAACTCCTTCTTTGGATTCTTCTTGTTATATTTATGTTCTTTTGTGTTTAGGGTTAAACTAGGGTTTTTTAGGGTCTAAAAGATCTTAAAGTCCCTCAAAATGTGAAGTTTGGGAGTGGCTGCGTGTCTGCCTAACGCATGTCACAATCGTGGCCCTCTAGGCCACGATCAGGGCCTACATCTAAACCTTATGTCACGATCGTGGCCTATTGTGCCATGATCGTGGGCCGTGTCCCGGGCTTCTGTCATGATCGTGGGTTATTGTTAAGGCCTGAATGTCTCTGAAACTTCTTCGTTCTTCGATGTTGACCCTAAAATACTAGTAAACACATCAACCTACCTCAAAAACATCATATTTAAGCTCAAAGGATTGTTCTAACCTATAAAACACTTAAAACACAAATAAGTCACAAACTAACACAATTCTACCCTAAACACATACTAAATAATCGAGTAAACGGTTAAGTATATCAAATTATACCCTAAAATACAATGCATTTTACACCTAATAATCACATTCAACCTATAATTTATTACATATGGATTTACTCCCTTTATATTTAATGATGACTATATAAAGAACTATTATTGTTCTTTCAAAAGTTACACCATCTTAGTGCAATGCCCTTTATCCATATCAATTCCAATTCACATTATTATGCTATATTTTACATCCCTAATTTTAATTTCTTAAATTTATTTCATTACCTTGGCCCTACTATCATTCTCTATTAGCTTAGGGTCCATTTCTTCAATGCCTATATACTATTAAGAATTCTTTTTTGACAAAATACATATAACAATATCTTAATGTTTAGTGATCACTTGAGACTTCTCCTATGCCTCTCTCTACTTAAAACTTCATGAACAACTAGTATGGTGACATGATGGCTCTTTTTGCATAAAAAACGGTTCCAAAATTGGTTTTATATGTGAATAAATTTTGTAGAATATGTAAGTCGATCATTTTTTTGTCTACATGGAACACTTGCTGATTATAACAAATATACATCAAGTCTCAATACCTTGAAGTCTTTATAAAAAGAATAAAAACAGGGCTTCTACTCTCCACATCTCATTTCACCTCATTATGATGGTTACATTAGCTTTACACTTTCTCTTCCTCAAATATGATTTGTCTTTGTATCTAGAATCATTTCATTTCTATGTTTGTCATAGTGTTCATATTACTGCCCTTAGCAAACCTTTTTAATTAAGACTTACTACAATTACTTCTACTTTTCCTCTAAGTCTACTTTCTTTTCTTTTCTTTAATAAAAGTTATATGGTCTTACTTCCTCCTTCAAATCTATTAGTTCGTTTTTCTTCATTTTGAAATGCACACTTCTTTCTATATCTAGGATATTAATTGTGCTCGTAAGACTTACTTAGATGATCTAGAGACATGAAATCAATACATCTTCTAGCCTTACCTTATAATTCTTTGAAGGTATCCACCTTTTCCATCTACAAGGATTTCCATAAATGATAATTTCATTTCAACCCTTTCTCAAAATCAATGGTTGTAATGGAGGTATTGAGACCGGGTGTCTTTGTTACTTCCAAATTGAACAAGCTTAGAGAGTTTCTTTTGATTAATGTGTTATCTCAAAAAAATCTAAAAAGTTATGAGATATGTGTCAAGTACTAGAAAGTTTTGAATTGATTTGATGTTATTCTCCTATTAGGCCTATTAAAGTAAAGTAAAAAGCTTGAAACTTTATTGCATATGATGCCAAATACAGGTCTATCACTTCCTAAAATCACATAATATGGTTGCATAATTTGGTTTATATCTTTTTAAGTCTCTAATGGTGGTAGCTTGGATTTAGATGGTAATGGTTCTAGAATTACGACTCTAGTGAAGGGGCTATTAAAATCAACACAAAATAACGCTTGACTTTGTTCTTATAACATTTTAGGTGATTTAGGTCTGCGATGATGTGTTATAGGTGGGCTGTAGAATTATTTAAATTTACTTTTTTTTCTCTAATTAAGGATCTATTATGGTTTGCATCATCTAGTATTTATTTTATTTTTTGTGTGTCAAATGGAGTTTTGAACCTAACTTTATAGGTTTCTTCTAGTGTGAGAACCTAACTTTATAGGTTTCTTTTTGGTGCGAGCATGGAATGACCAGTTATGATTATAGTGAACATTTATGTTGTTGAATGCTCTTGGTTGTTTTTGGGAGGCTTACATAATCAAAGTGATAAGGCATTTACTATAGGGGAAGAAGCAAGTCTAAGAGCAAGTATAAAGAAGGAAAAATAAGAGCAAGTGGTGTTGGTTCTATCTATTGTTAATATTGTTACATATGACTTTGTCATTGCTAATTGCAAGCTTACTAAAATAAAAAAAAATCATAGTCCCGCTATAGGTGCCTAATAATAAGTATGTTTTTTTTAGTATATAGATTCTTTGGGCGTATGTTTAGGTTCAAAGGTTTGTTATCAAGCTTGAGATGTGCTTCTGGTACACTTACAAAATTAAGTATCAAAATATTTTTGGATTTTTTTTCTCTAATAATAAAATCCATAAGAATTAAAGAGAGAAAAGTAATATTTTGGTGAGATAAGAATATAGGTAAAAGTGAACTCATTCTCTATAATAGTGATTACTTTTATTGTGATTTATGAGTTGAGTTGTACGAGATGAAATTCTTATATACGATTTTGTGGGATTATGACACTTTTTAAACTTATATAATGCTTAGAGACTACTAGATTATAGGCTTCTTGTTGGTCTTTGACCTTTAGGCATGTTTCTATATGTTTCGAATATGAAGTTGGGAAGATGGAGAAATGTCTTACTTCATTCCAACAACAATCAAAAGACATCAAGACATTATGTGGGCTGCAAGCACTAATGAGTCTTTATGCATCATTAATCTTCTTATAGTAATTGTCAGCTTGTTCGATGTTGAAATCCAACAAAATTTAGAACAAATTAGTTACCTCTCAGAAACCTTTCCAACAGTATATAACATGTCAAAATCAAAGCATTATAGCTATTACTTCTATATTAAAAAGTGTGATATCCCTATCTTAATTTGACTCTCCTTTTATTTAAATGTTGCGTCCTCCCTCAAACCAATTTAACTTTCTATTTGTATCCCTATCAGAGTTGATGGAATAGGTTAAAGGAGGTTTAAGAGATGGAATGACTACTTTGGTATCCCTCGATAGATTCTTTAACTTTAAGCTCCTAAAGACAATTTTTTTGTTTTCTTAATGAGGTTTCTATGCAACTAAATTTCTATTAAATAAATAGTAATAAAATAAATAAGCACCAAATCATAATGAAATAGTTATAAAATAAAAAATGATAGAAATAATGTTCAAATTATATATGAATTAAATATGTATAATAGTGGTTAGTTAGTTGAAATATAGGATATATAACTCGTTGGTTAACCAAGGTTTTGCAATTAACCAAGCATTGTTTCTAGTTTTAAATACGAATGGTCATATTTTTTTTTCTAGTATGGTAAGATTTAACCTTAACAATTGCTAAAAGACTGAGATCAAGTATAAATAGTGTTTATTCATATAAGACAACAAGAAAATTATATTTGTTTTAAACTGAGTTTTCAAGTCTAAGAAAACTCTTCTATAAGAAAACTTTGCAATTATTGTACAATTTTGATGATGAGGGCTTAATTAGAGACATTTCTTCTACTAAAAATTATATAAAGTTTGTCTTGAGCCTTGAAAAAGATAGTTTGTATTGTATTTTCTACTAAAATATATTTAGCAAGTAAAAAATAGAAGATATAAAAAAGATAATTATTGTTTTGAATGCTAAGATGAAAACAAAACTAAAATACTTTAAATCTTTTAAAAATAAAATGGGATGTTTAATAGAAAAGAAAAATTTTAACAATTATGTAAATAAAAATAAAAATAAAATTTTTGATTTTTGAATTAAATAATATCTTTTTGTATGTACAAAATTAGAAATCTACATTTTCAAATGAGGTTGGGTATTCTCTAAGTATTTTTGTATATATTTTTATAAATATTGATGAATTTATAATTTTTCACTTAAAAGAAACTTGTTATTAAATTTCTTATAGTTTGAAAATTTTGATATTTATTTATGATCTTTAAATAATGATATTAATCTTGACGTATTTAACCTTTTCCCTAAGACTTTTGATGAATTAATGTCAAAATTATATATATATATATACACACACGTATATTTTAGCAAAAGACTAGTACCCTTATATACAAAAAAGAAGCATCCACATGAATGCCTCTCATAATAGCTTATTAACTTTTATGGAAATCAAATGTAAGTCTAATTCTTGACAACTTGAGGTAACCTACTACTTAAAGTCTTCTTCTCCTAGTAATAGGACAAAATTTAGGATTATTAACTTTTGTGGAGAATGGTTCTCTAGCCAGCATTACGATATTATGAAGAACATTATTAATTAGTTAGATATTAAGTTAATTGCTATTGAATTTCTTTCATACCAAATACCATTTATGTAATAAGAGGGTGTGCAAATGCCCTTGATTTCAATAGAAAATTTGAAGTTATGTAAATTCGAAAGGTTTATTATACACTCATTGAGGTCATAAAACAATATGAATATACCGTGAATATGCTTAGATGGGACATGCACAAAGATAATTTAAGATGTCAAAACCAAAGACTTGTCAAAGAACTTTGTCTTCAAAAGGTGATGATGTGGTCACATATGATAAGAACATGATGTAATGGGTAAATGAAGTATAAGCACTACTTTAAAAATATGAACACTTCTTCAAGTAGTGAAAAAGTCGTTGGATGATGTGACAATGAAGTGAACATTTTCTCTATGTACTTAAGGGAGTTAGAGGCCAAAAAATTATATTCCGCAATAACTCGGCAGAGATAGTGAAAGAAGTGACAACTCTCTACTAACTTGGAGGATTAGTAGAAAAAAATAAGGAGATTAGCTTACCTGGCCCTACATTCTTGTAAGCCTATATAAATGCATCTTTTTGTAACATTAAGAACTTCTAATCATATATAAAAGAGAGTTGAGCATTCTAGGAAAAGTTCGTGTGATGCAGAAAGATTTTGAGTAGTTGTTTATAGAATGTTTTAAATTAGAAGTAACTTGAATCCTTTGTAATGTTTTTAGTGAATAAATCAATGAAAGGTTGACTATGTTGTATCTCTCTTATTCACTTTATTTGATTAAATTATGCTAAATGTTTGTAAATTAAGAATAAGTGAAATACTTAAGTATAAATGTCGTGGGGTGTTTAAGAATAGGGAACTTTTTGATTGACAATAATAAAAGAAAGTTAAACTTTAATAAACTTAAATCTAAACATCTTACGAGGATTTCAACAATCTTATTCTTGTAGTTTTGAGTTAGTATGATAACACTTTATAAAAGTGATAATTGATTTCATGTAGAAAATGAAAGATTTGTTGGGTGTTTATCTTTGATTTTGAACTAACTAGATATTTAACGA
Source organism: Erythroxylum reticulatum (assembly GCA_025504915.1). NCBI lineage: Eukaryota > Viridiplantae > Streptophyta > Magnoliopsida > Malpighiales > Erythroxylaceae > Erythroxylum > Erythroxylum reticulatum. Next base: position 24,723,384 of record JANSVA010000006.1, on the reverse strand, counting down.
TAGTGTTGCTAAACCATACAAGAACCTTAAACGCAACACGTCTTAAATAATAAAGAGTATTACCCCCTAATCCACCTTCCTAATAAATTTCAACTCTGGTTTCCAAACGAATGCTGCGTGGCCTCCACTCATAATTGCTTGTAATTGGACGATTACTTAAGACTAAAAATAACTTTCAAATAACGTGTTTCATTTTTTACTGTCACCTCACCAGACCAATAATTAGTTATTCGAGCACACAATCAATCACTAGATGACAGGGCAGAAAACAAAATTTTAAATTGTTAAAGGGTCCGGAGCATTACGAAACAAAACAAAACAAAACAAAACAAAACAAAACCCAGAGGAAACGAAAAAACCAGAGAGGAGGGCAAACCAGAAAATAACATATTAAGAAAAAAGAGAAAGCCAAAGCCTTCGACAGTCGAGAAAAAAGAGAAAGCCAAAGCCTTCGACAGTCGACACATAACCCACAACACATGGATCTGTCATCTCCCTTTCCCCCCTCTGTTGTCTGATCCTGTGATTCGAGTGCGGCAGTCCTTCTCCTTGTTCGTACGCTCACTTGTCTGCTTTGGTCAGTATGCTTCATGTTCCACTGGTTCTCTTGTGCTTGTAAAGTTTTCATTTTTGTTTGCATATTTGTGTTTTGCAAGATGAATTTTGTGTTTCTGATTCTGGGTTCATCTGGGTTTGGATCGGATTTTGGTGGATTGGATCTCGTGGAGGACTCTCTTGGGGTTTGAATTGTTTTGTTACTAAACGACCTTAATAAATGTCTTCTTGATATTTTTAGTTATTGTTTCTATTGTATCTTTCTTTCCTCGTTATCCTCTCTTGGAATTTTGACTGTTTTCGGTTGTTTTAAGATCTTTGAATTTGATTATATGTTGCTTCCTGGAATTTGGGTGGGCGAAATAGGTTCGACGAGTCTTTTTGAGCCCAATGACTTCCGTGGGTATCGGGCTGTTGGGGCACCACTGATTTTGTGCAACTCAGGTTGATATAATTCCGCAATCATTTATGTTGTCAGGAACTTCTGTTCTCTTAGTTTGAAATCTTTAATTCCACTTTCTTGTTGTATACTTGGTGGACAATTTTCCAATAAGTTGGCTTGAAGTTATAATATGTTTGATAGGTTAAAAGATAAAACCTCCCTTTTAAAAGTTTACACTTTTTTACTTTGCTATTCTGAAAGTCCTGCAAAGCAGTTCAGGTACTATTATTTCTATCTAGTAGAAAGTAACACGTTACCAAAGATGTTTGATTTTAAATGATAGGCTAGAAATTTGGCACTTTCTTCTTGCCATCTTTGCTTGCCTTTTGCGGTTTATAGAGTTTTGATTACTGCAGAAGTTGGAAAATTGCATACAAGCTTAGAACTTTTGTATTTATGCAACTTGGTGGATGTTATCTGTTGGTTGGATATGATATGCACGAATATGTAATGTCGGGGGCATCGTGGTATATGAACTGAGCAACTTATGCATATTGTTATATAGCTATCTTATTTGTTTTATTCAATTGTTATCACAGGTAAATGTATATATAAAGGAGTGAGAGTAGAGATCAGAGCAAAATATTTTCTGGTCTAAAGATGGCTTCTGTGGGCGTGGCACGTACTTCTGGCTTGAGAGAAACTAGTTCACACAATGTTGGTGTGGATAAATTGCCAGATGAGATGAATGATATGAAAATCAGGGACGACAAAGTAAGCATAATATACGACGTGTCTGCTACTACTCTCTTTTAAGTTCTGCAAATTCCACATGTTATTTATTAGTTTATGAATATAGGCCACTGATTCAAATATTGCCTGACAATTTTAGGAAATGGAAGCAACAGTAATTGATGGTAATGGTACTGAAACTGGGCATATTATTGTTACAACAATTGGTGGTAGAAATGGTCAGCCAAAGAAGGTATTGTTTTTTGCATCTTTATCACAGATAATGCCTCGGATTATCTGTTAGATAAGTAATTGTGACACATGAGAAGATAGATTAAGATGAAATTTTGCACTTGGTCCCAACTTTTTGAATTGGCTATGGATGATTTTGACAAAGATAATTGGCATGCTTTTATATGATGTCTCCATGCAGGCCTTTTTTTTTTTTGTGTGTGTGGTTATTTTATGAGTATGTATGGATGCATACACCAATGTTCATTACTTGGTCCAACTTTAAAAGTTATGGACTTGAAAATTGTAAGATTGAATTGGAGTGCAATCATGTTATCCCAAATTTTTATTACTATCATGAACTTTCATCTCTCTGATTTTTGGTTTAGTCTAGTTCATTACCTTAATGCAAGCCTTTGTTCTAATGCCAGACTATAAGCTATATGGCTGAACGTGTTGTTGGCCATGGGTCCTTTGGGGTTGTATTCCAGGTATGTATTTCAAGTGACTTAACTGAATAGGGTGTGAATATATTCTTCTGGTTAATATGATACTAGTATTATTTTTTCATTATTTGGTGTCCTGGATTAGGCAAAATGCTTAGAGACGGGTGAATCTGTTGCTATAAAGAAAGTTCTTCAAGACAAGAGGTACAAGAACCGGGAATTGCAAACAATGCGTCTTCTTGACCATCCGAATATTGTCTCTTTGAAACATTGCTTCTTTTCAACAACTGAAAAGGACGAACTTTATCTTAATCTGGTTCTTGAGTATGTTCCTGAAACTGTACACCGTGTGATTAAACATTACAACAAGTTGAACCAGAGCATGCCACTCATATATGTGAAACTTTATGCATACCAGGTAATGGATAGCTTATTTAAAGAATTGGTTCAGTTTTATTCCTTGCTTAATTTTCTTGATTGTTTTGGAAGCCACTACTGCATGCCATCTAACATCAACAATTCATTTGTCCTTCCTTGATATACAAAGAGGGGAAATGGTGAAGGGCTATATTTCTACAGTCTTTACTATTTTGTCATACATTGTGTTCTTTCCTAGTCTGTTTGCCCTTTTATGCCTTCTCGCCTCTTTAATCATGGAAGTCTTGATAGCAAAAGTGTTGTTTGGAAAATTGCTTTTAGGAGTTAACATTGGTTGGTCTGAAAATGATTAAAAAAAAAAAAATTAGAGACTGATGAATTGGTGATTCTTGACAGATCTTCAGGGCATTGTCATACATTCACCGTGTAATCGGAGTATGTCATAGGGACATCAAACCTCAAAACCTTTTGGTAAGATCATATTTGTTTTTACAGGATTTTAATTGTATTGGTCTTTCCTACATATTTGATATATGATATGGTTGCTGTTTAGAAAACTCGTCTTTGACAAGCTTTTCGTCAACTATTTTTTCAAAAAATTATGAATGCTTTCTTATTCATCTTAATGCCCTTTAAATAGGATCAAACATGGAGTTTTTAGGAAGTAAAATAAAAGAGGAATATGCTAACTTTATCCGGACTAAAAATAGACATAAAAATAATATACTTCCTAAATAAGATGACCAGTGCCTAAATAAAATAATCACTAATCAAGCTGATTTTTCTTGTTTATTTTCTTTCCTAAGAATGCATCTTGCATATAAGACTACTACCCAAATATGATAATCAGTGCAATTAGTTCCTATTCAAGGTGATCTTCTCATATATTTCTTTTCTAAGGACGCATCATGCATATCATTTACTCCCCACGGACAAAGAGCTTATCCTCAAGCTTGACCTCCGGCTAACTCTGGTTACCATGGCCCTCCTTCATCTTCTTCTTCAGATTCTACCTAGAACATTTTCTTACATTTATGCACCCCAAGGCGTGTTTGTGCTCCCAATATTGAATGTTGTCTCGGAATTTTCCTTCTTTGCAATTGTCCCTTTAGTGACTATTTTCAAATTGCTCCCAACAGGTGTTGCCTTATGATTCCTCCATAACACAACCTGGTTGCTCCTCAATTTTTCTTATCATAAGTGCGGGCTACATTCATAGCAGCTCCTAAGTTGTTTGGTTGCTGCAATTCTACTTCTAGTTGCAGCCCTTCTATAAGACCAATAGTGAATAGGCTGATTTGTTGCTTCATAGTGAGCTCTGTGATTTGGGCAAACAAGGATTAGAACTCCTTGTGATAAGCCTCCACCATTCCTATCTGCTAGGATAGCCAATGCACCTAGGCGGGTTAAGACTCATTGCAGGCCCTAACTTCAGGTGACATTGCTCCGTAAATGTCCCCCGAATCATACTCGCTTCCTTTTGCTTTACCTTGTAAACCGCAGTTGTGCTTCCCAATTTAGATGGAATGTTGTCACCCCCACCTTCTCTCCTTTAAGCATTCTTTGATTTTTAAAGAATTGTTCACACTTATGGATCCAAATTAACGATCATCATTACCGTCTTATGAATGAAATTCTAATTTAGAATACCTAATAACAGTAGTTCCTCCGGCTTACCCAATGCTTCTTTCCTCCCTTTGGTCTATACAGGTATGTCTATTGCTCCCCACCTCATTATTCTTACTGTGCCCTTTTAGCTCTTGCAGAATCTCCTCTAGTTTCAAGTTTAAGAACTTTTCATTGGACTTCTGGCGGTCCTCCATCATAGAAAGCTTCTACTTAATGTTTCTCATGAACACATCCATTCGACTTGACAAGTATGCAGAGTTGTCCATGGCTTTAGGCTCTGATATCAAATTAGGTGCTTTTGTGTAAGATCTAGTAAGGGATGAGTTATAGGGAAATCCTCCTTTCCTTATTAGTGTTCTTCCCCTTTCTAGTTCCTATCGTTGTTGTTTAGAAACTTGTCCTTGACAATTATTTTGTCAACTAATTTTACGAAAAATTCTTATTGCTTTCTCGTTCATTGTAATATCCTTTGAATATGCTTACTATATAGAGTTATTGGAAGTAAAATAGAATAGGGATTTTCTAACTTAGTCTCCTATTAAAAATATACTTATGAAAATGATAGACTTCATAAGTAAGATGATTGCTTTCTAAATAAGATAACTATTGCAATTACTTCCTAATCAAGATGATATTCTTGTATATTTCTTTCCTAAGGATGCGTCTTTTGCATATAATTATGTTCACTTATAAGTATAGACAAAAAGCAAACTACTATCTGTTATATGGGAAAATAGTGCTTGGATCTATTTTTAGGTTCTTATTTAAGGAAAACAACATATGACTAAGTTACACGTCAATTGATGCATTTTAACCTCTTTCTTCATGGAAATGGGCGGTCTTGTTGTGGTTTAGTGGGCTTTATTTTATTGAATGCCTACAATAACTGCTTGATTATTTGGACTAGATATTATATTGTTTGCTATGTTATTGTCTTTTTTATTTTTTTGTTGCAGGTTAATCCCCACACACATCAGGTTAAGTTATGTGATTTTGGGAGTGCAAAAGTCTTGGTATGTATTGTTCTTTAACATATTTAGTTGTGAAAAAATTCCTCAGCTCAGTTGGATTTTGGTAATTCCTTTGGGGCAGGTAAAAGGGGAACCAAACATATCTTACATCTGTTCAAGGTATTACAGAGCTCCTGAACTCATATTTGGAGCAACCGAATATACAACAGCTATTGACATCTGGTCTGCTGGCTGTGTTCTGGCTGAGTTGCTACTTGGACAGGTAGAAAGTTTTGAGATTTGGCTCATTTCTTTTGTGGATGTATTATCTTCATTTGACGCCTAACAATTTGTTTTGTGTGTCAGCCTTTGTTTCCTGGTGAGAGTGGAGTTGATCAACTTGTTGAGATTATCAAGGTAAAAGGTTTTCTTATTGTTGTTCATCTTTTAAACCCATGGCAGTGGATTTATTGTTGGGGAAGTTTCTTTCTATATTTCTACTTGAGGTGTAATGCATTGTTGTTGAGAATCAAATTCTTCTCCTTTGATTTCTTTTCCTTCCAAATCCAATTTATAATGTCATTGACTTTCAGGTTTTGGGCACTCCGACAAGAGAAGAAATTAAATGTATGAATCCAAATTATACAGAGTACAGATTCCCTCACATCAAAGCTCATCCTTGGCACAAGGTGTTAAATTTGTTTAAACATGTTGAGAGATTCATTTTATTCTCTTCAATAGTATCATTTATCAGCAGTTTGCTTACACGCTGCTTCCTTCTTTCTAGATATTCCACAAGCGCATGCCTCCTGAAGCTGTTGATCTGGTTTCAAGACTATTGCAATACTCACCTAATTTGCGATGCAGTGCTGTGAGTTGTCCTTTTTCTCTTTCCTCACTCGTGTTGCCGTGTGAGAATTGTTATGAACTGTATTTTCTTTCCATTTACCCTTTCCCATTCTCAGCCAGTGAGCACAAAAACAGTAAGCTATGTGGTTAATTTTTCTAACTGCTGATTTGGTATCTTCAAGTTCCTATCTGTTTACTGCTAATGTTGATCACAGAAAGTGCTGTCTTTCTTACTTCATTTTGACTGGATATACGCTGAACTTGTCATTGCTTTGTGTTTTGCCTCGTTCATGCTCTATGTACTTTTTTTGTTTTTGTTTTTTGGCAGTTGGATGCCTTGACTCATCCTTTCTTTGATGAACTACGTGACAAAAACACCCACTTGCCAAGTGGTCGAGTCCTTCCACCGTTATTTAATTTTAAATCTCATGGTAGGGAACTGTTTTTAGCAACACTAGATTTATTATCTATCAATATGCCCTTACCATTTGTTGATCACGTGCTCCTGTTGGTGTAGAATTGAAGGGGGTGTCAGCAGAAACTTTGGCTAAATTGATACCAGAACATGCAAAGAAGCAATCTCCCTCTCATGTCTTGTGATTTGGTTTGATCTGTAACTAGTGTTCTCCAAAATGGAAGAGCTATATTTGCTCACTCCATCTCTGTACTTCCGGTTATATTTCTTTCCTGTACGTTTGTTGTATCAGCTTTGTTTTTACTGTGAAGCCAGATTAGAGACGTACCTACTCAATGATGTGATTATCAGAAAGTTCAGTCCGATTTCCCGTGTGCTGATGCGTCTTGTACTGTAACACTAAACATACCAAAGACAACACCGATGTTTTATCTGTATTTCTAATGCTAGAGTGACGTACTTTTTGTCATAAATGGTCATCTGGGTATACACAGGCAGTTGAGAAAAGATTTAGTTCCTAGTGGGCTTACGTAGTAGCTCTGCATCTCTATTTCTTGTATCTCCCGTACTTTCAACATTCTCAAACTGTAAGGTGAATAAAAGGACGTTTTATTCGCTAATCTGTTCGGGTTTCAAAGCTCTAGCGTTGATCCTTGTATAAAACTCTCTAACTTAAAATAAAACAAAAAATAAATTAAAATCTAATTTCTATCTTCTTCAGCTTCCTTGTATGGTACATATGATTGAGTGATTTGTGCCAAACCACCTACGTTTGGTTCTTACTAAAGCTTCAGGATTAAGGGACTGTTTCCATAAGATTTCATGTTAGGGGACCTCTCTAGAACTACCTGAGTATAACTTATGACAAGTGATTTGTGAACTTTCCATTCAAATTTGGAGACCATACAATGCAATATTCTTCATTTTTAAGTGATATTTGAGGAAAGTGATCAACCAATGTAGAAAAACCTCTAAAGTTCTTGTGCCAGTTACCATTTTGAATGAGCGAAGACAATTTGGGGTTTATAGGGATTTTGTTTCTCGACTGGATGATCTCATTCTAACCGATTATCAAACTAGAATCAAGTTTTGGCCCCATTTCCCAACTTATGCTTGATCCAAGGATATATCAAGTTTAGGATGCTCAACAATTGGTTGAAAGTCCAAGAGTAATCTCTTGAAATTGTACTTTTGCTAGAAATTTGTCAAATTTATTTTACAATGACTTTATAAGCTAAGCACTTTTTCTATGCCATAAATAAATCATAAACTCCTAGACATCGAACCATATGTTTTATTGGCTTCAGTATGCTTTTAAATCCACACCCAATTTTATTCTATATAAAAACCTCTCCAAACTTGCAAAGTACTTTCGGACCTAGGTAATTGCTTTAAAAAACCTCTCCAAACTTTCAAAATACTTTTGGACCTAGGTAATTGCTTAAGACCTAGGTTTAAGACATTTTTAATTCCTCTCCATTATATTTTCCCTATATTTCCTTAGATTAGATAGATGGAGACTCCATTGAATATGTTATTTCATCATTGGAAGCTATTTCCATTAACAAATTTAAAAATGTCATCAACAACTAATATCAATTATACCGAAGAATAAAGAGCTAGCAATTTTTAGGTTTTAGATTGTCTTTTTAGGGTCATTAAATTATTTGAACTTTATAATAAATTGAAATTGAAGTTATTTTATTTTCTTGTGATTTATCTCTTCTATTATTATTAGCTACCTTTTCCTATTTTGTAGTGTACATAATGTAGTATAGGAAAATGTAAAGTTTTCAGAAAACTGTTTGATTCCCTTTTATAACTATAAAAATCATGTTGAGGTAAATATTTTCCTTTTTGTCATGATACTTTTCCCTTTGTGTTAAAACTCCAAACATATATTCCTATTTAAAATCAAGGTTTATATGGTGTTTAGTGGATTTGGTTCATTTGTGAACATACATTCTTTCATTCCTTTAGGGCATAAACCCTAGACAATAGAAGGATATTCTGAATGAGGTCACCACCACTATCTATCCTTTCTTTTGGGTTCACTGTATCCCTGGAAGTGGAACTTATCCCTCAAATCGAGTAAACTAGTTAGCTTAAAGCACACTATAGTGCTAATCTTTAGAGTATATTGAACCTTAAGATGAAATGTTAAAAAGAAATAATTATTTTCCTATAAACTTCTCCTAAAGTTTTTATTTCACATTATTTTCACAAATTGAAAACTCTACTATTTGAGTTGCTTGAAATATTTGATAAATTGTTATCATAAATTGTTGAAATACGATCATAGTTACTTTATAAAAGAATTTTGAGGGACAAATAATATGCTACAGATTGACTTATAATGGATAGTTATAAACACCATGGTGGAGTTCGGGAATCTAATATATAAAGTCGTCTTATTCTCTCAAAATGATCTTATTCTTTCTATGGAAAAAACTAAAATATCCAATAAATCCTTCTAAAAAACATATTCATATCTATATGTAGGAATAACCTCAAAGAGTCAAAATTTTAAGGCATGTTATTAAGTGTAAAATATGGCTTTGCGAGAGAAAAATAGTTTAGAAAATAGAAAGGGTGGGTCTTGTTTGTTCAAAATATATTTGAATGAGCAATAGGATAATCTTGTCGATACATATATACTACATGTTGTAAGCTCTAGGTAGTTATGGGTTGATTTTGTTTCCTTCATTCCCAAATTTTATAGATGAAAGGGTAGTAAGGTTAGACGATAGGTTTATGACCCCTTTCTTTTTTAGTCTTGTTAGTTCCATGCAAAGACTTTCTTCCTCTGATTTTTTTTTTTTACTTTGAGCTTCCTATTTCTCTTCATTGTCACCTTAGAGTCCTGATGAATTCTTAGAACAATATAAATTTATAATAGTAATAAGAATCATTAGTAATAGATTAGTTTTTCAAATATTAGATTAAGAATAACACCTATTATGCCTCAATCCTAAGTATCAAGATCCCTTCTGTAGCATTTATGATCATTTTAGTTGTTTCAAGAAAGAGTATAATTAATATCAAAGGTTCCTCAAAATAATCTTCCATATCAAGGATTGAAAGACTTAATAGGGAAAGTAAACTTAGCAACTTTAATAAAGACATCTTCATTAATGTCCGTAAATGTCAAATTGATTTATCAACTAATTACAATATTATCTTAATTAGTTTAGATTCTCCAAACTCTAATTTCTTTAACATTGTATAATACAATAAATTGATATTAGGTATGGTTATTTCTTATCTATTAATTAACCACCAATAGTACAAGGAATAATAAAATTCCGTAGATCTGTTAAATTAAACGGGAGCTTAATATGGATGATATTAATTTATCTTTCATTTGGTTTTATCTTTGACACTTCCTCTATTCTCCTTCATCTTCTTCATTTATATCATTCATCAAATCCTTTCCATTCCTCAAGGTGATTGCCTTTGTATGCCTCATACGATTATGTTTTGTATCACTAGGCAATAACCCTTGAGATCTCTCAGCTACCAACATGGATAATTGAGCAACCTAGTTTTTTATGTTTCAAATTAAAGCTTCCTAATCTTGAAATTGAGCTTTAATTATAGAAACAAAATTTTCCATCAATTCGTTGGAGCTTGTTTTGTTCTCACACTATCATTGTTAATGTATTTAGGAGGAGGTGGCTCTGAGTTGCCTAATTTCTTCGTAAAAATTTAGTTTATTTATCCACTTTAAATTGTAGGTGTTACTTTAGGTGTGATTTTATGGTCATTAGAAATTCCTCATGTACTTAAATTTCTCAACTTTTTTAGACATAGGATTTTTAACCTTACATTCATTGTTGCCATCTTTTCCATCACACGGTTCATTTTATAATGCTTGAGCTAGTCTTGTCATTATACTCAAGATTTTAATTTTCTTAATTAATATAACCAAATAAGCTACTGATGTAATAACAATTTCAACATTATGTATGACTACTTGCTTGTTGTCCTTATCTTGCCCGATTACCATTAATAGTTATTCATGACCATCTCTTCAATAAGTTCAAGGGCAAATTATGAAGTTTTCTCATTTAATGCTGCCCCTTCCCCTAATTGTTACAGTGATCGTCTACTTTATGGTTTAGGTCAGACCATTATAGAAATTCTGAACTTGCAACCATATAAGTTGACCATGGTGTGGATACTTTCTCAACAGATCTTTATAACTCTCTACTAACTTGTAGAGCGCTTAATAGTCATATTATGAGTAGGTAGTGATGTCATGTCTCAACTTAATAGTCTTTTCTAATGAAAGTACTTGGTTAGAAACTTCTCCTCTAGTTCCCTTATATGTTGAATTAAGTATCAAGTATTTAATTCAATCATTGTTTTGCCTAATCCTTTAATAAGAATAGGAATACCCTTATCCTTATAACATTATTGGTTAATCCATAAAATTTAAATGTTTCAAATATCTCTAAAAACTTAGTGATACATATATTAAGATCTTCATCTAGTAACCATGAAACTACAAAAATTGTAACATCTAGATAATGTTCAGTTTGATCTTGAAGTAGATTGCATTAATTCTTAGTCTAGGGAAACTAGATTGCATTCCATGTGCAATGGCTTTGTGTACTCCAACATGGTTTAATAATTTTCTCCCATTGTATCCGAGTGAGGATCTTGGGCTATTAAATTATTATGTTCTTTAAGCATTTGATGAAATATCTTCTTAAGTTTTAGGTCCTCTCCAAAGAATTTGAGCATTCTACTCTTTGCCATACATTAAGTGTCACACCTAAAATTAAAATAAATGAAGCACAAAAAATAAAACAATTAAAATTAAATAAAGAAAATAACTATAATTATATTTCTTGGTTTTTTAAACACTAATTTCCTCCTTACTAAAAAAGCTAAAAACTTATTATCACAATATTATTACATATAACTCCAAGTAAGTTCTCCTTATCATTTTATTAGTCCCAAATGGCAACTAAAGGGGGAAAGGTTAATTAGGTTTTTGAAAAATAATGTTATTTTTCTAACCAAGGAATTCAATTAACATATATATATGTATGTATATATATATGAATAAAAGGATTGCTTAATATAAACCAATCAAAAAATTGAATAATAATTTAAATAGGATAGGGAAAAGAGAATGGAAACTGATTTATAGTGGCTCAACAAATAATCTTTTGCCTACATCCACTCTAAAGACTCTTTTTGGAATTTAATTATAATTATTCTTTCATGGTAAAGAATATCATTAATACAATCTTTCTCTGCAAAGAGGATTTATAATCTTTTTTTAAGGTGGAGAGGAACCTCATTCTCACTTAGATCACCCTAAAGTAAATAATATAATTCTCGAAAAGAGGTTTACAACTCAAAATAACTCACCTTATCTCTTGATAACTCTAAAGAGGCTCACTAACACAAATTTGAGTCATTGATACTTAAATGATTGAAAAACACTTTAAAAATGCGTAAAATACACCTAAATACTTTGTAATGCTAAAACCAATGAGAAAAAATCTATTTATAGTATTTTAGAACCATTCCTAGCTATTGGAGCTAAGAACTAGATGTTACAATGACTATATGTAGGGCATTGTCTGACCATATAGCACACTAGTCAACCAGTATGCATTAAAGGCACTTGATTCACTAGTTGGTGAAACATTGGTCAATTAGTAAGTATATTGATCGAATAATATATTAGATTGGTCAATCAATACATAAAAAAATCTTGCTTTAAACTCTTCATACATTAAATTTAATAACTTTATCCTATGTTGTTAGACCACTAAACTATATAATTTGACCAATCACCCTAAAAACATTATTTTAACAACTTTAAATGCTCAAAACCAATTTTTAAAATGCAATTGTGATTTAAAAACTTCCCAAAATGTTATTTAAAGTTTTTTTAAAATGATCAAGATGCTTTTATATTAAAACCAAAAGCTTCAGTGCCTCTTGATAAATGGAAAGACTCATACAATAAAGTGAAATAAAATGTTTATAAATGATGAGCCTTTAAATCATCAAAGTGATTAAATGAGGTTACAATTAACATTAAATATGTTTTTATCTTCATTTTGATAGTTGCAAACTTCACATTCTCTTTGTCATCTTCATAAGCCATCTTCTTAAGTTTTTAACTTCATTTTGTTCTTATGTTGCTTTTCAACAAAATAATAAACCCATTACTAGTAATTACGTTTTATTATCATCAAAGCATTAATTGAAACCTAATTTGGTTCAACATTTTTGTAGCAATATAATGGTGAATGGAGCATCAATCTTATGAGATAGCATTACATATATTTAGTAAACTTTCATATTATTACCTATTTAATTAATAAAAAATTAGTTTTATTGAATTTAATGTTAAAAATATAAAAAAGAAGAGTAAAAATACTAAAAGTATAACAAAGCAAATAACCAAGAAAGAAATCAAATATAAATAAATAAATAGATAAGAACTCGTCATGACATTATCTTTGTATTCATGATTCAATGGATTAAAAATGTTATATAGACTAGATTTAGGAGATTTTATAGTTTATAAATTTCTCTCCCTTAAGTTAGAATCATATGTTCTTATGTTGATTAATCAATATATCTCTATTTTGATTAAAGAACCTAAGAATATATTAAAATATGTGAAATCTCATAAAAGGTTTGACCCTAAGACCAACACAATTTTTTAGGTCTATCTATAGCACCCCCATACAACTCTTAATATCAATGCCTTAGTCTATTGACATGCATGTTCTCTTGAATCATCCACATGAAAATTATAATATAATCTAATTAATAATTTTAATTAAATTAGCTTTAAGACTAATAAAAATTTTCGTAAATAAATTAGTTAATCTATTAAAAAGATAAAATTAGGATCCCTCTATCTAGATATAGAAAAAAAAACATATCCATTTATCATCTTTAAACTAACAAAGATAAACAATAATGAATAAAATAAAAAATAATTCTTGATGTGATTTTGATAATCCAAATGTGCTTGATCTCCTTTTTCTTTGAAAATAGTTGTCAAGTGCATCTCTAAGGTCTTTTTCTCCCTTACTGGCTAACTCTAATTCTAAAAATTAAAATAATGAAAATACTACTTGTTTTAGGGTTCCATGTCTTTAAATATTAATTTTTAGTAACAAATATGATCTAGGACATGGTCACATCCCAAACTGTGTAACTTACTATTTCTCATTTGAGAGATATATAGGCTCTAATATACCAATGTTTTACGTAGTGTCTTTTACTATTTCTTTTTTAAGATGTGGACATAAGCACTAATATACTTATATCTTATACTATTTTCCTTACTATTTTTAACCTAGATTTTTATTTAAAAAATTATGGGCACCTACATGACTATATCTTAAGTTGTATAATTCTTTGCTTCTTTGATGCCATGTAACATAACCTCTCATCCATCTATGTATATAGTTATGTCTTCAATATTGAGTTCTTAAGAAGAACATAGGCTAGCACAAGATCATATGTCAGACCAAGTTTAATACCTCCTTCAATTCTTTTTCTTTATGAACAGGGCATGGGTTATAACATGCTTGTTTTTAAGACCATATCTAACTAAGATGGTAATTTCTACTAGATTTTAATTGTAAAACTCTTTAGTTCTTGACTAGAATCCTTCTTAAAGAAAAATATTCTCAATTAACTAAAACATAATATAAAATGATTAAATCAAGGTAATCTAGACATAAGTAAAACATTTAATAAAACATATATATCAACTATTTTAGGAAGAAAGGCGAAGGAAGATTATGTTGTTTCACTCAACTTTTATACATATAGATACTCATCCATATGATACATAGTTATCGAGCTTCCAATTATTATTCACCAAATATACTTCAACAGTTTGTAGGTGCGTAAATTGAAATCTTGACTAAAGTAAGGTGGGAAGTGGTCTTTCAATTGATGATTAAGAGGGTCATCATAGTGGATATGTGAGTGGATAGAATGTATTAAATCGATTGTTCAACCTAATAAGTCCAACTTGTTACTTCTATAAGGAATAGCTAGAATGATAGCTTATGTTCCACTATATACGATTTGCCATGGTTTCTACTAGTAGAAATATAGTCAGAGTTAAGAGGTATGCTAGAGTATTGTTATGATATTTTAGAAACAGAGATTATAACTAGTCATATGCACAAAAAAGAATGTAAATAATGAAAAAGGTTGAGTATAAACAAGTTAAGTTTTTAAAATGATATGGTTTAGTTTGAACTCAACTCGACAATTTAAAAATACCTTCATTAACCAAAGGAGGCTATTTAAATTCTATGTATAAAATATGGCAGTGACAGAGAGAATCAATATTTCATACGCTCTGGTGCCTAAAATTTGCTAGAAAACCTCCAATTACGAAAACTACATAAGCTTATCTATTATATGATATGGTATGATAGGAAAAAATAGTTAAAAATTAGAGAGAGAGCAAAAGAAAAAGCTACAAATAGAAATTTTAGAATGAAAAGGAAAAGTTGAATAGTTGGAAGTAAAACAAAATAAGTGGACTCAAGAAAAGTAAACCTTAGAATATAAACTTACTATAATTTAAAAAATAAATTAATGAATAAATTGATGGAAATTTGAACTATAGAATTATGGGTGTAAAGGAAAATGAACAAAATAATCAACTAGAATGTCAACCAATGTTATGAATACCATACCCAATTTGGTACCGGATTGGATTCTGGTATGGTACTGTACCGATACCGATTAATATCAGGTACCGTTTCGGCTAATTTTTTAAATTTATAAAATAGTCCATAAATTTTTTTAAAATTACAAAATAGTTCATTGTCATGTTGTACAGTTGTAATTTATTTAATTTAGCTTATATCTTATCCATTTTAGTTTATATATATCTTTATTATATTCTAATTATTTCTATATATAATAATTATCTAAATG
>JANSVA010000006.1:24668566-24690128 GCA_025504915.1 Erythroxylum reticulatum | reverse complement strand
CAAAGTCCATACTTGGTTAGTGTACATGGATTCCATTTCGGATTTCATGGCTTCTTGCCATTTTAAAGAATCAATGTTTGACATTGTTTCTTTAAAAGTAGTCGACTCATCATCTATGAGTGATATGTTATCCTCTCTATGCTCAATATGCAGATCTAATCTAATAGAAGGACGACATATCCTACTAGTTCGTCGCGGACTTTATGTTTTTGAACTCTCTATTGTACATCATATGTATCAACTTGAGGTTCTTGTTCCATGTCGATGTGAATTTATGGTTCTTGAACTTCTCTAAGTTCAATTTTGCTCCCACTACTTTCTTTAAGAATAAACTCTTTTTATAAGAATGTAGCATGTCTTGAGACAAACACCTTTTGCTCAATAGGATGATAGAATTGATAATCGAAAGTTTCTTTCGGATATCCCACAAATTTACATTTATCTGATTTAGCTTGAAACTTATCAAATATAGTATGCTTCACATAAGAATCACATCCCCAAATCTTTAAATGTCATAATCCAGGTCTGCTATCAGTCCATATCTCATATGGTGTCTTATCAACCGATTTAGATGGAACTTTATTTAGAAGAGATATAGCAGTTTCAATTGCGTATCCCCAAAAGGATATTGGAAGGCCTGTATCACTCATCGTAGAACGTACCATATTTAATAGTGTACGATTTCTCCTCTTAGAAACTCCATTATGTTGTGGAGTTGCAGGAGGAGACTATTGCGAGAGAATCTCATTCTCTTTTAAGTAACTAAGAAAGTCATGATCTAAGTATTCACTACCTCGATATAATCTAAGTGTCTTAATACTTTTTCCAGTTTGTTTCTCTACCTCTAATCTAAATTCTTTGAACTTTTCAAATGATTCAGACTTTTGTTTCATCAAGTACACATAACCATATCTAGAATGATCATCTATGAACGTAATGAAATATAAGTATCAACCTCTAGCATTTGTGGACATAGGTCCATATACATCTGAATGTACTAATTCTAGTAACTTACTAAAACGTTGTCCCTTTCCCTTAAAAGGTAGATTGGTCATTTTTTCCAATAAATAAGATTCACAAATTTCATATGATTCATAATCAAAAGGATCCAAATATCCTTCTTTATACAATTTTGTGATTCTAGTTTCATTTATAGGACCTAACCTACAATGTCATAAATAAGATAGATTTTGGTTACTTTTTTTTTTTTTGCTATTTGTGTTAAGAATTAGCCTTTCAAGATCTAACCTATACAAACCATTTGTAAGCAATTCAGATCTATAATAAACATCATCTTTATAAAAAGAACAACTGTTATTCTTAATTATAAAGACAAATTCATTCAAATCCAAATGAGAAACAGAAATGATGTTTCTTGTAATAACAGGAACATAATAACAATTATCAAGTTCTAGTATAAGGCTAGAAGGCAAAGCTAAACTACAAGTCCCTACAGCTAATGCAGTAACTCTTGCTCTATTGCTAACTCGTAGGTCCACTTCACTTTTCTTCAATGATCTACTTCCTGTTAACATATGCATTTTATTATACAAGTGAGAACCATAACTAGTATCTAATATCCAAAAATCTGGAACAGAAGTAGAAAGATTGATCTCACTCATAAACATACCTGAAAAACTAGCTTCATTAAGCCTTTTATCTTTTAGGCTAGTAAGATAAGATGAGTAGTTCCTCTTCCAATGTTTATTGACCTCGTAATTAAAACATGTGCCCTTGTCATTGCTCTTCTTCTTGACACCTCTTTTAGCTTTTACTACATTAGTATAAGCCTTCTGTTTCTTGTTATTATTCTTCTTAAATCCCTTTTTCTTGCTTTTAGAAGAACTAACAACAAATACAGAACTGAGTTCCTTCTTAAAGCACCTTTCCGCAGTCTTGAGCATGTTCGATAGTCCAGGCAGTGTCATGTCCTTCTGATTCATGTTGAAGTTCATGACGAACTGTGAAAAGCTCGAACTCAGAGATACAACACCAGATCAATGCTTAACTCATGGTCCATGACAAAACCTAATTGGGCCAATTTTTCAATATACCTAATCATCTTCAACACATGAGCATTGATTGAAAATCCTTCTGTCATCTTGCATTGAAATAGTGCCTTGAAGATTTGATATCTTTCCATCTTACTCTGTGCATCAAATAACTCCTTAAGATGTAGTATCATAGTAGGTGCATCTATGTTTTCATGATGCCTTTGAAGATCAGGAGACATACAAGCTAACATCACATATGTAGCTTGTTTAACGTCATCAATATAACGCTGATATTTCTCCCATTCTTCATCAGTAGCATTTGAATAAGGTTCAGATGGAGTAGGAGTATCAAGAACATACAACTTCTTCTTTTGCCTCAGAACTATTTTTTGATTCACAGCCAGTCCAAAAAATTGGGTCCAGTTAGCTTATTAGCATCTAAGATGTTTCTCAATGTCAGGTTGGTACTCATCTTCAAATTTAATAACCGGTAAAAACATAAATGGAGTATAAATTAGTTTATACCCAAAAATCAAATAAAATAAGGACTTTAAAATTATTTGATTACTCTCACTATTTTATACAAAATAATAGCCCTCACTATTATATTGAAAAATTATCAAACAATTTTTTAGTGTTCTAGGATACTATTTAAAATTAATTGATCTTGAATTTACTCAACAAACTAACTAAAATTAAATTAGGTACTAAACATCTTTTCAATCACATCTCATATAATTCCTAGTACTGTTAGGTGACAACTTTTACCAAAATATATCAAATATATTATTCATAATCCTATCTCTAAATTTATATTATCATGAATTTACTCATCTAAAGCATACAATTTTAGTTAAGTAGAAACCATTAATTTAAGATTAAAACATATCCAAGTTAAAGTTATCTTGAGTTTACTCAACAAGTCAAACAATAAACAAAATTCTAGTTTTATTCGTAAATGATGAAAAATAACTATCACATTCGAAACATGTACTTAACATTTTATTGAGGAATTTTAAATTTCGAAAAAATGTCCAATTTCATAAAAAATATAATCTCATTATATTTACAATTTCAAACATAATCCAATTGTAAAAAAAAATATTTAAACTGACTTGATTCTAATTATTGATTTAATAATAAATTTAATTAATAATTCAACTCTTGAAAAATTATATTAAATTTTAAAACTTTTCCTTATAAATATTCCTTTGAAAACAATTTTCAAAATTTTAATAAAATACTTTTCCACTTCATTAGGAATGACAATTAATTTAATCTCTATTAAATTAATTAAAGACAATTTTAGGTTTTAAAATAATTTTAAAATACATAAAAAAAATTGGGTGGGAAAGGGTTTGGCGCGCACGTGTTAGGTGTGCGGTCAATCCACGCGCCAGGCAACGCCTTCTAGGGAAACTTCTGGAGAAGTCTGGAGAATGGCGGGCGCGTGTGGTCTTCTCCAGACGCTTCCCGCATGTTCTCCAGCCGTCTTTGAACCGTCCCCCACATCGCTCGAACAACCGCTTCAACCGCAGCCACGTTTCTCCGACGTTTCCCTCAACCCATCAAACCACGTTTGTCTCACGTTTCCCTCAACCGCCGCCCCATCACCTTCTCTCCCTGCCACCGTCTATCGTCATCGGATTGCCCACGCGACGCCATCCATGGCGTCATTTGTGACCCATCATCTTCTCCGTGCGTTTATCGCACTTCTCGACGCCAACCCATAGCGTCAAAAACTTAAACAACGGCGGTCACTGGTGCGTCTCTCACCAGTGCTTCAATGGGTCGACTCAAGCGACGTCATTAGCGTCGCCTGTGATGGCGTTGTCCACAGATGGGCGACGATTCAACAAATGCAAGGAAAAAAAACGCAAGCATCTTATTCGGTAAACACATGGATAATAAAACGCAGAAACACAAACAATTTCAGATCCAAAACTAGTGATAACACAATAAGGTTAGACCTTTACATGCGTAAACAGACACAAAACAATTTGTTTGTTAGTCCATACATAAGGCAGAAAACCCAGATGAAAAACATATACAGTCTGGAAACAATTTCCAGACACTTCGCACAATAGATGCACAATTAGGTTTCAGAAAGCAGAGAATAAGAGCGGCAGTCATTTAGGGATTTCAAACAAAACGCAAAGGATTTCAATAAACCCTAAACAGTCAGAAACGCAAGACATCGCATTTGCACTTTTCAGAAAACACAAACAATTTCTCCAGAAATAAACATAATGATCAGTCTGGAAAAACAGTCTTGAATAGCTTCAGGAAATAATTGCCAAAACAGGACGTACATAAACAGAAACAATTTCCGCACTACTATCTCTTTTTCGAAGCCTTAAAAACCAAATCATTGATAATAATCAAGCCTCTAATTGAAGATCAACAATTAAAGAAGGTTCTAAATCTAACCATAATTGAATCATAGACACAACAGAAAATAAAAAGATTTATAAATTCCGAGCAGATTTTGATAATTGATTAAACTTGAATAAAATAAAATTAGATTTAGAAATTGTACCTTATTTACTTTTCGAAGAAAAATTTTAAATGTTTTTTTTTCTGAGTGATTAATTACGAGCTGTCCAATTATTCAGCCTCTGATAATATCCACAGAGCAATTCCCAAATTGCTTTTGAGAGGAAGAGGACAAAAGTGCTAACTTCTAAAAAGCTCTTCTCTTTAAAAAAAATGAAGACAATTTTTTATTAAAATTAAATCTCTTTAATTATAATTTGAATCAAATTCTAATTCTAATTCTAATTAATTTAATTTAATTTTAATAAAATCAAATATCTAATATTTGATTCCCAAAGTTTCTCAAACTTTATAATTAAGTCCAACTTAATTAAATTGATTTTTCTTTCATAAATTGTTCTTTGATGTGTGATCTATTAGGTTCATGATAAATTGACAATTATTATAAATTATAATTCTAATTCACAATTAGAATTAAATACATTAAAAATATTTTTAATTTATCTTTAATTCTCCAATTAAATAATTCATAATCATGAATCATAATTGATGTCTAGCAACATGTCATGATTACCCAAATATCAGGAATGTCAAAGTGATTGACTTAATTTGTCCATATATGGTTATGATAATAATTTAATCCTTTTGTGATTCAATAATCTAATTGGACAGAGTATAGATAAAATGTTTACTCTTATCATCCAATCATGTTCGTTCTTGCTAATTAATAATTGATTTATAATTGACATTTGAAAATTCCATTTTAAATATCAATTCACTCTGGCCAGAGAATTCCATAAATCATTATTAATCAAGAAAAGCATAATATTCTCTCTAATTACTTTAGAGTGACGAATCCTATATTGATTTACTTAATTGTTTATATATAATTCATACTGTATCCAATTACTACTAATTGAACTATCCTAAGACAATTCATAAGTAGCATCAAAATATAGTAATTCCCACATTAAATACCTTGATAATCTTAAGTCTGAGGATTAATTATACAACCATCATTATGAGATAATCTATTGACACATAAGTAATATTCCATTCAAAATTCTCGTAATCGTGTAAGTTTAGTGACTTATTCTCTAATAATCACCCAAACATTACTTTAAATATCTCTATACTTTAATCAATGAGATCAGTTACTTTTTTCCTAAGAAAGAAACATAATGTGTGCTAATTTTACCGTTTCAACAATATCTAGTCTTGATGAAATTACAACTAGGAACATTTAGAAATAACACGTAAGTGTAAATTGAATCTTATAATTATGATCTCATCATAGTTTCAATTACACAGTAATTATTCCAAAGATTTTATCTTTAGTATTAAAACATAAAATATTAATGAAATTAATACAAAAAGATAAATAACGCCTTTTCATTAATTAAATATAACGTCATACATTAATCTACATTCAATTAATTGGCTGCAAGGGCATAAACTAACATTATGTACTAAAATGTCCTCAAGATGTTCTAGTATGTTCCCTTTGATAGTTGGATGTTACATTTTTTGGTATCAGAGCATGGTTCAACATCCATAAGGACATATAGCAATATTAGGCATGAATTATCATGAGAAATGCAGATAATAATTGGAGTTATTGTTTATTATAGGTCATTTGCTATAGGTGATCTAGTGCAACAATCAATTGACCTAGGATTATACAGAGCCAGTAGAGAGTATTATGTACCTCAACCTGAGGAAATGCCTCCCAGAATTCCCGAGAGAAGGGAAAGAAGGTACGATAAAATGTGAAAGCAGGGGGTTGTGGACTTCTACTAAAGTATAGACCTTGCAGAGGCCGAGGTATGGCTAGAAAGAACAGAGAGAGTCTTTGACCAAATGGATGGTGAGTTGGATGAAAGGTTCGACTATGTTGTTTCTTTATTGCAAGGACCAGCTCACCAATGGTGGAATACTGTTCTAGGTATTACCACCAAGCCTTGCAATCTGAAGTGGGAAGATTTTTTGAGGGTCTTCAAAGAGAACTATATGCCCAAGATTTACTTGGATAGAAAGCTGAAGGAGTTTCTGGACAGGGTAGAATGTCAGTGGCAGAGTATGAGGTTAAGTTTAATGAGTTAATAAGATATGCTACTGCTTTGATTCCTACTAAGGAAAACAAGTGCAGGAGATTAGAAGATGGGTTGAACATGGAAATTCAGACAAGGCTAGCAATCACTAACTTGAGCAGTTTTTCTAAGCTCAGAATTGCCTCGATCCGAATAGAGTAATTGTTGTGACATGATTAGGGAGAACTCAAGCAAGAGTCAAAACAGAAGAGACCCAGTGTAATTCAGGATAATTCTGGCAAAAAGTTTAGTAAGCAGCAGAATAAATCCTTCTGACCACCTGTTGGATCAAGACAGTCGGGATTTAGACAGCGCGGTAGTTCATACAATCTGGCAATGGAAGAGGTGCAGTGTCGGGTCAGTTACCTCCTTGTGAGCATTGTGGTGAGTACTGGAGATTATTTGGAGCTTGCCTTAGATGCGACTCTTACAACCATCATATTAAGGATTGTCCTACGACTATTGGAACCCAATCTGGTATAAGAGGGGGATCAGTAAGTGAGACTATTGTTTAGTAGAGCCGAGCTAGTGAGGCTGGACAGAGAGGTCAAGGCAAAGGTAGAGTGAGTTCTGGAAGTCATTCTGTCTAAGGCCAGAGTGTATGATATGACCAAACAAAAGACTCAGGATTCTCCGGATGTCGTATCCAATCATTAAAAAGTAAAACAAGTACTTGGGACTACTTTTATTTTTTTTTCTTTAGTTTACTTATTTCTACTCTCTTGATAATTTAAACTTTTATATTAATTTATATCTAATATGATGATTATTTTTGTTAATGTTTATAATATTATAAATTAGACTCCTAACTTTAGGGTAAAGACATATTATTATTATTTTACTTAAGAGTAATTTTGGTTAATTAATTAGTTAATGACATTTTATATAATATGTTAATTTAAAGGTAAAAGACATCAATCTTTCATGTAGTATCAATTCCACAAAATTTTCTTATACTTTAAAAATATCATGAAAAGTCCGTATATTTTGCGAAAAGTTTGGAGTTAGTTCATCTGCCAACTTTTACTGTTAACTTTTGCTAATTTGAAATTTCTAGGACATACAATATTTCAAGTGAAACATCCACATTATAAAAGATGATTGGAAATTAATAAGCCAAAGGATGATATATGTCAAACATATTGATTTCTTAATTCATTACTTATATTAAAAGTAGAATAATATTTAATACTATTATATTAAACTAATTAATATATTAGTAATTATTAATAAAATATGATAAATTAATAAATATTAACAAATTAAATTAATATTTATTAATAATATTGCATATTAAATATTGTTTATACTTTCAATATAATTAATGAGATGTAAAAATAATAAATTAACAAAATAGTAAGAAATTTTATAATTTTATTTATTAGTAACAAAATTCAATCAAATAATTACTTTTAAATTATAGAATAAAAGATCTTATTTATCAATATTATTATATAATAAATAACAATATAATTATATTGAGTGAATAAATATATTAATAAATAATAAATAATAAATAATATTACTTTTAATAAATAAACTAATATTTCATTTTAAATGTTTATATGTTAATATAAATAAGGTTATAGATACGATAAATAAATAAAATAAACTTTAATCTATTTAATACATATAACCTTTATGATTTGTTAATTTCCAATCATTCTCTTATTACATAATTAACTTTTTTAAGTCTTATAACTACTAGGTAAGCTAGAATTAATGATATAAGTTAACAAAATAATTTACTTTAGGTCCACCAAACTTTTAAAGCATATAAAATTATTATAAAATTATATAAAATACTTGTGTCTATTATATTTTAAAAATATATTAAAATATTCATCAAAAAATATCTCGATAAGTAATGTTTTCTCTCTTTAGAAACCTTGTGGTGCTCGCTCTTCTAGTTTTCTCTATAATGGTTCTCAACTTTAGCTCCCACTTATTTTCTACATACTCCTTTTCCATTACCTTTAAGTTAGTTGTTGCTCTCTCCTACTCTCTCTTGCTTTGTCCACCTTCTCAAGAACCTTCAACCTCCATCTTTAACCTACTAGGAAAACTTTTTCTCAGTAAGGAAAGAGGGTATTTTCACTTTTAAGTATCTCGTACCTTTAACTTCTTACTGGTTATAGTAATAACTGATTAAACCTCCTTTCCTAAGACTTATAATATTACCAACAATAGAAATGTCAGCCAAAAGTAACCCTAACAAAACTTTAGAAATCCCTTTCCTACCTTTACAAAACTGTGTCCTTATATTGCAACATTCATTCACTTAATGTATCACCCAGTTTGTAAACATTTCACCATATTATATACCAAACACTAAAAGTTATGACAAAGCAATAGAAATCAACCTCCCACCCCTCCCAACTCGCCACTCCTCAGTTCAACCCTTAAACACTCAACCTATCCTCTAAATTGCTACCCTTATACTAGTCTCTAATCCTAGACAGTCCTAGAAATAAGTTGTTAGAGAAACCAGTGGCTACAAGTTGGAGTTTTGTCCTCAACCTCTATTGATGGTAGAAGAATAGTCTCTTTAAATATAGAAGTCATAAAGGAAAGGGATAGGAACTAGAACATTACCATAATAGGGTTCTTTATAGGGAGACACCCTTCCTTCCTAACCATAAATAATTGAGTTCAAGGGAAGTGGAAAGGAAAAAGTTAATGGTAGTAATCTTATTAAAGGAAAACCTCACTTTTATTCAAGTTTTCAACTGAGAATTAAGTCAGAGGTGTGGTTGAGGCAGGGCCTTGGCATATTGTAGACTAACATATCTTTATAGATATGGAAACTAAGTTTGAAGCTGGAGGATGTGAAACAAAATCATGTTCCTTTATGGGTGAATTCTCGTAATGTACCCCTATAATATTAGTCTACTAGAGGATTAAGCATGCTTATAAGTTTTGTTAGGAACTATATTTGTATAAATGAGACAACTGCCAAGAGGAAAAGGATAGTTTATGTTAGGATGTTTGTCGGCACTATCCTTATTCTAAAGGTGGGGGAAATGAAATAATAGTTAAAGGTACAATCTTGATATCTTACCAATGGAAACAATTCTTAAGACAGTAAGGAAAACTATAGAGGCCTATCGGAAGGAAGTTCGTAAAAGGATATTATGAAAAACTAATGGGATTGAATGGTAGTCAAAAGATAGTAAAGGAAAAAGAGATTAAGTATTATTAAATGATAATAGCAAGGAATAAGAAAGCAAAGAGGTAAGGGAATGTTCAAAAAAAAATAATTAAGGGCCACAATATCAATAAAGATAGTAGGAGACCGTCTAAAAGAAGAGTATATCTTTAATAATAAAATTGAAGGAAGACAAAAATAACAATTTAGTGCAGGGATAATCTTATACAAGTTAAATAGGTGGTTGTGGCAGAAAAGAGTTAAGTCATATTGATAACGAGGAGGGGTTTATCTATGACAATAAAAGTAATTCAAAGAGGAAAAATAGGTCCAAGGAATCTTCAAATAAAATCCCCACCCCATATTAATAATAGCTTGGAATCTGAGAAGCATAAACTAGCCAAGAAAACAATTTTTGTTAGTAAATTTTGTAGCCAAAATTAAACCAATAGTAATAGGTTTATTGGAAACAAAGTTATATAATGAGAATATGTCTAAGCTCGAATGCTTAGGAAGTTAGTGGTTTCTAACATCAAACCACCAACACCATCATTATAGAAGAATAATTGTAGCCTTTGATACTAGTAGGGTAAGGGTTACTGAGGAAGCTTCAAATGATTAGATAGTTCACATAGCTATGGAGTTTATTTAGAAAATAGTAAAGTAACCGTCATTTATGTTTAAAGTTTGAACTTCAATTTTTAAAGGAAACTATTATGAAACATAATTACAAGTATTTAAAAAAAAACATATGAACCTTGGATCATAATAGAAGATTTCGATTCCACTATCTATAGTTCAGAAGATAAAGAAAATGTGAATGATAGAAACTATTATAAAGATCTAAGGGAATGTATAGAGCAAGTGGGGGTCACAAATTTAAGACATAAAGGGAGATATTTCCTATTGGGCTATAAATAAAGCTCTAGATGGTTAATAAAAAAAGAAAATAGATAGAGCTTTGTTTAATGATCATTAGATGTCGGAATTCCATAAAAGTATCGCACAACTTATAAAGCCAAGGTTCTTAGATCGTTCACCAAGTATGGTGCAAAATATCTTCAGTAGTTGTAAGAAATTGATAGCCTTCAGACTTACAATTATTTTATGAGATTAGAAGGATTTAATACAATTATCCTTAAATTAATAGAGGTCCTTATTTAAGAAGCGAAGATCTTTAAGTGTTTCAGGAAACTTCACTAGATAAAATAGGAGTTGAAAAAATTGAATACTTAAAAAGGATCCAATACTAAACTAGAATTGTCAAGTTCTAGATCAAAAATGATAATGCTCTAACAACTCCTATATCATACTCTTAGGGATGGTACCTTAAGGGAGGAGGAGAAGAAGGTAGTGATGAAAATAAATAAAACCTTCACATGCATAATCCCAAAAGTACCTACGCCAAATACCTTAAAAGAGTATAAGCCTATCTCTTATAGTAACTTCTTATACAAGATAATTGCAAAGATATTGGTAGCAAGGTTGAGGGTAGTCTTAAAATCAATAATAGGTGAAATGTAACACCCCATATTAGGGGTTAGAAAATTTAGGAATTTTAGTGCACTTTATGCTTTTCATAATTGAGTATTTCGCTATTATGTGCTTATGAATTTTGACACATACAAATTATTGTACATGCATTCATGACATTTTCAGGGTAAAATGGATTTATAAATGTGATTAAATTACGGAAAACTCATTTGGGGACTATTGGCATTATTTCAAAATTTTTGGGACTTTTAGGAATTTTTCAGAAATTTTGGAATATTAAGAAAAATAGACAAATGTCTTTATGAAATGTGGCAACCTATATGTATGATAAGTGGTACACATGCATGGTGACATGTGGCAGTAACATAGCAATACATGTAGATTATGTTTTGGTTAGGAAGAGATAGTAAGGCTATGTTCTTCACTGAATCATTCAACGCTGAAATTTTCTTCCATGCTCTTCATCAGTGAATAACTTGTTGATTAAGTTTCATATGACTTTGAAGAGTTAGAGTGTAAACTAGTAAGTACTGTATGGTTTTTATGATTTGTGAAATGAATTATACATCACGTAGTTAATAGTTCGGTGTTTATACATTGAAGACATTTATTAGCTGAAACATAAGTGAGAATTTTGGGTATGCTGCATTTGTTGCTTCTGTATATTCTGATGATTGGTTTGTTATAAGATGGAGTTGAAGTGATTTTTAAGCTTGAAAAATCACTGAAACTGTGCTTAGAAGGAGTACAAAAAATGCATGAATGTTGATTTATAAATATACTCTATTTTTACTATTGACATACATGAATTTGTTGAGTGTCCACAAAAATGAATTGGAACGAGTGTATGATAAGGAATGAGGATTTAGATGAGGTTGTGATGCAGAATGATTTAAATGAAGTGTAAAAATTGATGAAAAATGAGAAGAAAAGTATCAGATGAAAGAATGAAAATGCAATGGTGAGAGAAAGCTTATGTAAGGTTTCAGTTTTCATGAATTATCATGTAAGCTTGCACTTGAATTATTTTGAGATTATACTAGAACAGAAATTTTAGAATAAGTGATGTGGGAATGAAGAAAATCAATAGAAGATACAACAAAAAAATGAAAGAGGATGTTTAGTGAAGAAGAGAAGAAGATGAAGCATGATCGCGACTTTGCTTCTAAGGATCACAAGTGTTGATCGTGCTTTAACAAGATCGTGACTTTGCTTATGAAGTCATGGGTCGTGATCATACATCTACATGATCACAACTTGTACGTTTTTCTGGAAAATGATTGTTTTTTAAACATCTATCATTCAATTCGATATAAATTCTTCACTCGATATCCAAATGACTTGATTCTTGAACTATCAGACTCATAACACATTTTTATACCTGTCCATTAAAATTGATAACTTTCTAGATTGATTTGAAAAATATTTATTAAATGAAAGTGAGGGAATCTGTTGGAATAATATGACCTGGAATATTTCACCGAACATACTTTAGTATTTTGATTAGATCTTAGTCAGTAGAGCTCAGAATGAGATGATTATTAATTCTGATTAAACTAGAGTCATAAGACTACAAATTGTTTAAGAGATTGAATTCAAATTCTGCCTTTAAGAATTTAAAAACCTGATTGGAATTTGATATAAGAATTCTATTGAATCTTAAGTATAGTATGAGATCTTTTGAGTATAACTTTCAGTATACAGATCCAAATGGAATGGTCTTGGTATCATTAGAATCTTAATAATTGGGAGAAAAATTTCTAGATGGAAGTGTTATCAAATTACCTCATCTTCTTGATGTTAATAATTGAGCAAAGTGGAACTAAAAGTTGGTTGTAAGATAAATTTGGATTGAGCAATTGAGTATGGTTTCACATTATTGCTAATGTGACAAGATTAAGGATAAGAAACCTACGAATTTGTTATGAACATGCATCATACATATTCAGTATACATAAATGTGCATAAATAATTTCATAATCATGCACAGTAGTGATATGTGTTTGTATTAAATGTTATAGAGGAACGCATAGAGCGACCACTTCCAGATATTGCCTGGCCTTCGAGGCAATAAGCAAAAAGGAAGCTTTTGTAAATAATTTATATGGTCAATTATTGTAAGTAATTCAATAAGTAATATTTGATAGTTTTTCTTTCACTGTTTTATTTTCTATTGATTTGGATCATTGAATGATTTGCAAAGTTGTAAGAGCGTTAGTCTTAGTTTTGGGTAAATAGGCATGCCTAGAAGGGTCTGCAGCTGCTCCTGTGACACTTCAGTGTCAAGACTTTTATCTCTCCTGTGACACTTTCGTGCCGAGACTTCGATCTCTCCTCTGATACTTCGATGTCGAGACTTCAGTGTCTCCTAGACACTTCTGTGTCGATACTTCAGTCTCTTCTATGACACTTCAATGTCAAGACTTCAATCACTCCTAGACACTTCAGTGTCGAGACTTTGATCTCTCCTATATAAGTCTCGTTACCCATTTTTGTAAATGGATTAACAGCCATCTAATTTTTGTATTCTGAAATATGCTTGATTTTTTTATCTAAACAAAGATATTACGTTCTGATTTTGAAGGGTTTATATCCTCTTTTGATATTCAGTTTTATTTTTTGTACAATCTGTTATGAGATACATTATGTTTGAATTGGTCGTTTTGATAAACTGTTAATGTATGCTTCTATTATATCATGGTTATGTATAATTAGTTGTCATTTTATGTATAGATTATTTATTACTCACTAAGCTATATGCTTAGCATGGTGGATTTGCCCCATGTAGGCTCAAAATGAGGATTATAAGGACTAGGTCAAATCAACCGCAATGGCCAATGGAGTCTGAGTTGTTGTTTTGATAAAATATGTATTTTTGCTCTTATGTTAGCTTGTATCTCAAGTGTATAACTTTGAATTGTTGTAAGATGTAATAACTATATTTTCAGGCTGATTTCGGTTTGAAACAAGTTTATTTTAAGTTCAGCATATAATATGATGTATGTTTGTTCTGAATTGCTTCCAATGGAAGATTTTGAATGTTATACTTTCGCAAAATGTTTTGGTTTGTTTATACTATCTTGTGTGGCATCCACATATCCTCCCACGGAGTATTTAGGTGTTACATGAAATACATTGGACTTTCTTAGAAGGCAAGTGACAGTGTATTATAACACTAATCAAAATAAAATAACTAGACTACTACTATAGCAGTGGTGAGTCTAGGTTGATCCTACAGAGAGTGTGTGCAAATTTTATTAAATGAAATTAATCAATGTTTAGGATTAGGAAGTTTTGGATTTTTCAAACAAGAAAATAAAATGAAACTAGACTAATAAAAAATTAAAGAAAACATGCAAAAAATAATAAAAGTGGGAAATTCAGTAAGGACTTGATTCTTTGGTTCAATCTCAACTTACACCCTAATTAAGCATATTTCCTTGATTTGTTGTTTTCTAACCTCTCCTAGAAACTATTAATCGTGGGTTAATAATTAACCCGAGTTTTTCCTTAGGTTTTGTTTAATCAAGATACGATCATTAATTAAACCTAACCACCGAATAATCTCGGATATGATATCTAGATTTAATTAAGTAGTAGCATTACGAATTAGAAAAGTTGATTAATCAAGGTAACAACCATATACTATGCGTATTTTAACTTAGGTCATGTTATCCTTAATGATTACAAATCAATAGTCACTACACATGAATTTCAACATAACAATTATAGATTATATCAAAATTCTAGCAATGAGTTTGCAATTAAATGATTCAATGAATGCATTAAAATCATCCTTTCATAATACCCAATGGATTCATACACAAATAATCGAACAATAATGAAAATCCGATTATCCATACACAAAACCCAAATCAATTAACACATGATAACATAATAAATTCCTAATGAGAGAAAGAACCAACAAAAATAATAAAATATACTTAAACCTGGTCGTCGATGTCGATGTCACCTCCGAATTGACCTCAATATGTTTATCCCTCTATGGGTCTCTCCCTAAAAAATGCTTTAACCCCCATTCAATGTCCCTAGCTGAAATCCCCTTGGTCTCTCTTTACTCTGCCTTCCTCTCTTCTATTTCACGCCACTCTCTCCCATCCACGCAAGTGTTTTTGATGTGACGATTAATATTTTTGGTCCATCTTCCTATTTATTTAAAAACCTCTCCCTTTACTTTGCATTTTGAATAAAACGCACAACATGTCTTTAGAACACAGACGCTTTGTGCGTTTAACACACAACGCTTGCGTTAAAAGTAGGCGTTGCTTGCGTTTAATGCATAATGCCTGCATTATACGCAACCATTGCTGCTCCTGTTATCTATTTAGTAAATTATTTTTTGGTCTAATTTACCATTCACCATTCCTATGTTACCGTGCCCTTCCTCTCTTTAATGCATACGCTGTGCATAGGGTTGTTCACGTGAAGGAACGTTCTGCTACATTTTATTCTCTTGTTTCCTTCTTCTGCTATCGTTTTGTGCTTCCACATGCTGCATGCATTTAAAATTTTCTTCTTCTTTGTATTCCACTTTTCTTTTCTTTTATTATTTTTTCTTTCTCCATGAAGGCAAGTAAATATTAATCTTCAAAAAATGGCTCATATGTTATGCTTTCAATTCACTTTAACTTCTTTGCTTCCAAATTGTACCTAAAATCTTATATGAATTAAAGTGAGTATCTTAAGCATTTTCATGTCAATAATTGCTAAGTATTATGTGATAATTTCATAATCAATTAAGCACCTATCAATTTCCCCCACACTTAGCTGTTGGTTGTCCTTGGGCAAAACATC
This sequence comes from Erythroxylum reticulatum, assembly GCA_025504915.1. Lineage (NCBI taxonomy): Eukaryota > Viridiplantae > Streptophyta > Magnoliopsida > Malpighiales > Erythroxylaceae > Erythroxylum > Erythroxylum reticulatum. The sequence continues at coordinate 24,674,091 of JANSVA010000006.1, read as the reverse complement.
AAATTTAAGCTCTTCGACTCAAAACACATATGTTCCAAGAATACATAATCATAAACAAAGATGAATTACTTTTAAAATTCATAGCAAGAAACCAACATTCCAAGCTTTTACTCATGATCAATCAACATTCAATATCTTTAACAGCTGAGCAATCTAATGGTAGACTTGAAAATGTGTTTAATTAAAATATATCCATGCGTACACTCAACACCATTTATGATCATGACAATCAACAACTTTGCATATCATTTCATTTCTCTACTACTAAAATTCATATGCAAAATCATGAATCAAAGGACTTTTTATGGTTGTAATGTGGGCAAAGGTAAGGTGAGATGTATTTGGTTCAAGTTGTATGAAAGTCATCAAAGCTAGTGAAATAAAGCAACACTCATAAAAAACTGAGCACCGTCAGCTATGACGAATGTAACATTTATATTTCATAACCCCATTTAGCTATCACACACAAATCACATGAAGCATATACCAATCTGAAGGAACTACTTATACAATTTATACCAACAATATATTGAAATCACAAGAGTGAACCCTCCAAGCCAACATCTACCTCATATTCAACATACTTAAATAACATATTCATTACAATTCTAGGAAGATGCATTAACCATAAACAAGTTTTCAACAAATATGCAATTCCTCCTTGATACATTTATTTAAAAAAAAATTTCAATTTTCTTTCTCTTTCTTTCTTTTTTTTCATTTTCTTTTCTTTTCTCTCTTTTTTTCTTTTCTCTTTTCTTTCTTTCTTTTTCTTATAAAATTAAAATAAACTACATCAATATGGGAATTTCAATGATAAGACATAACAAAACATCCCAACATTAACCAACCCACACATATGTACACCCCCACACTTACACTTTTGTACATCCACAAACTCGCCAATCACAAATGTTCCACTAGCTTTATGGCTTGGATAGGATATTTGGTTAAGTATAAAGCATGTAATATGGTTGATACAAAAATAAAGGCTAATAAGGCTCAAAGGTTCTTATCAAAAAGGAAAATCATATAATGGGTAGGCTATTTGGCTAATGTAGTTCAGAAAAACAAAGAATGCCTAATCCTATCTATGTTAATACATATGATAAAAATGTGGTCTTGAATAAAAATTCAAGGAAAAATCAAGATGTACATGTCATAAAGGTCACACATTATTAAAAGACAATGAGACTGATATGAATGTGACAGTCAAATAAGGCTCAAAATCTCATCGGCTTTGTCTACCATTAGTCATTACTCTTCTAAAGATAACACACATCGACCAATCACAAGAGTAAAAATACATACTAAATTTATCATGAAATTTTCTAGTCAATTCATACTCTAATTATGACTACATAGTACTAGAAGCAACAAAAGGAGAACATGTTTGTTTGTTTGTTTGTTTGTTTGTTTTATCTTTCTCTCATTTTGATTGAAAACTTAAAAAAGTAAAACAAACAAATTCAAAAACACACAAGCATATAAAAATTAATACAAAAATATAAAGGAAAAGAAATTTACTTCCCTTAGGTTGCCTCCTAAGAAGCGCTTTTGTTTAGGGTTCTTGGCTTGACTCTATGTTTTCTCCTTATGTGACAAAATTGTAATCTTCAGGTGTCACATGGGCTCCTCCACGTGAGGTTCTTCGGGATAGGGTCTTAGTTGATGGTCTGTCATATTCATTACCTTCCCTAGCCTCTAACCTTCAATCTTTATTGAGTCCATGCACTCTGGAAAGATCTCAAACGTCTCTTCACCTTTTTCTTCCTCATATAATTCCTCCAATCTGCTATGTAAAGGTGAAGAGTTATTCTAAAAAATAGTCATGAATTTAGTACTTACCTCTAAGCTAAAAAATATGTCTTTTTCTTCTTCAAGCTCCTTGTGATATCTTATTTTTCGGTCTATACTTAATGTTTAATCCTAGATTAAGTATTGCATATACATGCATAACATTAACATTTATACACAAATTGATATTAGAACATAGTACAAAGATAGCATATGCACTTAATTGACTTATTCTGAGGTATGAAAAATGTTAATTGATCACGATGTGAATTATGAATTAATATGTCTTGAATTTTGGTATAATTGGATTTAAATTAGTAAATTGGAGTGACATCTGACATAGTTAAATGAGATACAATGGACAAGTAATTAATTGAAAAATGGATCAATCATTGTGAGACAAATGGCATAGTTGATTAATGGACAAGTGACCTAGTTAGCTGGAGACATTTGGAAGCACCTATGCTTGATAAGTGCCGAACATGCCATAAGACATGTGGCTATTCAATTACATGACACCTAACACTTTAGCTGGTGAGTTTTTACAGGAGTAAGTTTCGTTTAGCTCATTTCTCTTCTTCTTTCTTCTCACCCACCACCGAAACCCTCACTTCTTTCATCTCCCTATGTACGTTCATGCTTATTTCCAATTGATATACAAAAATCCATTTTTTACCCTCACAAAATTAAGTAAAAGATTAGCTTGAAGTTGCCCATATGTTCTAGCTGAAATTCAACCAAGTTCTACCTTAAATGTGTCATGTTTCTGCTTGCTTGGAATACTAAATTGGCTTGATCTTTTAAGCTGGAATTGGAGTTAGAATGTAATGAATGATTAGTTTTTATAGTATGTTATGATAGAGAATTGATGATGATGAATTAGGATGAATTACATATGATGTTAATGATTGATTGTGCTGGAAATTTTTGCATGAACTTGGAAATGTTTATGTTTTATTTTTGGTGTATGAAAACTGTGGCATATAGATTGACTTTTGGATGAATTAGTTCTAGATTTGAAGTATAATTAAGGTGGATTTGTGCCAAAGAAATATGTTAATTTGTTGTTCTTGAATTGGGAAAGAACTAGGACTATATGCATAATAATGTAAAAGTTTCTAGTTTGATAATTTGTGAGCTGTTAATTGAATAATTTTGAACTGGAATAAGAGATGTTATTGATGAGGAATTAGAGTATAATTCAGGCCTAATAGAGGCATAATTGATGAACTATAAAGAGGTTGTTTAACTTTGGTATAAAGTATTAAAAAACTAGAAAAAAATGAAAGAAGAATTGTTGTAATACATTAGTTGTAGTGTTTTCACTAAACATACATCGGTATGTTGGCCATACCTCAACCTATAGATATCCAAATGAGATTATTTTAAGTTTAGATTAAATTAAAGACAAATGGATATATTATACATGAAGAGTTCGAAGTTTAATTCTATCTTTAAAAGTTTCAAATTTTGGATTGAATTTGAGTTTTTGGATTCCATCATTGTTTGAGAACAGTCTGTAGTATGTTGGACATAAATCTAAGAATAATGAAAAATTTTGTATGAACTTTATTTCATTAGAAACTTAAGACATAGAAGAACATATTATCTAGAAACCTCAGTTTCTATGTCATAATGGCTATACAAAACTGACTCGAAACTTATCCTGAGAAATTTTGGAAAACTAATGAAGGAATTGGATGGGAACCTTTGGATAACCCATTCCACGATTGTGGAAAGCCATATATGATTGTGGAAATTGCATGGAAGTAAAGAAAAAGTTATTTTGTGTGATTCTTGAACTAATTAAGGATTAAGGTATTTAATTATGATGCATTTAGACTTAGTTAAGGTTTTAAAAGAACATAATTTGATGTTAGAAAAAAGTTAGTAAATGTATGGTTAGTGAATGGAGCATGATCAAGTCTACTTAAGGCATTAATCTAAATGCAAACAAGACATATCCAAGTGACAATATGTGAATGATTATGAATTATGATTAAGGAAACATACCTAGGATAGTTATTAGGCATGCATTGAACATGACATATAAATATATATGCACAAATGAATAAGTATTTGATTGACTGACTTTGTAATGTGAATTATGTATGAATTGTATGATTTTAGACGCTCAAGTCAGATTCCATTTAGATATTGCCGAACCATCCAAGCAATAGCATAAATTGGAGCACACTGTGAGTCAACTTAGATGATTTCACTAGGATTGATTTTATTTTTATTTAATTTCCATTTATGGAACTGATAATGACTTGATTATGATGATTTCGGACATTAATAGTCTGAGGAGTTTAATACTTAGGAATGTATTGGAAGTGTCTGTTTGTATTTGAGTTCTGACTAAATTTTGAATACTCAACGAAAGTTGAATGCCAGACTGAGGTCCGATGAATTAAGATTCTGTCTGTGCATCATAAGTAAATGTTTTGATGGCATATTCTATTATTTGATGCATTTCATAAAATGTATGTTCAGATAAAGGCATTGTGATCAGAGTAGCCAGTTTGAAAGAGCTTTAAACTTATAATTCTACACGTAGAGCTTTGCTCCATGATTTATGTATCTAACTAAGCCTAATGGGCTAGTGTTTGTATCTGTATCTAAAAAGCGCTCGATCACATCAAATAATAACTAATCTGGAGTCTCATATGCATCTGAATTTGTATATTTATGATTATGAAATATATGATTCATAATCCTTTTATGAAATTGTGATGATAAAGTGATACACCATGATATTGTGATTCATTGGGTTATACATGTTCTGAAAGAATGTATGTGAGATGTGTGACATTCATTATTTCTTATTGAGATGGAAAATGTTTGTGAAATCGGTTGGTTCTGTGATATTTGTGTATTTGACTTGAGTGACATCATCAATGATGATTCACTTATTGAATTCGTAAAACTCATCAAAAATTATAATGTGACTTTTCAGGTACGAGTCAGGAGACCTAGTTCCTAAGATTTTCTAAATGAACATTGTGGATTAAGATATGGCTCAAAGGTCTATCAGCTAACATCAAAGAAGTTTTAGATTTTATTTTGTAGTTTCTTTAACTTATAGAACTTTTGTATAAAGGATTGTAAACTTTCTCATGTTTGGTAATGTAAATTTTGTTTTAATGACTATAATGTAAACTTTTATGAATGAATGAGATGAAGTGTTGAGGTTTTAACTATTGTGTATTCTTTATGATTCCATTTAAGAGATTATGTTTGCTCTAACATACCATTGTCATGAGATATGTTCTTGAATGTCCTCTAGATGTTTGGGTATATAATATATGGTAGTAGGATGTTACACTCCTCCTCTGCCTCTTCTACATAAGCAACTCCTTGAATAATGCTCTCAAAATTATTAAGCTCCTCATTACTCTATAAGATTTTTGCACTAATCTTCATTGGGTATACCTCGAGTTGATATGATTATTGCTCTTCCATTTGTGATTCTAGGTAGTCGATCTTTGCTGCCATCTCACCCATTTGGCTTGCTATGTTCTAGTTTTTAGACATTATATGCCTCATTTCCTGTTGAAATTGTTGCAATTGTTGTTATAGGCTCTGTTGAAATTAGAGATTGTCAACAATCACAACATTCATCAATTCTTTCAGAGATGTATCTGAGTTTTAAGAAGAAGCTTCTCGTCCACACGGGAATTGATATATGTCCTGCAAACTATCATGGAAGTAATTCTGATGATTAT
>JANSVA010000006.1:24628406-24642511 GCA_025504915.1 Erythroxylum reticulatum | reverse complement strand
AATAATAATAAATTTGCGTAGTAAAGATTAAAATAATCCAATGTTATCCATTTAAATTAGCTATCACTACTGAATAGTTGAGACAAATTTTAACTAAATGGTTGGAGTTGGTCTACTGACCAATATCAACACGTAACATTCTTTGCCTTAAACTAAAACATTGCACATTTGGAGTTTACTACTTGTTAGTCAATGTGCCAACTCCTAGCAATCTTTTGAGCTTTTCAAACACATGAAACTTGAGAGGCTTAATGGATATGTCCGCAACCTATTTTCCACACTTGCAATACTTCAAATTTGTTCTATCATTGTTGATTTCCTTCAAAAAAATAGACCTTTGTATTAATATGCTTGCTTTTGCCGTGTGGATTTTTCAAGAGCTTAGTTGCTAACTGTTATTACAAAAAAGTGTAGTAGTTCCTAGTTATTTAGAGCGCATCATCTCAAGAATTCTTTTTTAGCCAAACAACTTGACAAGCATACCTTGTAGCAATAACTACTCAACAAGGTGACTAGTGGTTGCTTTTTGGATGACCATAAAATAGAGCATGTACCAAGTATAAAAAATATTTACTTCTCTTGTCACCTTAATCTCCTACATAATCACTATCAATAAATCCAATGAAGTTGATTCCCTTTCTTGTAAAATATTCGAAAATCATGAGTTCCTTGCAAATAAAAAAGATTTTCTTAATTGCCAATATATGCGTTTCTATAGGATTCTGTATGTATCTACTAATGAGGCTTACCGAATACATTATATCTAGTTTTGTTATAGTTAGATATATCAAATTGTTCACCATTTATTTTTAGAGAGTGTTGTCAACCTTCTTCCATTTAAAGTCTTTGTGTCATTTCACGCCTAACTTAGTTGGAGTGTTTGCAGGATTACAATCCTTTATCTACAACATGTTCAAAATTTTTCCATCATATTTATTTTGGGAAATAAAAATTCCATGACTTCAGTGCTAAGAAAGTAACGCATCATCTTAAAATCAGACATTTCAAACTCATTCATGGTGGACATCTTGAACTCTTCAAATATGGCATCACAATTTTCAATAAAATTAGGTAATTAGTATACAAGCAAATTATCAGTTTTGTTAAGTCTTCAAATGGGTTAAAAAAACTTTTTAATAAACAAGATGCAAAAGATTTGGTCCTGCAATTATTTCATATACCAAAATAGCACATAATTAAAGCATATGAGCCATTATACCTAGAAGTTGGTCTCCAAACCAAATAGAAGATCTCGCGACTATATCTCTTTGCTCACAGTTGTGTCTCCTTTGCACTAAATGAAATGCACTCCAAGATATCCACCAAAGATAAATTAGAAAATCCAATGATTCCCAAGGCTAGATGGTACTTCAATGGATTATCTTTAATCCTAGAAATCCCCAAAATAAAACATTTAATTTGTAATTGATTGATCAAACACTTGAGCTAAATAGCAAAGCTTTTTGGGTCTAGTAAGAAGGGTGAAGAAAATCAACTTGGAGGAAGACAAGAGAGAAAATAAAAGGTTGAAACCGTAGGAGAGAAGATAAGAAATCGATAGCAGTTGGAAACCAAAGCAAAATCCAAAAATCTACATGCCTTTTGGATCAATAGAGGTTAATTAAAAGCCTCTTCAATTGTCTAAAAAGCCCTTGTATAAATAAAGCCAAGAAACAAAATGAAAACGATAACTTAGTCATAAGGTTTTAAACACATCTTTATGTTGATTTCATAGAAAACTCATATTCTTACAAGGTTGGCCATATGAATTTTTCATTTAAAAAACCACTTTGTCATTTATCTCATGTTTCAAAATAATTTAAATATTTGACCCATTTGCCATATAACTATACCATATAATTATATGCATTATTTTGTTGAGCAATAAATTTATATGACATTTCATACATATCAAGCATATTTATCTAGGATTAAATTTGTTATCTAATAACATTTATTTTAATCCCACATGATGACAAAATAATTTTAACACTTAAAATTAACTTCATCGTTATATTTATATCTCCATATGATATACTAGAATAATTTCCTTTTTTCTAATCAAATTTGTTCTGGTGTGACCTATTGGAATCTATGTCATGTTGACAAAAGAATTAAAACCCATTTTAATTCTATAAATCATAAGCGGGATCTAGCAAAATACATTATAATTACTGAAATGACATAGATGATAAGTACGTACACAAACCATACATTATAATTACTCAAATGACATAGATGATAAGTACGTACACAAACCATGATCCCGAAGCAATAATTATCAGTGTCGATTCTCTTGTCTCATAATATCTTGAATAAATGCAAGCTTGGAATATGTCATTCTTGCCAATTTATTCTTTATTAATTTCCAAAATAAATTGTAAATATGATTAACTCCTTAATCATATTGCATAGCATACAATATTACTTTATTAAAGGCCTATAGACATTATCGCTTATATCATACACGAGGGATAACAATATTTTTTATGAACATTTATCCTCTACACAAGTCACGCATACTATGGCATTATCTGTCTAGCTACCTGTTACGATTAGCGTTAGATAATGCTAACAAATACACATTTCTCATGTAAGAAAATGAGCATCTCATCCTATAGAATTCAAGACATGTATGAAATATTAATGACATAAACACAATCCTAATAATGTTTCATTTAGGGTATGTCAAATAACATAATCTTCATTATGTATCTGTGTGATTAAACTGATAAGTCCTTATCGAATGGATTGTAGAATATCACCATCATTTAGTCCACAAACTAATTAATATTCCATGTTAATTACCAAGATTAGCGACATTTCAAAGTAATCATTATTATCATTATAGAGTTATACAATCTGAGTCCTCAACTCGAATGATCCGTAAATAATGAAAACTCATGGAACAAAACGATATAAACCATCCAATTCATGAACATAACTGTTAGTATACATCCAACTAATGATTGGCTTCTAGATCATAACACTAGTAATCTCCCACTTAAACTAGAGTCAATCCAAATACATTTCTATGCATAAAATCTCTAAACAAGTGTATCCTCGTAAACAAAATACATATTATGTATAAAGAAAAGTATACTCAAAGCCAATCTCCAACGTATCTAATACTAATTGATGTGGTGTGAACTATGTGTTTGGCTTAATAAAGAGGTTTTATCATTAATTCGGTTGTGTTTTCGACCTTATCATCTCTGCAAACCTTTACATCATCCCTTTCTACGATCTCTCATATGAGGTGATATCGTTGTAAAACATGCTTGGACCTTTGGTGTGACCTAAGTTCCTTCGCCTGAGCAATAGCTCCATTGTTATCATAATAAAGCTCAATTGGTCCAACGACATTAGGAACTACATCAAGTTCGGAGATGAACTTTTTAATCCAACATCCCTCTTTGACCACTTCAGAAGTAGCTATGTATTTGGCTTCAGTGGTAGAATCAACTGTAGTATTTTGTTTGGAACTTTTCCAACTCACAGCTCCTCTATTAAGGATGAACACATACCCCAATTGCGATCTTATATCATCACGATTGGTCTGGAAACTAGCGTTGGTGTAAACCTTTACAACGAGCTCAGAATCCCTGTCATAGGCAAGGAACATATCCTTATACCTTTTCAAGTACTTTAGGATATTCTTAACTGCAGTCTAATGCATTAAGCCTAGAGTAGCCTGATATCTACTAATCATACTCATAGCGTATAATACATCAGGGCGAGTGCATATTATATGTACATGATAGAGCCAATCATTGAAGTGTATAGAACTCTACTCATCACATCCAGTTCACCAAGTGTCGAAGGACACTGGTTCTTACCGAGATGGATACCATAAGACTTGGGCAAGAAACCTTTCTTGGCATCCTGCATGTTGAACCTCTTCAACACTTTGTCAATATATGTACTATGGCTCAATCCAATGAGCCTCTTAGATTTATCTCTATAGATCTTAATGCCCAAAATATAGGCAGCCTCGCCCAAATCCTTCGTTAAGAATACCTTCATCAATGAGGATTTGACGAACTCCAATAAAGGAATGTCATTCCCAATGAGAAGTATGTCATCCACATATAACACTAGGAAGAATATTGCATTCCCACTAATTCTTTTGTATACACAAGGTTTTTCTTTGCATTTAACAAAATCAAACTTTTTGATTTCTTTGTCAAAGCACTTGTTCAAACTCTATGATGCTTGCTTTATTCCATAAATAGATCTTTGAAGCTTGCACACCTTCTTAGCAAATTTTGGATCCACAAAAACTTCTGGTTGTGTTATATACATATCCTCTTCTAAATCCTCATTTAGAAGGCGATTTTGACATCCATTTGTTATATTTCAAATCATGAAAATCGGTAATTGTTAGAAGGATTCAAATTGACCTAAACATAGCCACGGGCGAGAATGTCCCATCATAATCAACTCCTTGAATCTGTCTAAAACCTTTCGCAACAAGTCATGCATTGTAAGTAGTCAAATTTACATCTATGTTTGTCTTCCTTTTGAAAACCCATTCGTTTTCAATGGGTTTTACCCCAATAAGAAGATTAACCAAATTCCAAACCTAGTTTTCATACATGGATTGTATCTCAGATTTCATGGATCCAAGTCATTCATTAGAGTCTAGCTTTTCCATCACTTCCTTATAGGTCAATGAATCTTCGGTGTCTAACATTGTCACCTCGTGTAGTCCCATATACCTCTCAGGTGCACGGACTACCCTAGTTGACCTTTGCAGTGGAACTACTTCTGGTTGACCTTCCTCCACAACTCCTTATGGCCTAAGTTCAACTTCGAGTTGTGTCGATTTAGTTGGAGGTTGATCATGAGCCTCTTCTACAACTACTTGTAGAGTTGGCTATACTTGACTCCTACTAACATAAACATCTAAGAGTGGGTCAACGTGGCTCCCACTAACCTCGTTATCTTGTAGTGTTTTCTAAATTTCTTTAAGCCTAACATTACTCCCACTACTTCCTCTTTCGAGAGACTCTTTCTCTAAGAACACACCATATCGAGCAACAAATACTTTGTTCTCTGACTTGTGATAGAAGTAGTATTCTTTAATATCCTTAGGATACCCCATAATTAAGCATTCTTCTGATTTAGGGCCAAGCTTGTCAGATGTTAAACATTTGACATATGTCTCATAACTCCAAATCTTTAGAAAAGATATATTAGGCCCTTTGCCAAACCATATCTAATATGGTGTCCTTTCTACAGACTTTGATGGAACCCTGTTTAGTGTGAATGCTTCAGTTTCAAGCTTATATCCCCTAAATGAGATTGAAAGTTCGGTTGACTCATCATAGATCAAACCATGTCTAACAAATTTCGATTTCGTCTCTTGAAAACATCATTCCATTGTGGCATTCCAAGAGGGGCGAGTTGTGAGACGATCCTACACTCTCTAAGATAAGCACCAAACTCATGACTCAAGTATTTGCCTCCACAATCTGATGGTAAGACTTTAATCTTGTCGAGTTGGTTCTTAACTTCATTCTTGAATTCCTTGAACTTTTCAAAAGATTCAGACTTATATCTCATTAAATAGACGTAACCATATCTACTGAAGTTATCAGTAAATGTGATGAAGTATCGAAAACAACCTCGGGCATTGGTACTCATTAGTCCACATACATCACTATGTATTTGACCCAATAAGTCACCTACCTTCTCACCTTTCTTAGTGAAGGGTATGTTGGTCATTTTGCCAAGTAGACAAGATTGCATGTCCCAATCGATTCCAAATCGAATTGACCAAGAAGTCTTACTTCTTGCAATTTCTTAATGCATTTTTCATTTATATGACCTAGGCAACAATGTCACATGAGAGCAATACTTTTATGACAAGTCTTGAGTCTTTTGTTATTAAAATTAAGGACTTATTTATCCATCTCAGCAAGTATAAACCATTTTTAACACAAAAGGATCCATAAAACAAACCATCTCTATAGATCGAACAAGATCCATTTGAGATGGTAAAAGAGAGACCATCATTGTCAAAAGAGAAATGGAGATAATGTTTTGAGAGATGGATGGAACAAAATATACACATTTAAGTTCCATTACAAGATAACTAGAAAAATGCAATTGAACGCACCCAATAGTAATGGTTGCAACACTTGCACCATTCCTAATACACAGCTACACTTCGCCCTTTCTAAGCATCCTCCTATCCTTTAGTGCCTGTATATTTGAACAAACATAAGCATAAGATCTGGTATCTAATACCCAATCGTAAATAAAGGTAGTAAGGTTAATCTTAATAATATATATACCTAAAGAAAAAGATGGAATCTTTCCACTTTTCAAGTCCTTGAGGTATTTGTGACAATTCCTCTTCCAATGTCCTTCGCCTTTATAATAAAAGCATTTGGCATCAAAAGGGGTTCTGGCTTTGGGAGTGCTTGAAGTCACCACTTGAGCCTTCCCTTTGCCATCTTTGCACATTTTTTTAATTTTGCGCTTGTTCCTACCTTTCTTTATCTTCTTCCCTCCCTCCTAAATTGCCAAGACCTAAGAAACTCCTTTCTTCATGTCCTACTCAACAGTTTTAAACATCCAATAAAGTTCCTCCAAACTATTCTCCATCTTATATATATGGTAGTTCATGATGAACGACGAATAGCATGGAGGCAAAGAGTTGAGGATAATGTCAGTGGACAACCTTAGATCCAACAGGAGACCAAACCTATCCAGTTGCTCCAGAAGACTCATCACCTTGAGCATGTGAGCACTGATAGAGGTACCCTCTAACATTTTAACAGTCATAAGAGACTTGGTTACGTTATACCTCTCAATATGGGTTTGCTTAAGAAACATTTTCTTGAGCTACTTTATGATGTAGTACTATGTGTTTAACTCGAATCACTTTTGTAATTCGGGTGGCATCGTCACTACTATGAGGCATTGTACATCAACCTCATCATATGAGTGCTTGTTGTATGAGTCCAATTCCTTAGTGACTCCTGCAAAGGGTGGTTCAAGAAGAGGAGAATTCAAGACATATTCCTTTCGGTTCTACCTGAGAACAATTCTTAAGTTTCAGTGTCAATCCATAAAATTTGAACCATTAGGGTTCAATTTGTCCTTATCTAATATAGACCGCAAAGAGAGAGATTGATTTGACGTGATCTACAACATTTGATTTGACGTGATCTACAACATTAAAAAGTTTGAGTTAAGTTAATGTAAATATTTTATTTCCAAAATAAAACATCCACTACAACTTTTAAATTTAGTCCTTTTTGTAGTAGGTCCAAGATCCCTATCTTTACGAAAAATAAGCCATCGACGCATGAAACTTGAACTTAACTATTTTAGGTAAGCAACTCTTTGCTAATCACATCATATGTGACTCTTGGATTGTTAACATCTAATGTTAACACAAAATTTTCCCTAAGGTCCAAAACTATTTTAGTTGCTTGTTAAGTGAACCTCGCTCTATTTGGTTTGGCATCTCTAACATTCCCTACGACTCCTAAAAATAGAAAGTGATAGCCATTGAACATGTTTCGTCATCTAATGATTGATAATTTGACGTGGATAAAGCAGGGAGGGAAAATGACCTAATATTATGAGGGATGTTTCTTTAAAAAAATTTAGGGATCAAATTGTCAAACAATTTTTTAAGCATATTAATTACAATTTTGAATTATTCCATATAACTCAAGAAATTGTTAATCCCTATTTTAGAGTTTATTTATGGCAGTCATGTTAATATACATTCATAGCTAGCCTATGATATTCATAGCATCGCAATTGATATCAAACATATGTTGTGAGTTTTGTATGGCCCTTTTGGAAACTGTTCCCGCATCTTCCAAAGTAAAACTATTTAAAAAAGGAAATAAATATTACATTTTTGAATCACCATTCCAAATGTAATAGGCATGTAAGCCTCAAAAGAATGAATTACATTAAAAGCAAGTTACCATACTTGCTTATTTAATTAATCTAATTAATTAACTTTAAGGGGAACCTAAGGCCACATTACATTCATTCAAAAGGAAGTAATATAACATACATGGCATTGACGTCTTGGCCATACAAAACTCACTTTCATCTTTACAAAACAAGTTAGTTCCAAAACAAAACAACATTTGTATTTTCCCGTATGAACAATTCATTCATTATTAACGATTAAAACAATCACAAATAATTAACCTAAAAAGAATACATAACAGAATATATATTCCATTGGATATTAAAATTTTATAATATTTAAACATGGCAATTTCTGATGAAAATTCCATGTAATAAAAGTTAGAAGCAAAATTTGTCAATTAAGTTCATTAATAAATCCGAAAATAAACTAGATATTGGAAAGGCTTATAAAAATTAACCTATCACATAGACTTCATCTTTATAACCTAAATAAAAATAATATTAACTTGGTTTAGGAATATCGCAAAAAATTGGATGAAAAACTCCACATAAGTGCAAACTAAAATGCTAGAAAAATTTTCTAGCATTTCAATCCTTAACATTCCTTTCTTTCAATTAATTCTAACAATTAAAACTAATTGTTCCCAGGTCATAAAACACAATCAAATCAGTGTTTGAAACCTAGAAAAGCACCAAGTCATTTATAGGAAAAAATGTTTAAAATCAGATTTGTTAATACACAAAATAACTAACTTTCAAGACAAGCAATCAATTAACCAACTTATCATGTAAAACCTTGCACTAAATCAGTCCAAAATGGTCACAAAATAGAGCCTATTCTTTGATACCACAGTCAATTTTGTTAAGTCTTCAAGTGAGTTAAAAAAATTTTAATCAACTAAAAGCAAAAGATCTTGACTTGCAACCATTTAATTAAAGCATATGAACCATTATACCAAGAAGTTGACCTCCAAACCAAATAAAAGGTCTTACGACAATGTCTCATTCCTCACGGCTGTGTCTCCTTACTTACAGTTGTGTCTCCTTTTGCACCAAATGAGATGCACTCTAAGGTATCCAAGGTAGCTTAGAAAGTCCAATGATTCCTAAGGCTAGATGGTACTTCAATAGCTTATCTTTAATCCTAGAAAATCCACAAAATAAAACATTTAAATGATGATTGATTGATCAATCCATGAGCTAAATGGCAAAGCTTTTTGGGTCTTGTAAGAACGATGAAGATAATCGGCTTGGAGGAAGACAAAAGAGAAAAGAAAAGGTTGAAACCGTGGGAGAGAAGGGAAGAAATCGGCAGCAGCTGGAAACCAAAAGCAAAATATGAAAATCTACATTCCTTTTAGACAAATTAGGGTTAATTAAAGGCCTCTTTAATTGTCCAAAAAGCCCTTATATAAATAAAGCCCAGAAATAAAGTGAAAAGAGTAACTTAGTTATAAGGCTTTAAACACATCTTTTTGTTGATTTCATGGACAACTCATGTTCTTAGAAGGTTGGCCATATGAATTTTTCATTTAAAAAGCCACTTTGTCATTTTTCTCATATTTCAAAATAATTTAAACATTTAACCCAATTGTCATATAACTATACCATATAATTATATGTATTATTTTGTTGAGCAATAAATTTATAAGACATGTCATACATATCAAACAAATTTATCTAGGATTAAATTTGTTATCTAATAACATTTGTTCTAATACCATATGATGAAAAAATAATTTTAAAACTTAAAATTAACTTCATCGTTATATTTATATTTCCATATGATATACTATAATAATTTCCTTTTTTTTAACCAAATCTTTTCTAGTGTGGCCCATTGGAATCTATGTCATGTTGACAAAAGAATTAAAACCCATTTTTATTTTATACATCATAAGCGGTATATAGCAAAATACATTATAATTACTTAAATGACATAGATGATAAGTATCCTACACAAATCATGATCCTAAAGCAATAATTGTCTGTGTCATTTCTCTTGTCTCATAATATCATGAATAAATGCAAACTTGGAATATGTCATTCTTGTCAATTTATTCTTTCTTGATTTCTAAATTAAATCGTAAATATAATCATCTCCTTAATCATATTGCATGCGTACAATATTACTTTATCAAGGGCTTATAGACATTATCGTTCATATCATATACGAGGGGCAACATTATTTTTTATGAACATTTATCCTTCACACAAGTGACACATATTGTGGCATTATCTGTATAGCTACCTGTTACGGCTAGCGTTGGACAATGCCAACAAATACATATTTCTCATTTAAGAAAATGAACATCTCATAATATAGAATTCAAGACACGTATGAAACATTAATGACATAAACATAATCCTAATAATGTTTCGTTTATGGTATGTCAAATACCATAATCTTCATTATGTATCTGTGTGATTAAACCGATAACTCCTCATCGAATGGCTTATAGAACATCACCATCATTTAATCCACACACAAATCTTTTAGTGGTCAATTAATATTCCATGTTAATTACCGAGATTAGCAAAATTTTGGAGTATTCATTATTTTCATTACAGAGTTCTACAATCCGACTCTTCAACTCTTATAATCCATAAATAATGAAAACTCATAGACCAAAATGATATAAACCATCCAATCTATGAACATAGTTGTTAGAATACAACCATCTAATGATTGGCTTCTAGATCATAACACTGACACAAACAATGAGCATTTTTCCATGATTTACAATCTTAACAAACAAAGAAAGCTCATATGGACATTTCAAAATTTTTGGTATAACTAGGGGGTTGCTAGATAAATACCTATACCTTTAAGCACCAATATAAGAATGTCGATTTGAGTTCAAGATGGAAAATAGGCCAAGAGTTTTACGCAACCAATGCAACCACCAACCTAATTATGTGATGTCTTGCTACTGGAGAAAACATTTTTACATAACAGATACCATGTTCCTACTTGTAGCACTTAGAGACTAAGTAAGCCTTGTAATTATTGACTTCACCAATTTTTTTCAGCTTTCTTTTGAAGACCCATTTCACTTTGATGGTTTTATGTTCCTTTGGAAGATCAACTAGCTTTATTTTGAAGACCAATTTCACCTTCTTTTCAACTTTGTTTTGAATCCCAGCTTGTTTTATATGCCACCACTGATTTGTTTCTAGATGTTTACTGTTGATTTTATTACTTACACTTTCCGTGATTTACTCCTCGTGGCTTTGGTTTATTTACCAAATCTTTTAATCTATTACGTGAATTTGTTTTGGACTATTATTTTTATTCCTTTATAAATTTTTAGATTTAATTATCAGGCCATATTGTTTTGGGACATATATTACTATACATAATGAGTAGAAATCAATCGTGATTACTGACATTATTCCAGTAATTTCTAAGATTACTGAACATAAGTTGACAGGTCCTAACTAGATGGATTGAAGCAAGAAAATTAGGATCTATTTGTGTAGTATTTTCAAAGATAACCATCATCAAATGATCCATTAATTAATGGTACAAGAAACGAATGCTTAAAAGATGATTTTAGACTATTTTTATAGATCAAAATTTGATAGACGTCAAATTGGACAGTATGATTAGTCATTATAAGTATATTAAAGAATTAATGGATTATTTGGAGTTCTTGTACTTGGGAAAAGATAATACTTCTCATATTTATGAAGTTTTTAGGAACTTTTACCCAACTGAACAACACGATCACTCTTAAAACCAACTTTATGAATTTTATAAAGATTTATGAAGAAATGAATGTACTGCTACCTTTTAGTCTTGATATCAAAGTACAACAAACTTAACAAGAGAAAATGTAAGTAATGAGTTAGTCGGCCTTAATTCTCAATTCGATATAGCAAAGTCTTATATCCTCTTAAGCACAAAAGTTTCCTCTATAAATAAAGTGTTCGTTAGTGTTTTTTACGCAGAGAGTAGAGCTATTATTCCCCCTTCGCTCAAGCTTCTAGTGCCTTTATTAGTCAAAGCAATGTAAGATTTTCTAATCAGAATCAAAATAAAGGAGGAAATATAATGGATTGGGAAAAGTGAAATCAAGGTATAAAAGGAGTTGAGTGTCACTACTATCATGAAATAGGGCGTCTAAAGAGCACATGTCCAAAGTTGCAAAATAAGTCTAAAAAATCTCACTCAACTCGCATTGCAGTTGTTTTTACTTTACCAATACATCCTCGAAACAAAAAATCTCAATTTTTGTAAAGAAATTTGCTAATTTTTGTTAGTACTAAAAAGCATTACAAAGTTCCTTTAACTCTACCACTGTTATTGCTAAGATAGGTAATCTCGATAAGTGCCTACTTTCCTCCTCTAACACTCAGTGCGTCATTGATTATGGTGCTAATAATCATATGATAGGTAATCCTAATCTTTTTTCCACTTTAACCACAACGCTCCTTCAAAAGTTATTTTCAAACATGGTTCTACATCATTTGCTTTAGGTTTTGGAACTATTAATCCTCCTCCTTCCCTATCACTATCATTATGTTTTAGGCTTACCTAAGTTTTCATTTAATTTAATATTTATTAGTAAAATTACTCAAGCCTTATTATCGTGTCTTATTTTTTTCCAAGTTATTGTCTCTTTTAGGATCTTATGACAAAGAAGATTATTAGTAGTGGACATGTATTGAGAGTTCTATATGTCTTGGATTCTCTTACATATGTGCCTAGATCCATTGATTGCTTTGTAATCCTAACTCCTTTTAAAGCACACTGTCGATTAGGTCATCCTTCTCTATTTATGTTCAAGAAAATATACCTATAATTTCAAAGTTCTTCATCTTTAGATTGTGAGTCATGTTAGTCTATAAAACATCATTGTTTACCATTTGTTTCTCGAGTCAATAATAAAGCTCATTTTTCATTCGAGTTAGTTCATTATGATGTTTGGGGTTCGTAGCCTATTATATCTGAAGTTGTCTTTTGATCCTTTGTTACTTTTGTTGATGAATTTTCTCATACAACTTGACTTTATTTAATGAAGAGAGTTAATTTCCCATTTCATTACCTTCTGTGTTGAAATTAAAACACAGTTTAATGTTTCTTTACACACTTTATAGAGTGATAACGCCAAAGAATATCTTTTTGATTCTTTTCAAACCTACATGCTTGAGGACGACACTCTTCATCATACTTCTTATGTTGACATATAATCTCAAAATGGTGTCACTAAAAGAAAAAATAAACATTTGCTTGAAACAAAGCACTTTTATTCTAAACACATATTCCTAAGTGTTTTTTGGCTAATGTAGTTTCAACAACCTATTTTTTGATAAACCGTATTCCATCATCTATTTTTCAAAGTAAAATCCCTTATAACATCCTCTTTCTGACCAAACCTTTGTTTTCTACTGAACACCCTATATTTAGAAGTACATATTTTATCTATGATGTTCGTCCTCGAGTCACTAAATTAGATCCCAAATTTGTGAAATGTGTCTTTCTAGGATATTCTTGTTTTCAAAAAGGATATTGTTGTTATTGTTCCAACCTTAATAAATATCTTATGTCTAATGATGTTATGTTTATGGAAATCTTCCTTTTTTTTAGTTTCCTCAAACACTACTTCTAGTCAAAGGGAGAATGATGATTTTTTTAATGTATCATGTCACCCAACAGTCATTCGATGTTTCTCTTACTTCTGCACCACCTCCTCCTCCACCTATTCTACATATTTATTCTCGATGTTGAGATGCTCTTGATACATGTCCAGCAATAATTCTTCCTTCATCATTAGATTCCACTGTTGGATTGCCTATGGCCCAAGTATTTTCAATACGCAACGGAAAAGACCATAAAACAACAATAAGTATAATCGAAAACTATAGCATATATGAGAATACCTCTTGATGCAGATTTTCTTTTTCAGATTTGTAGACACTGCAATGTGCAAATGTCCTCTACCGGTATCCACATGAGGATGAATGCTCCGGGCAGCGGCTAATGTGTGCTAGCACGTTCCAAACTCTTTTGAACGCCACATAATATTTCTCTCGGAAGAAGAACGAAGGTGGTGGCTAGAGTTTTCTTTTTGTCTCTTTCTAATGAGATATAAGTTTCTCTATTTATAGAGCAACCCTAATTCCTATTCCTATTAGGAATAAGAACATCATAATTCTAAACCCATTAGAATTATTGAAGCCCAATAAGT
>JANSVA010000006.1:24601168-24615383 GCA_025504915.1 Erythroxylum reticulatum | reverse complement strand
ATAAGCTACATCATTAAAGCCAACTTGTCTTTCAAGTTTTTCCTATGTTTGACTGAGGAAGGGCTATCCTTGTTGTGGCTGACATCTTTTTCTTTGTGCTTTTATCTTATGACAACATAAACATAAGCTGCATTCACTAAAGCCAACTTGTCTTCAAGTTTTTCCGAAGGTTGAAAGAGGAAAGACTATCCTTGTTGCGGCTGACATCTTTTTCTTTGTGCTTTTATCTTCTATATGTCATTATGGTTGATGTTCTGCTTATCACACAACTCTTAGTCAAAAGCTATATGTACTTTTTCCACATTGTATCATGGTTTTTGGTTTATTTTATTTGATGAAGGAAAAATAGTCACTGTATGGCTGAGGTATATTTCAGTTTATTCACATAACATGGATTTATTAATTTCATTTATCAATGATATGTGTGCTTATGGACGATCTTGTCCTGATTAGGTGTTCTCATCAGCACACAACAAAAAAATAAGTTACATACACTAAAGATAACATGTCTTTCAAGTTTTTCCTATGCTTGAATCAGGAAAGGGTATCCTTGTTGTGGCGAATAACTGCATGGTGTTGTACTTATCACTTAACATAATCACAAGCTTTCATTATTTTACCCACATTGTATTATGGTGATAACATGTCTTTCAAGTATTTTTCCTATGTTTAAATCAGGAAAGAGTATCCTTTTTGTTGTGAATAACTGCATGGTGTTGTACTTATCTCTTAACATAATCACAAGCATTAGTTATTTTACCCACATTGTATTAGGGTTTTTCCTTATCTTTGATGAAGGAAAAATATATTTCTATGTGGCTGAAGTTTATTTCAGTTGTACCACATAACATGGTTTTTCTAAGTTTCATTTGTTGGTGATATGCATGCTTGTGGAAAGTCTTGTGCTGATTCGGTGTTTTCTCATAAGCACGCAACAAAAGCATAAGCCACATTCACTAAAGGCATCTTGTCTTTTAAGATTTTCCTATGGTTGAATGAGGAAAGGTTATCCTTCTTGTGGCAGACATCTTTTTCTTTGTACTTTAATCTTCTTTATGCTGTTATGGATTGTGTTGTGCTTATGGACGGTCATGTGTTGATTAGTTTTGCCATCAGCACATAACACATTCATAAGCTAAATTATACAAGCCACTTCATTTGTTTTTCTTTCCCTTTTCATTTTGAGAAGAGGCTATTTGTGTTGTGGCTTACATATGTCTACAGAAATGTGAGTATGCTTATGAATTTAGGAAAGGGATAATGTAATGGTGCTTCAAACGCTGTTGCATTTTTTGACCTTCACGGCATTGCCCATCACCAGCCTTGTAAAACCTGATTGATATCTGCCTTTTCTTTCTCGTTTATGGAGCAAGAGTGTAGTGATGTCGTGTCTTCTTGATCATATTAACTATTGTTATGTGTTAGTTTCAACATTTTTATTCTGTGGAAACTTTGATTATAAATTTGTTGATGAATTGTTTATCAAAATTACTCAGTTTCCACGGTCTCAGATTGTTCTATTTTTTTATGTGATAAGATTCGACCTCTATGGAGACATTACTTCCAAAACACTCAAGGACTTATCTTTGTGGTTGATAGCAATGACCGCGACCGTATAGTTGAGGCAAGGGATGAGCTGCATCGAATGCTGAATGAGGTATAAGCTTCATTTTGACATTTATGGAATTTAATGGGAATTGGTGAAACAAGTTATATATCTAGTTTATGCTACGTAGCTGATTTGTTAGAGTTGAGCTAGGATTTGATGTTGCTGCAACTAGATTTTATGGTCTGGAATTGGACCCCTGTTTCTCCAGCTTCCTCTTAAATGGAGTTACGTATGATTTTTAATTAAAAATATTTCCTCGTTCATGATAATATAGTCCCTGTTCATGCTTTTAAAAACTTGGTACAAGTCAGGCAGTGTGATGACTTCTTCTGAAGTTTAAGTTTTATCTCTGCCTAGGATGAATTGAGGGATGCTGTGCTGCTTGTGTTTGCTAACAAGCAAGACCTTCCAAATGCTATGAATGCGGCTGAGATCACTGATAAGCTTGGTCTTCACTCACTTCGTCAACGCCACTGGTATGTTGATTCTAGCTACCTTCCCTTGAATTTCTGTACAAACATTCTACTTTCCTTTAGGATGCTTTTTTTTATATTGGAAAAAAATAGCGCACAAATTACTGTCTGATCCCTTATCCCCTCTTCAGGTATATTCAGAGCACATGTGCTACTTCTGGCGAAGGCCTTTATGAGGGACTGGACTGGCTCTCCAACAATATTGCGAGCAAGGTAGGGGTATGGTCTCTCATATTCAAATCTTCATAGTGAACTACTCACTCACATCTCATTTTCAAATTTCCTTTGGCAGGCATAATATTTCAGATGGCTAACTAGAATGCGTCATTTGGTCACCGAAATGAGCCTTTGCTAAGTTGTTTGGAGTTGGGAATTTCTTATTCGGTAATTTGTTTTGATATTAAGATGACGTAGTAGTGCTAAATATCCATGTAGATTCTTCAATAAATCTGATTGTTATATATATATGTAGTGCAATTATATTTCAAACAAAAACACAACTATTGTTTTATCTGTCACCCTTCGGAATTCAGAGGTATATGCTCTGATTGACAATACACGTTGGGCTCTTTGGCAATTCACCAAACTTTATAAAAAGAAAAGTTTTATGAGATCCAAGGATCCTAATCTGGCCAATCTTAAACAGCTAAGGATCCAGATATTTTGGTAGCTATCACGTCATAGTTGGGCTAAAACTTGATACAAACTGGGTTTGGACTTCCAGTGGGCCTCTATTTAAGAAAGCCTAAGTCTATCACCAGTGTATGTGGAGTAAGTAGTTCCTAGTACTTGCCATCAAGCGCGAGCCTGCCCAGTTGCTGCTTCAAAACAGCACAAGTTTACGGTCTAACCTCGGACAAAGCAATTTCCCTTCTTCAGAATAAACCTGCACATCGCCTGTCACAAACTCACAGCGAAGGTCAATATCGAGTTGGACTGCAAACAATTGTCTACAATGTCAAGAATGAATAATTAGATTGCAAGGAGTCATTTTTTTTAAATAAGTTAAATGAATTCGTTAAATTGCCCAATCCAGACAATCTACAAAGTATTAATATAAGTCTATACAGAAACAGGTTGCTACAAATATCCTCGTAATCTTACATCCAAAGATCAATCAAATCAGTTAGCAGAAGTGATGATATTGGTTACCCTGGGTTCCGTCTTCATTTGAGTGAGTATTTGAATCCATCAGTAGCTTTGTGAGCTATTAGTATTTCTCTAGTAGCCAGAGTATATTTCTCTGTTCTACAATTCCTGAATAGTCTTTGATTCCTTTCATGCCAAATAGAATACAAAAGGTTGTTCAAGCTATGGCACAGACATTTCTGATCTTTCCCCAATCTTCTGTACTGATTATTAGACAAAACAAGTTTATGTTGTGCTGCATTCTGCTCCAGAGTGCTAGCTTAGCTGCATTGAAAAAATAAATAATTGATAGATGTGAGTTCAAGACAACATAAATGCATAACCGATCAGTCGATCGTCTAATTCTGTACTTGATTTTTAATTTCTTACTAAGAGCTAGCCAAGTTAGAAGGATGCTTTAGACATCAAGGAGCATTTCTGTACAATGTTATGCTTCTGTATGTTACGAATCTTAGGGCCGAGAGCTTTTAATAAGGAAGAGTTAGTAGAAGGAGAGTCATTTTTAAGGTTTTCTTGATATCTTCATGGAAAAAAAGAAAAATCAATCACCAAAAGAAACGAAACAATTCATCAAACTTCATGAAAAAATAAAAGCTGCGACAGATAAAACTACTGTGGTCAGCTAGTGTTTAATCGTTGCAGATTGTTGGTAAGGTAGCAATTCACAGCGGATGCACTCTGAGAAGTGAGGATCAAGTGCTGGCTTGAAGCTGACGTAGGAGGCAAATATGGCAAAGCATTTTCGCACTTGTAAGCCAGGATTGTAACGTAACCTAATGGTTGACAACTGCTCTCGTACTCGAGTTTCCATCCTCTCCTTACGAGGGAAGTGACATGCCCACAATTATATCTCATATGCTAACGATGAGTCCCAAACCTATACAAGCAAAACTGAGATTCCAAGCTCTTCAAATAAATACATCCATTCTCTTCCAATCCATTTCCTGACTTAAGATTTGGAGCCAAAACGTCTGAGTTAAATACCTCATGATTTTTCGTTGGTCAAAATGGTTTGAGTCGGCAAACAAGAGTCAAAGCGTAGATCTAAATACATCAATTGGTGCTATCTGTAAAAAAAGTCAATAATTCCATATATATATATATATTCTATAAAGATTTTTAAAAAGTTCGTTATAATGAGTCTTAATCGAGACTTCCAACGCTATTAGTAGGGATGATAATTTTTAGCTCATAGATATAAATTTAGTTATTTTCAATGAATTGGCTCATAGACTAAGCACATGTTCATATTAATTCGAGACTTAATTATTCTAAACAAAATAACATAATTTTACTTAGAGGAGTTATGCTTCAGGTAGGCTTAGGCTTGGGCAGCTTAATCCTAGACTCAATTAAAAAATTACGTTATTATATATTTTTAATTTTAAAAAAATTATTCAAAGATATTTGGCAAGGCTGGCTCATGGGCCAGCCCATTGCCATCCCCAACTATTAGCAATCAAACAACAATTCAACATTAGATACGTTATCAAGCATTGAATCGCATAATCAACCTACTATCTTTGATGATTTTAGGGAGGACATACGATTATTGCTAATCTCATTGTTGTAACTTAGAAACTAATGACAATGATCCATTACCCTAAAATCAATTCAAACACACCAATTTTAGTATATCACAATGGAGAGTAATAATTGTGAATTAGATTATATTTTTAGCATGACTTTAGAAGTGCTTTTTGATGGTTTCTATAGGTTTTGATACTCAATTTTCTTTTATTTTATTTTCAAAACTTATTTTAGCTTCCTAGTGAATAAACATATTTGGGTAAATTATAAACAAATTGGAACAATTTAGCATGATTTTAGAGGAAGGATTCAAAACTCAGATTCCTAACATAAGTTTATATTAGAGAAAAATATTTGGGCAAATTATAAACAATTTGGAACAATTTGGCAAGATTTTAGAGGAAGGATTCAAAACTCAGTTCCCTAACATAAGTTTACATTAGAGATTCGTGTTGATAGTAATTTTAACAAAGTTTGAGGTTTTCTATATAAAAGTAAGGTGGAGCAACATAGGTTTAACACAAATTTGTGTTAGACCCATATTGGTATTATCTTATAAGAGTTTTCTAATATAAAAAGATTAGGGAGAATATTAAGAGGGGGTATATGATATAAAAAGCAAACTAGAGCATCTTATGATAAGAAAGTAGAAACTCTAAAGAGAAAGAAAGGGATTTCCGTCGAGAATTAAGTGAAGAACTTCAAGATTTCAAGATCCACGAGAATTTTTTTTAAATTTTGTATTCTTTCTTGATTGTTATTGATTGTCTTTATCTTAGTATGAACTAAAATGAGATAAAATGAACATTAGGATAATTTGTTTGGATAGCTTCTTTGATTTAATAAAAGACCTAAGTTATATTGTAAATTATTCATGATTATTTCTTGTGTTTGGGTTGAAATTTGGTAGTGTTTTTTAACGCAATTTTATATTTCATATACATGTATGAATAGATTATGACATGAATAATAAGAGTTGCACTAAATGTTTGAGATAGGATTGTATAAATCTTCTAAGTTAGTAACAAAGAAAGTCATAGAATAAGATAATGCATTCTTAAGGGTTTTGATCACAATGACATTTCAGTTAATTAAATTAAGGATAAGAGTTGTATTTCTTGAGAAAGAATATAGTTATAACTTTGAAATTTCTCCTAGACCAAGAAACTAGGGTTAAAAACTGAATCTAGATAAATTTAAGTATAGAAAGGTTATAGAAGGATTCTACATAAGGATCTTGAATATCAATTAATTGTTTCATTATTATTATTTGCTTTTTTTTATTTTACATTACTAATTTTGGTTTTGTTAATGCTTTCTTATAAGTCAATCATTCATTTTGTTATATTAAATAATAGAAAGATAGCCATTACTAATACTTATAGTCCTCATAAAAATGATAATCATATTCACTACACTATATTACAAAATTGGTAAGTGCACATGTTTGGTTGATCATAAATATTGTTCAAATTGTGAACACTCATCAAGATTTTGATGCTATTAACGGGGATTAGGAGATTAAGAACATTTTGTTTTTATTAATCTAATCAAAATTTCTCTTCTTTTTGTATTTGTTTATTTTAGAAATTTCTATTTTTGTATTTTTATTGGATTTCAAGATTTAGATACTTTAGCTTATGACTAAAATTAGTCTCAAATTACTACTTGAGTTAGATCTATAAGTTTAAAGGACTTTACTTTGAACTATAAGAGAGAGAAGTTTAAGAATTTGAAGGCAACTAAAAGTCCTTAGGTTATAACTACCAAATATAATGGTAAGATATGGGGGAGAACATCCTATAGGAAATTAAGATATGCTTCTGCAGAAGGAAGCTCAATGCATACTCAGGTTTGTATAACATTGTATTTGTATTGGAATGTTAGACAGATAATAGAGCAATATAGGATTAGATCATTGGAGAGATGTACTTCAAAGGACCAAAGATTACATGCTTATATATAGAAGAACTGACAATCTAGAGGTAATAGGGTACTAAGATTTAGATTTTGCTTGGTATGTTGATTCATGAAAATCAAAATTAAGTTATATGTTTATATTTTCCCTTAGAGCCACATCTTGGAGGAGTACCAAGTAGTCTTTAATTGCTACTTCCATCAACAAGGTTGAGTTTATTTCTTGTTTTGAGGCTACATCATATGGTGTGTGGCTAAAGAGTTAAATATATGGGCTTAGACTTATAGATTCCATTTCTTAGCTATTGAGAAAATATTATGACAATTTAGTTATTGTTTTTCTGGCTAAAAACAACAAAAGTAGTAGTCGGAGTAAACACATCAACATTAAGTTTTTATGTATAAGGGAACGTGTTAAGGGAAAGAAAGTGGTCATTCAACACGTTATCATTAAATTGGTGATAGTTGATCCTTTAACAAAAGGCATTGCACCAAAGAAGTTCAAGGATCATATTACTAGAATGGGGTTGTGTTCCATTACATAATTTTAATTATATGAACAGTGCAGTTTTCATGAAACTCTTATAATATTTTCTCATATTATGGTGCACGTTATTGAATTTTTAGAAAATTAATTATTTGGACCTAGAATAAACATATGGTTTATTCATTAAGTAATGCTAATATATTCGGGTTGATACAAAATATAGTATATTGTAATATACAGAAGATAATACTCAACTACTAGAGGACCTATTACCATGATTCTTATATTATATTTGGATCAGATTAGTATTTGATGCCAAGTTAAACGTATGGACTAAGAGGGAAAAAATGAGAACTTTTCATATTTTAGTTTAATTCTATAAATGGTGGTCCAACATTATGAATTTAATAGATATTAATGCCATATTTTTATGGTAACAATCAATGTGTTTAATGGAAGCACATTGATATAGTTTTTATAGCAGATATTTAGGTCCCTAAGCTTCTTTTATGTTCTAAAATTATACACCATCAAATTGGTAATTCAGAGCTTAGAAGAATTTCAAAATGCAATCTCTTCAAGCAAAAAAAATGTTGGAGTTATTTCGTTTTCTTCCACATTTACCTTATATGTTATTCTAGCATATATTATTGTTGAATATATATGTTAGAATTGACCTACAAATAATTGCATAAAAACTTATAAGAATGGCAAGAAAGGTGAGACAATAGAAAAGTGACTACAATGGAAAAAGAATTTGGTTGGTTATGTTATTAAAGGTTTTTAAGGGTGAATTGGGTTAATGAGATTTGGTTGCTTCTAACACTAACTCATTGCCTTAACACTTACTAAACTTACATAGGAACCTTTTTCAATCCCAAAGTTTACATTGACAAGTTCGTGCTTGTAGATCAACAATGCACTCGTATACAAAATGTGTGATTTTAAACTTCAAATTTCCATTAGTTTTAGTAATATAGTGCATTTCTTCCCATTATGCAACCTCTGGATTCTTCCTAACCCTTGGTTATATATTGTTTGTGGATTTAAGCATTACATCCCGTTTTTATAAATTTAAGTTATTAAGGTAACTAGACATCTTCTAGCAAATATATAAAGCTTTTTGTACAAGCTTCACAAATGAATCCATTAAATGTATCTTATATGTTGTTATGAACAATTTCATACTTTGGTTTTGTGCACACAGGTGCCATAACAAAAGTCTTTAGTTTCCTTACTTTTTAAAGACATTGTAGGCCTTCTTTAGTATACTCTTCATTGCTTCATTATCTTATTGAAGTCCATTTTCATTTTGCAACTCACCGCTTGCCAAAATAAAGTTCTATATATGTGGCCTTTATACAGATTAGATAAATTTGCACAGACATGTCAAACACATTTCTTATGCTCAATTTCTAGGAAAAAATTCTTTAATGCATCCATTAAGCCTTAATAATGAAAAAAAGAAAGTAATGTAACCAGAATAATTCAAAGAACATACAGAAATGAACGTAATTTGTATTAATACTTAGAGATCGCCTTTTTTTTGATCATTTAAAAAAGTCTATGCATTCCTACTTCAATTTAGATCTTCAATAAGAATATTCAAAAATTAATGCCAAGATTATTAATTCTCCCTTTCAAACATAGCCTAAGATATATGGAACATCTAATTATTTCCATCACAACCAATTTTAGCTAATAAAACACCACCATGGAATATCTTCAAAAAATCCATCTATCAAATTATTTTTCAACAACCACCAATAAGATCATACTTAAATATACTGAATCCCATATAAAATCTCTTAAATATTGGTTGTTTAGACTTTTCATCTAGTTTAGTTTGAATAATGAATTGTCCATCTTTATCTGCCCATCATGACTCTTTTCCATATGACCATAACTTTATATAATAACCTTCCATAGATCCTTGTAGCATCCCAATAGCTTCTTATTAGCTCTATAAAACTAGGATTTAGTCACTTATAACATATACTTTCTTTAAATATTATCCATTATCTCACTATTCCCCACTTTTTATTCCTCCTAAACTTATACAAAAATTCATTTCCTATCTATTTTTTTAAAAGCATGCTTATTTTTGTGCAACTACGCTTGTTTTTCATTATCTTTATAACATATATTTTTTCATTTATAGTCCAACTAATATACCCTAAATGAACATTTAAACAACCTCAATTATTATACAAGATCTTGTCATTAAAGCATCATATCCATTTATAAGTGCCTAATTTCAAATTACTTCCCTAAAGTGCATCTCATCCTTAAACTACAATTTCAAACCAAAAATCCTTCATTTCCATTTTGGGATTAAACATAATGTATTTCTTCCTTGTGAAAAATGCCTCGCCCCATCTATTACCATTACAAATTGACAACTGTACTTTATCATCAGTATCTTTATATTCTCTACACCATCCATGTGAACTCCCTTCTTTATCATGGTGTAAGTTAAACTCATCTCATCAACTTTTTAGGAAATTTGTATTAAATAGATATTACTCACTGGCCTTTATATTATGACATTCCTTTTAATACTAGCATCTGAAGTTCATCAAGAGCCATATCCTTGATCTTACTCCTAACATATATTTGTTCATGTTATTTCTTTCCAACACCTTACCATATCGAAATTTAAAATTTATTTATTACAAATAATTGTAATATTAAAACATATTAAAGTTTGTGAGGTTGTGAAGCTCTTAAAATGCTTAAAAAATCCGTTTAGAGCTGATAAAAAATCATTATTATTTGAATGTGGTGAAGCTGGTGGAGTATGGAGTTATATTGAAGGGGAAGTCACAGCTTCGGTTATCAGTTGAAGCTCTTCTTAGAGGTAAATTCCATTCTAAATACACTACAGTATATGTTTTTATTCAAACTTGACTAAGAGTCTAGAGCTTATTAATTGGGCATGGAAGAAAGAAGCATAATATTTTGGCACTAAAAGATGAGAAATAGAAAAAACACGAATAGAAACAAAATGACCAATTTATTTAGCATTTGTTGACATAAGTAAAGAAACAAAAGTAGTTATGCATCCAATTTTAGGTAGAGCACATATATGTCCTAACTATATATTGATGTCTAAATCATGTCCCTAAAACTTCAAAAAATTGAAGAAGAGGTGATTCAGATGAAAGCTGAATAAAGAACTTCAGACAGAAAGTTTATTCATAATTGCGATGAAGTTGGTAAAGTAGAGGTGAAAATTCAAAACTGAGAATGTAAAGTCCAGAATTCCCAAGTTGATGTCACCACTTAAAGGCCAAAACATGCATGCTAAAATATATAGGAACAGAATAGTAAGTATATCCTATATGAATGTTGCTACATCACCAAGATATTTATTACTCATTAGGACAGGGGGATGGTGTAGCGAAGATGGAGGGGCGGCGGCTAGGAGAATTCAGGTTAGAGGTGTTTTAAGGATTTTAGATTTTAGTATTTTATTTTCTTCTCCACAATAATAATACGTGTGTTGGTTAGGCAAAAAATATATTAGTTGACGTGAGTGTAAAAGGTAGCTATTTTGTGAAGAAACTAAAATTACCTTCACAAAATTAAGTAAAATGAAAGCTTTTAAAAATATTTATTAATTAAGATGTATTACAAATTTTTAGATTTTGAAATTTATAAAATTTAATTTAAAATTTGAATTTAAAATAGTTTTACTTTAAAATTTAATATTAAATTAAAACAAATTTAATATTTTAATCATTAATTGATATGAAATTATTAAATGATACGTGTATAACTAATAATAAAATTGAATTATGAAAAATAAAAATAGAAGATATAAAATTATAAAAACACAAATAGACTAACATATAAAATATGGGAGTAAAAATTCAAACAAAAGATTTTACGAAATAAGAAATAAAAAAGTGTTTTTTTGGATTCAAAGTCTGACGTAAGTCCAGATAAATAGGTGGACACTCTCTACTACATTAAATGTGGTGCGTTCTGATTGGTAACTGTTTCCAACCCACCGCTTTCCCCTTAAATGTTGCCTTAAATGTTCAACCGTCCCTTAAACATGAAGCCCCTTCAACAACAAGAGACCCCTTCTGTTCACCTAAATTTACAATACTGCTAAGATGCATTCGGCACAGAAAATGACACAAGAGTACCTAAATTAACCAACCTTCTGAGGTCCCATTGACAAAGAAGGTTGACCCATTTGAATGGGCCATACACCGATGGCTCTTTTTGGTAATTTAGTGAATAATATGAGGCAAAGTTATGTCTTTTCTCCTATATTAGTATCAATGCTTGTTTTCTGGATCATCCCGAGCTTAAGCTTCAAAACTCTGAAAGGTAACAACTACAAACAAGAAGATTTTGAAGAAAATGTCTCTTGTAACGGAAGAGATCAGAGCCAAAGCCGATGAAGTCTATCATGGAGATGACATCTGCCAGGAGAAGTCAAAGCAACTGCTCAAGGAAATAGGGTTGCCAAATGGGCTACTACCACTGCATGACATCGAAGAATGTGGGATTGTGAGAGAGACAGGTTTTGTTTGGCTAAAGCAGAAGAAGAGCATAACCCACAAGTTTGAGCAGATTGGAAAGCCTGTAACCTATGCGACCGAAGTCACAGCTGTGGTTGAGCCCAACAAGATCAAGAAGCTGACTGGGGTAAAGACCAAGGAGCTCCTGATTTGGGTTTCGCTAAGTGATATCTATATGGAAGGCCCTTCTAGTCGAAAGATCACTTTCCAAACGCCAACAGGGCTATTCAGGACTTTCCCAACATCGGCTTTTATGGTTGAAGAACCAAGCAAAGAAGTACAAAATAAGGAAGAGAAGAAGGAGGTTGGAGAGGCTGTACAAGTCAAGGAGACTTAATTAGGACACATTTTGATAATGAATTAAAGGCCTACTTTTATCAAATATTATCTTTAGCTGTCCTCTTTCATGTACTACCTCTCTCCCTTTCGTGTTTACCGGTAATAAATTCTGCTTAAAATTATACCAGAAGAGATCTCTTTATAATCATCACTACCAAACGTTTTCAAATTTGCTTAATATCTCTATAATAAGCTAGCGAACTAATATTATTAATAACATGATGAAAACTTACAAACGTTGATTGGGTGTCAAGGATCAGATAAATTTGCGTGTCATCTTCTGATTTCGGAAGAATGATAGCAAACAACGGGGGCTTTACATTGTTAGCCTAAAAGAAAACGTTAAACTTTATTTCTTATGTAGCCTGTTAAGTGTTAGCCATCACTTGCTAGTTAGCTACGCAAGTCTTTCTTAACTGATGAAAACGTTCAAATGACAATTTGGTAATTTGACATTGTAATAGGCAAATGAGTTATTTATTAATTTCTATTCTTACTTGAAAAGCCTGAAATTAATCAACTTCTGTTTTTTTTAATGATAGGAATCAAGCGTCTGTTACTCAATTATCAAAAGTTGCTAAAAATTCTTTGAGGAGTATGGGAGGGTTATTGACGCAAAATAGCGTAAGAAAGATTAAATAAGCGCTTAGCGGTGGATGTCTATCAAAGAAAAGAGGTTTTGCTACGTCAATAGGTTGAAGATAAGACATAAAATGATAATTCAAGTGAAGCAGTAAGCTGAAGAATTATAGTTACACAACGTAACCAGCGTCGAACTTATGGGACAACCAACACCAGTCTTGCACTAATTGTTGGAATGCTGATTGCTGGCAGTCTACGAAAGAGAACGATCACTTTATATAATTCCCGTAACAGTTATTTGTCCTAATTAAAGATTAAAGGGTGAAAAACGGATCATTCAATAAGGATTACAAAAATAGAGAAAATACAAGTTTTTCTATTCCATTCTTTTTCACGTGAAGCAATAATCAAAGACTTAGAGCTTGGTACGTGAATTAATCAGTGACTCTAATAGCCAACTGTAAAACGAAGACTAACAAACAACAAATCGATCCAATACTTCCGCATTTAGGTCAGTCCTTATAATTCTACAATGGTATCAGAGCCGAATTACTTAGTTCCTAGTCTCAATGTCATAATTATGATTAAAACATTCAATTAATCTGTTTAATTGAAATCTTTCTCTCCTAATATACATATATGTTATGTGTTTTTCCAATTAGTCTGCCTCAAAGGCGACTCAATAATACAAACTTTAACCAGAATAATATGGGTAGAAGAATAGACAAAAGTAAGTTTTTTAAAGCCACTTATACCTAGACTCGTATCCTACCTCACGCCAAACAAAAATTGTTTTGCACATACCTATGGAAATAGTTACTCGTGACTGCGCGTGTGAGTTACGCACCACCTATTGAGTGGCGTTGACGGTGTGGTGGACATCATTCACCTCTTTTTCTACCGATATATGCGATGGCGGCGTTAAATCAAAAAGCTTGTGACAACTCCTCTGTAGAATTGTGTCTTTTGGGGTTGAGGTTGGTGGGTGGGCATCAGTCCGCTTTCGTCCTTGACTCCTATTGGCAGCGCAGATAGGTGGGGGAGGGTGGAGTGTGGCACAGATAATAGTGGATGTTTTTCCGTTGTTTGGTTTTGTTGCAGAACCTAAAGCTTCTTTTAAGAGAAGATAAAACGTTTTTTTAAATGCAGGCGCAGGAGGATAAAACGTTGCTTCTTTAAAGGCTAAAGACAAGAGATAGAGATAGGCTTTAAACAAAAAGCATGCTGCGCAGGAAGACATTAAATGCTATAGCTAGGTTATATATCATTGTGTGCTTTATATATATATAAATGTGTATACGTTTGTTCCTTTAAATGTTTTTCCTTAAAGGCTAAAGCTAGGGTCATTTGTGATTTTTTTATATATATTGTGTATATATTTATGGCATAAAAAAATAACTTTGTAGCATAAAAGGTTAATTTTAAAGTTTAGTATATTTGTTTTTGCTAAATTAATTTGATGTAAAATTATTTTTAAATGGTTTGTCCACTTATTTATTTATTTTGTAAATTAGTTTTACATTTATTTAATTCATCAATGTGTTTACATATAATATAATTCAAATATTCCATAAATGTGTTTTATGGGTAA
>JANSVA010000006.1:24574161-24601068 GCA_025504915.1 Erythroxylum reticulatum | reverse complement strand
AGGTCCTAGACTTCGAAGAAGTGAGCATGGAAGAATTCCTCGACGATATTTTCAAATCGAAGAGGAAATATTCCTTTGTACTCCTTTGGAAATTGAAGAGCCAACCTCTTTTTAAGAGGCTGTTGATTCACCTAACCATACAGAGTGGATGGATGCCATGAGGGATGAAATGGACTTAATGACACGAAATCAGGTTTGGGAACTAGTTGATCTTCCACTCCAACAAAAGTCAATTGGAAACAAGTGGGTTTTCAAGATAAAATGTAAGGCAGATGGAACGATCGATAAGTTCAAGGCCCGTTTCGTAGCGAAAGGCTATGCCCAAATAGAGGGTATAGACTACGAAGAGACATTTTCTCCTGTGGTGAGATTTGCCTCTATTCGCTTACTTCTGGCTCTGATTGCCCATTTGGACCTGAAGTTGTTTTAAATGGATGTAAAGATTGCTTTCCTCAATGGTAACCTTGAGGAAGAGATTTATATGAATCAACTTATTGGTTTTGTATCAAAAGGTCAAGAAGACAAAGCATGTCATCTTAAAAGATCCATATATGGTCTCAAATAGTATCCAGATCGTGGTATTTTAGATTCTATGAAGCCATTACTTCTTTTGGATTAGTCATGGTTTCAGAAGACCATTGTGTGTATGTCAAGAGAATAACAAGTGAAATTTTGTTTCTCACTTTGTATGTTGATGACATATTACTAGCTGGCAATAATATGGAGATGCTCAAGACCACTAAAGAGTGGTTGTCCTCTGTCTTTGATATGAAGGACATGGGTGAAGCTAGGTATGTCCTAGGTGTGGAAATAACAAGAAATCGTCCTAAGAAGCTTCTTGGTTTAAGTTAAGAAGTGTATATTAATAAACTTTTGGAACATTTTCGAATGCATTATTCCAAACCCGTTGACACTTCAGTTGAAAAGGGTCTTACCTTGAGTCTTGACCAATGCCCTAAAAAATAGATAAGGAAAAAGAAAAAATGAGTAATGTTCCCTATGCTAGTGCCGTAGGAAGCTTAATGTATGTTATGTTGTGTACATGGCCTGATATTTTCTTTGCGGTTAGTTTGGTAAGTCATTAACAAAGCAACCCAGGACCTGCTCATTGGCAAGCAATCAAACGAATTTTTCGCTACCTTCGTGGTACTTCAAACCTAGTCCTTTGCTATCAAGGCGGGGATTTAAGATTAAGGGGATATTCGGATGCCGATTGGGGTGGTGACCCGGATGAGTCTAGGTCAACCTCAGGATATGTTTTCACCTTGGGAGGGGGAGCCATATCTTGGTGTAGTAAGAAGCAAGACTGCATATCATT
The DNA here is from genome assembly GCA_025504915.1 of Erythroxylum reticulatum. NCBI lineage: Eukaryota > Viridiplantae > Streptophyta > Magnoliopsida > Malpighiales > Erythroxylaceae > Erythroxylum > Erythroxylum reticulatum. The sequence goes on along the minus strand of JANSVA010000006.1, from coordinate 24,599,750 downwards.
ATCAATAATAGAAGCAGAATACATTGCTTGTTGTCTTGTCGCTGAGGAGGCAATATGGTTGAGAAATTTTCTCCAGGATCTTAATCTTACTCCTAAAGTTAATGATCCTGTTGAAATGTTATGTGACAATACTGCAACCATACAATTTGCTAAAGATCTGAAGTTTCATTGAAAATCTAAGCATATCAAAAGGTGTTATCATTTTGTAAGAGACGCCATAAAAAATAAAGAGGTTGTTATAAAGTATATACCTACTAACAAGATGGTAGCTGATCCTTTAATGAAACCTATTCCCCGAGATTCGTTTAAGGCTCATGTGATGAGTTTAGGTTTACGCAGGGTTTAGTTTTTTTTCCATTGGGATATATCTTGTTGTATAATGGACATGTTTTCAATTGTAACGAGTTTTTGTTTAATAAAAGTTTATTTCTCAAATGTTCATTAGTACGTAATTACATAATAAGGTACATTGTAATGTCACCACACATTAGGCTTCTGATTGGCCTTATCATACAGGCATCACCCTAACGCTTGAGTAACGAGTAGGATGAGACTTCACAATATTAATATTGAGCGTATGTAATATTGTGTTATCTTCATACTTGTGTAGTATGGATGACAAATTTTTTTATATATTTGAATAGTCACTTAAGTAAGTCTAAGATGAGATTCTGATGAGACGGATGTGAAAGATTCAAATTTCACATTAAAGCCTTAAAGCCAAATCTTGAGTGTGAAGATTAACATTAGGTATGTTAATCTAATGGCTCGGATTAGTTTTTAAGTAAAGCTAGATTTGTGATTTGCATAGCATAAAAGAGTGACATGCCCAACTTAGTGGGAGCTATGCTATGACACACATTTTCATACTGTGTGTGCTATATAACGACCCTCTTGTGGAGTGACAGTTAAATCCCTTTCTTTGTCACTGTATGATCCCATAGACTTTAATGTCTAATCGAATGAAACCTTTTGACTTAGAACTGTGATGTGAAGTCAAGGCTTGGTGTTGCTACTTTAGTGTGTTTTTCCAAGGGCTAAGTTGTATACAGTCCAACAGAGCACATTAGGAAAGCAATTAAGTTAAGATGGATTATTATGAGTGTCTAAGAAAGAATCTTTTCCTTCATCACTATATTAGCCCGGGCGATTATACTTAGTATTTTATCACATGATATATCTATGAGCATAAAGGGACAGTGAATGCGTCAGTGATATTTTGGATGATTTGGGATATCATGAATATGTGAAAGTGTTATGTTAGTTAGATGATGACTTAATATAACACTATTGGTTCTTTAATGGTCTCATGCCCCATTCTCAGTATGACACGTGAAATGTTAGAGAGAAGATGTAACTCGCGACTTATATGTCCGAGTGGGAGTTGTTGGCAGTTTACGAAAGATAACGACCACTTTATATAACTCCTGTAATAGTTATTTGTCCTAACTAAGGATTAAAGGGTGAAAAATGGATCATTCAATAAGGATTACAGAAATAGAGAAAATACAAGTTTTTCTATTCCATTCTCTCTTACGTGAAGCAATCATCAAAGGCTTAGAGTTTGGTACGTGAATTAATCGGTGACTCTAGTAGCCAACCATAAAACAAAGACTAGCAAACAACAAATCAATCCAGAACTTCCGCATTTAGGTCAGTCCTTATAATTCTACATTGACAAACATAAATATAGCTGGCACAGAGTCATGTGGATGTCAGGCATCAATTGTTTGCTGGATAAGATAAGTGGGATTTTTTTGTTATTATTTCCTTTTAGAACTCTAGTTTTAGGTACTCGTGCTTATTAGGAGACCTTCTTATAATGGTAATTGGTAGTTTGCCTTTATCATAGATTAATTAAAACCTTTGTATAGATTTTTGTTCAAACCTTTTAGAGTACTCTTGTTTTAGATTCTCTAAAAACTTTAATCTTATCTAGCTTAGTAATGACAATCTAACGCTACGATTTTTTCACTCCCAATGTCTTTTTTTTTGGAGTGTGGTAGTAATTCATATATTTCTTCATGTTTTTTTTCAAGTTCATGTTATAGAATTCCTATATTTGATGGAATAGTCCTAGGTCTTATTGTATCGATATTAAACTCATTTGTCCTATTGTTTAAGGTCATATCAAAATTTATTATTAGAGTTTAGTTCTATATTTAAGTTTCTTCTAGATATAATTGTTTATGTTTGCAATATTCTTATGTCCTTTGACCGTATGTTCAATTTTTATATTCTTTTCATTTTAAGATTCGTTAAGAACAAATTCTTCTTAAGGTTCTTGTTCCTTGTTTATGGAGTTTTCAAATCATTCAGAGAAAAAGAAAAGGTTGAAAATAAATAATATTTTTTACGGTTTATCAATTAAAGTCCTAACAAGGTGCCATCTAAAGTTACGTAAAAGTAGTTGTGGTTGCAATATCCATTACAAATTTGGGTTTCAATTTTTCTTTGAGAAGTCCAAATTGTTTGGTATGCCAATTATTCTTTATTTATTTGTTATCCTGTTATCCTTATTATTTAATTTAGAACTTTTAAAATTCTTCTTCTTCTTTTTCTTTTCATTGAGGTTAATTAGGTTCCTTTAAATATAATATTTGTTTTGAATTTTATTGTTCATTAGCCTTTAGTTTCATTTTTATGTTTGCTTTTTTATCCAGATTTGCCTTTTTAGAAGCATTTGACCAAGTGGTGAACTTCTAGACCATCTTTATTGATTTAAATTGTCTACTTTAGAAAGAACCTTTAGTTAAGATTCTACGTTATGAGTTGAATAAAATTTTGAAAGAAACACATAAAGGAGTAGTTTTTCTATTAAAATTTCATAGAAGTAGAATATGATTCAAACAAAACTTGTCTAAAGACAAGGAAGTAAGTGAGGAGAAAAGAGTGGGATTAGACTAGCAATCTTTCATGAATGTCATCCATCACAAGCAACTTCCTCAACAATTTAATACAGTTTAAGATAGGATGGACAAATACGAAATTACCATAACTAGAATATAACATAATCCACCTCCATCTACTAGAATGGATAACTTTAAGGTGGATGGTGGAGTTAAAGGTGTTGTACATTTGAGGAAAAATTAGGTTGAGTAATATATATATTCCAAGTGGCTAGAGTTTATAGAGATTTTACCTTATGTCATAAAATATAATCAAGGTAAGATAAATATAGCAGTTAATGCGTTATTTAGTAGCCCTATTTTGTTGAGTACTATGAATATAAAATTGATAGGTTTTGAGCATATTAGAGACTTATATATTGATGATCCTAATGTTGTTAATATATTTACAATATGTGAGGATTCTACATTTAGGTAAATTTACAAGTATGAGCAGTACTTGTATAAAGAGAATCGATTATATGCATCACAATTCTTTGAGGCATTTATTTATGAGAGAGTCTTATATTGATAGGGTACATTAGAGTTAAGAAGACTCTAGAGATCTTGAATGAGCATTTCTTTTGACCACTCATAAGAAGAGATATGTAGAGGATGTGTGAGGGATGAGTTACTTATAAGCAGGCCAAATCTTGATTGTAACCTTATAGCTTATATGCGCCTTTACCTATGCATTGTAGATCTTTTGATGAATTTTATTTTAAGGTTACCTATATCTAGGAGTGGTAAAGATTCAATTTTTAGAGTAGTGGAATAGGTTTTCTAAAATGGTACGTCATAAGTCCAATGATACGTCTTACATTGTTGAATTTTTTTTAAAGAGATTGTTAGATTGTAAAGAGTTCCTAGAATTATTATGTCTTATTAAGATGTTAAGTTTTTAACTATTTTTGGAAGATATATGAGGAAATTTAGGAACTAATTTATTATTTTCAATAGCTTGGTCACAAACTAATGTTTATTGTTAGATTGTAAAAAGTTCCTAGAATTATTATGTCTGATCAAGATGTTAAGTTTTTAACTATTTTTGGAAGATATATGGGGAAAGTTAAGAACTAATTTATTATTGTTGATAGCATGATCACAACTAATGTTTAAATCTAGGTATTTAATAGGACTCTAAAGGCTATATTATGTGCCATTATTGGTTGGAACCTTAGGACTTGGGAGGAGTCAATTACCTTTCATTGGATTTGTTTATAATAGAAATGCTTATAGTGTTGTGAGTTCTACTCTGTTTAAGATTGTTTATGAATTTAAGCCATTTGTTTCCTTTAAATCTAGTGCTTATTCCTTTAGGTGAAATAGACAGTTTAGATGGAAATAAAAAAGCTATATTAGTGAAGAAGCTTTATGAGACAACAAGGGCTAATATTAAGAAGAGGATCCAATAATACATTAATCAAGTTAACAAGAGGAGGGAGGAAGTTAGATCTAGATATTCAGTTTGGGTATACTTTCAAAAGGAGAGGTCCAAGAGAAGTATCGTTTCAAGTTATGAAAATAGTGAATAACAATGTAATATCCCACTACTATAGAGCACATACCGGAATACCCTGTGGATATTCTAGTACGTAATCTATAATAATGGCATATTAGAGCAATTACATCACTAACTTAATCATGGAATCATCATAAATACATAAATTTCATCAAATTTTAAAACCGAATTTCTCATTTCATTCCATAAAAATCAAGTATACATTGTAGCTTTACAATATTTTCCAAGTATGTACAATGTCAAAACTAAGTACATATCATGCGACAAAAATGAGGAATTCTACAAAATTTCTAGCTAAATCCTTCAGTCTCAACTGACCAACCTTTGAGTCATTTCTTCTATTAAAAAATACGAGAGTTATTCTTCTTGTAGAGTCCCTCTGTCGCTAATGTCCTCTCTTGTTCTTGAAATGTCAACATTGCAATTTTGATGAGTTTTGCAAACCCAGTGATATAACCATCCTTGATGGTTTACTCAATTCACACAACATATCAAGACATTTAAAAACATAATCTACATCTTTTCATTTAGCATATTGCACCTCGATGATTCACTCAATTCACACAACATATCAAGACATGTAAACACATAATCCACATCTTTTCATTTAGCATATAGCATCACATATCCCAATCTCATCAAATACATGTCCACATTATATTTCAGTAAATCAAATACATTTATTATGTATATGCAGTGTTCATGAAATTCACTTTTGATTATTACATTGTTGTGATTGAGTGCCTAAAATTGTTCCGTATCCATTATGGATACCGAGCTTATTGATACTGTCCCTTACTCATTACGGATACAGGGTTCATTGTACATATAGAGCCTTTGGCTTATAACCACATTTTAAGCTTTAAGCTCATTTTTGGTGGCTACTCAAGTCATAATTATCATTATCTGATCATGCATTTGTATATGAAATACATCACATTCATATTCAATCAATCATTGTTTCAAACAATCATATTCACAATCTCATTCCCATTTATCATCGGATCTTAGTCCAACATTCAACAATCAAGTTTGAGAAACATTTATTTTTCCAAATTCACATACAAGGAGCACTTTAATTATCCCATTCATAAATTAGTAATCTCGGACCTTCATTGTCCAGAATCAGTGCAATCAATTCCACATTCAGAACATAATTCAAAATAAACTCATAATTAAGTGAGACCATGTTACTCACAAATTGGTCCAAAAAGCTATTGATTTGAAGTCCCGGCAATGTCTAGATGATGGCACTCTAAATTCTCCTCTATATCATGCAAAACACACACACACACACACACACACACACACACACACACACATATATATCACAATTTTGCACAATTGTATAAGTGTTCATTTATGCACATCTATGAATATGAAATATGTACAATGCATATTCAATGACAATCCTGAGTATCTTATCATTATTCTAGACACAATATCATTCATATATCAAAACTCACATAATTTAATTTATACTAAGGGTTTGGACCACAATAAAACAATTTGAAACTAATTTCATAACCCAATTGATCATTCTAGATTTTGTTTTAAAAATGTACTTTCAGGTCCACTTTTCATGATCATTATAACAAAGAAAATGGAGCAATTTGGCAACATTTACTTTATAATTTTTTTTCTGATATGTCTTAAGTTTCTAATGACACCAAGATCATACAATTTGATATAGTATTCCCAAAGTTATACTCAATTTACTTCAGACTGTTCTTAAACTACAACGGTTATCTATGCTCAACTTCAAACGAAATTATAAAATTCTTAGAGATAGAATTTAAATTTTATTTCTTCAAAAAGTTTTTAGCAATGTGTCTCTAGTTTAATCTAAGTAAAAATAATTCCATTTGGAAATCTACAGATCAAGATATGACTAAAATACTGATGTTTGTTTAGTGAAATCATTCTAGTTAAGAAATTCTAGTACGCTTCATCATTTTCATCCTAAATTCATCACTCAATATATTCCTAATGGATTCAGAAGGCCATATTGTGGAGAGAAATAAAAATGTTTTATGAGTTTTTTGGTTAAAAAATAAAGTCATTTGGAGGTCGAGAGAAGAAGTTATAGCCAAAAGAATGAAGGATGTTCAAAACAATCTCTCTTTAGTAAGCCTTCATTGTCACGATTGTACATAAGAATGATCGTGCATTTCCAATCGGGTGTACAATTTCACGATCGTGCACTTGAAAGGTGCATCACTGAAGTCACAATCATTCTTTTCTAGATCCCGTTCCAATGTCACAATCGTGCAACTCCTTTTCTCTCCCGAAACTACAAATTTGCTTCTTCCTTTTCATTTTTTTTTCCAAATTTCTAACTATATCTCAATTATCCCCTCCTCATTTCAACTCCCATTTCAATTCAACTCAACACAAACAATTCAAAATCCCAGATTAAATCCCAAACATCAAACTAGATCATATCCATACATATTCATCAAGTTTTTTGAATTTTTTTCATTTTCTGCATCTTTTTCCTTTTTACTCCAATTATTACAATCCTTTATTACATTTTCTGCACATTTTCTGTTTCGCTAATTATCACTGAAATTTCTTCTTCCTACACCACTCATGCATATGTCCATTTACCAACATCAGAACATCATCAAAATGCCATTTACGATACCCATAACACTTTCAGTGGATGGAGAAAAATGAAAATAAAGAGAAACAACATAATATATGGACTGAAGCGCTTACTTGCAAGGTGTAAGAATCAAAAGCCAAATACACAAACATAAGCAATCATCTATTTCGATGTTGGATGAACAAAGAGAGTTAATTTTGGTGTTGGATGATTTCGGTGAAGAACAAGCAAGAGAGATGCAAAAATTTTCCTTATTAAAAACGTGACTACGTGTATTCAATATACACTACCATATGTCACCAATGCATGTAAGCCATTTGTCATATATATATATGCCGCTACATGTCACACAACCTTTGGTCTCTTATGTCAACATTTTTCCTAGTCTAAAATAGCCCAAAATTTTCCAAAATCTCCGAAATGTCACCAAAATTGCTAAATCTATTTTAACACACTCCAATTTAATTTTCAACACAATTAATCCCCGATTTGCATTTTAATCACATTTATGAATCAATTATACCTAAAAATTTCAATGAATGCATGTATAATCATTTTAATGTGCAAACTTAATATTCACGTGTATGCGTATGCCATATTTTGCATAAGCATGGAATGCTCCTTCTAATTTCTTAGTAATTTCTCATATACACTATTCTAGCCTTAACATGGGTAACGAGAAGTTACAAACAATGTTTACAAGATCGAATTTTTAGGTAAGTATGGTATTTATGCTACTTTCAATATGTCTGATTAATCTCTTTTTTATTTTTTAAAGGAAGATGTTGATTTAAGGACAAATCCTTTTAGGGAGAGGAGAAATGATGAGAATCAAGTATCTACTACTCAAGCACCAAACACTATTAGAGATCCTTTAAAGAATATAGGAGTACTATCCACACAAGTAAGGTAATAAATGTTAAAAAAACCCTTAATAACATTATAGTGGATGTTTATGAAAAGAGTAAGGCTTTGCTACTATAAGAGATTGATGTTAGACTTGTAATTATGATCTAAGTGAAGGAGCAAGCTAAAGAATTATGACTATAGAATGTAATCAATACCAAACTTAAAATACAATTAACACAAATTTTGTATTGAATGTTTAAGTATTGAAAGATAAAATGTAACCAATGTCAAAGTTATATAAGTATCAAGTGCTGCTTCTTTATTGAGTTTTATAGGTTAGAGTTCTAGAAGCAAATCGATGCTAGAATTTAATATGTAATTGGTACCAGTACTAGTCTTATCTTTGTTTTGTGCACTAAAAGTTTCAAAAAGAAACTAATGCCAATATTGACTCATTTATACATTGGACTCATATTTTAAGTAGTTAGTTTTTTTCTAATTTTAACTTGTTATTTCTTTTTAGAACTCTAATTTTAGATTTTTGTGCCTATAAGAGGGTTTCATATGATAGTAATTTATAGTTTACCTTTATCATAGATTAATCAAATCCTTTAGAGAGAATTTTTATTCAAAATATTTAAAGTACTTTTTATTTTATGTTCTAAAAAAATTTGACCTTATCTAGCTTGCTAGTAATAATCAAATATGAGTATCTTATTATTCATAATCCCTTCTTTTCTAAAGTATGGTGGTTCATATCCGTCTTATTGTGTTTTCTTGTTTATGTTGTTTAATTAATCTTTTTTCAATATAATGGTCATAGGTTTTGTCATATTATTATCAAATTTTACTAGTTCTATTAGTGAGGGTGATATTACACCCATTATAATTTTTTCTTTATCATCTTCTTTGTGCATTTCCAAATCTAAAATAGAACTTAAAAACGAAGAAGAATAATAGTGTAGCACATTTAGCCCATTGTGTTTCAGACATGTAGATAAGAAGTAGCAATTGTATTAATTACTGACCTAATAACTAATCTATAGACATAGTATACATAATTGTTGGTTCCCAAATTCCTCTCTCTTTTTGAAGTTTATATATTAATATTTTGTCTATCTAACATATTTTTTTAGACATGCACTTAGACATGATCCTTAGGCTCTTCAGTCTGTTGAAATTGATTTAGTGAATGATGATTAAAGTAGGAGATTGATAATGTATATTCAATATCCTACCCTAAAGATCTTTCTAGACAAGTGCATCTATTGCTTCTATAATATAGGTCATTGACTATCAAGTGATCCTATAGAGATTATGAATATTAGTATTAACTCTTTTTCTATTATCTAACTGATAAATTATGAAAATGGTGATTTATCATGTTCAAATGTAAAGAAATATACTAAAATAAATTAATAAATAAATTAACTAATTAAAATAAAGATTAAGCTAAGAAACAACCATTAAAGATAACAATACTTGGGTAGTGAATCCCACAAGAATTTCTCTTACAAATAAGACTTCAAACATCAATTTAGCCTAAACTTCATCAGATCGTTGAAATTCCTCAATTATACTAATTTCTTTCTCAAAATTATTAAAAACTAATCCTAGGATGATTAATCAAAATCTCTTTCATATTAGAACTTTTATATTTGCATTAATTGATTTATGAATTTTCCTAACTGGTTTGATTATAATCTGGAAGATTTATATTAATCTATCTCAAGGACTGCTTATAACTCTTTTCAATTATGCTAGATCAGTTCATATAAAGAATTTCTGAATGTCAAATGCATAAACTCAAACATAAACCAATATACCAACGTAAACTAATTCAAGAGCAATAAAGGACATATAATCAAATCTTAATGAAATTGAAAAATAAATTGAATTAAAATGAAATCAAACTATAAAATTCATCTTGGGGTTCATCATATCTAGGTTCCATAAAGGTTTAGTTCCTAATCATGGAATACATAACATCAATATCAAAGGAAAAACAAAAAAACTAAAAGAAGCATGGTGAGATCCCTTTTAATCTTCACGAAATCCACTTTAGAATAATGGAATCATGATCAAATCCCCTTTTAATCTTCATGAAATCCAATTTAGATAAATGTAAATTCACTCCAAATGCATTTTTATATATTTTTTTGTTTTCTTGTTGCTCTAGGTTGTCTAATTACATGTTTTAAACCTCTCGCTTTCTTATCCCCTTTAGTTTCCCCTTTTAAAATTAAAATTAAAATTTTGGTTTGAACACGAGCAAGTAATAATGACCATGTGCTAGGTTGTGTATGTAATAAAGACAAAATCATAATCTAGAGTAAACTCATGCATAAATATAGGTTCAAAATGTGGAAATGAACTCATTATCATATAGCACACACATGCATATGTTAAACACAAATGTGTAACATATTGAATCAATCAATATAGATTAAACTCTTCAAACATGATCATGTAAGCTTAAAATTTAGAGATAATAAAGTCTATAGTTGAGTACCTAGCCGTGTTCTTACTATGTAGCTTTATAACTTAGTCAAAATAGCTCCAAATTACTTCAAAACTTATGTATCCTTATTTCTTTTGCTCTAAATGAGTTAATTATGACCTAAAAATGAATTCTAAAAGAATTAATATCGGAAACAATAAAAACACTTATATAAACAAGCAAAAGGTACTAAATATAGACTTAAAAATATTAATGATTAATAACTTTCCAAACTTCCTTATACTTAGGCTTTTGCTTCTCCTCAACCAAATAGTAATATAAATTTATTGATCCTTCTAAATATCTACCTCTACTTTATCTTAATCACCTATACTTCATCTTAACCTATCTAGTCACATTTTAAACTCCAAGGCCTAAGAATTAAACTAGAATACAATTAAAATAAAAAATCAGAGAATAAGCTCCCATAGAAAACATCACAAATGATATCTTGACAAACTTTCTTTTTAACACCCTCTTATAAAAGATTCACTAAGTTATCTCTAAGCGTTTAAGGTGAAAGTTATTATAATTATCAAATCAGTGTATAGAAAGAATCTTAGTTGAATGCTTGTTAATAAATCTCATCTCCACCATTATAAAATAAACTAGAGGTGAATAATCAAATGATCTTTAAATCAAGCTATAGTAGGTTTTATGTAAAAGTGTGGGAGGGTTAAATTTTGAGCTAATAAAAATGAAGGAATTACGTAAAGAAACTATACAAAAATCTAATTCAATTAGCACCAATCCTCCTAATAGAATGCAAGTAAGGTGTAAAGTAAGTCTTGAAAAGCATAAGTATCTTCTCTTTCCCCTTTTCATAATTACAACAATAATCACTAAATGTTAAGAAGTAAATGTATAAAAAATTAAACACACATTAATATCAAAAGAAGTTGCACAACTACTTCTTTCATTTTTCCATATATGGCAAGCTAAGATAAACCGTTTCAATTATTGATAACAAAAACTTTATAGTCTTGTAAACAAGGCTTAAGTAGTTGAAGATGCATCTTCCACAAGCTCTTCTTGCCCGATAAAGGAATCTATTAGTCATCACATTAAGCCCAAAGAGTTTACTCTTGGTAATATTTCTTTAAGACCTGATGCTACACGTAAATTGAGGATACAAAGAAATATCATAATTGATAGCCTTTTAAAATGACATCTTGTTGTTCAAATGCATTCATAATAGATTTGTAGTCTTTACAAAATTGCAATACCAATAATATTGATTTTTTGGGAATATATCATAGACTAAACTTTTTTACCAAAGGCTCATCCTCAAACTATTCAAGAGTACTATGATTTTGGAATGATAAATGCTATATACTTGACTAACCCAGAGTTTCTTGAGATGTCATTACTTCCCAGATGGACTTAATAAGTGGCCAAGGATTGTTATGTAAATAATCCTACACTGTTTTGAAAGTACCTTGATATTAAAGATATTATCTACCAGTAGAGATTTTTATGATGATGAACAATATGGTGCTTATCATTTCATTACTTTGGGAAAGGTGGAACATTTCCCCATATAGTGGATACTAAGTTAAGAAAAGAATTTTTCTAGATACACCAAAAGTGATATCCATTATAGAATAGCAATCAAGATGAGAACCATTTTTTCTAGTATAGAGGCAATATTTGAATAGGGATTTCTAACCTATGTTGGAAAAGGACATTCACCCAATCTCTTGTAGTAGCATTGTTTATAAAGTGCTCTCTAAGTTGCTTGCACAAAGACTAAAGGTAGTTTGAATTTTTTAATTTATCGATCTTAAGGTGCCTTCATCCTAGGTAGATCTATGTCTAAAAATATCTTGCTGATCTAGGATATGTTGAGAGATTATGATACTAAAAAATCCATCAAATTTTTTGCCATTAAAGTGGATTTTTTTGAAAGATGAATGAAAAATTTTATTGAAACTTTAGCAAAAGCTAATACATGAATGCCATATAGTACTTTTACATACAAACACTGGTTCAATACAAAGACCTGAGAACTAGGACACAATTCAGAGGTTCCATCTGATCCTCATATCTGGAGTGATTTTGCTTTGTGCTTTCCTTACTATTGTAGTCTTTCTAATTTAGTTTATATCTTCTCTTTTATGTATTGTATTATTTCTTTCTTTCCATATTACATATATAGATGAGATAAAAGCAGTTTTGAGCATCTCACCATTTTGCTTAAGTTGCTTGACCTTTTGATGATCATTATACTAATCCATTTGACCGAGTGTAGTCAAAATAAAATAACCAAACTACTACTATAGCATTGTTGAGTCTAGGTCGATCCTACAGAAAGTGTGTGCAAAGTTTATGAAATGAAATTAATTGGTATTTAGGAAAAAATGGGGGGTTTGGATTTTTTAAAAATAAAATAAAATGAAACTAGACTAATAAAAAAACCAAATTAAAGGAAACATGCGAAAAATGATAAAAATGGAGAATTCGGTAAGGACCTAGTTCTTTAGTTCAATCTTGACCTACACCTAATTAAGCATATTTCATTGATTTGTTGTTCTCAAACCTCTCCGCGTAACTATTGGGTTAATAATTAACCCAAGTTTTCCCTTAGGTTTTGTTTAATCAAGATACAATCGTTAATTAAACCTAAACACCGAATAACCTAAGATACGATCTCTAGATTTAATTAGGCAGTAACATTGTAAATTAGGAAAAACGATTAATCAAGGCAACAACCACATATGATACGCCATTTAACCTAGGACATGTAATCCCTAATAATTATGAATTATTAGTCACTACACATGAATTTCAACGTAATAATTATAGATTATATCGAAATTCTAGCAATGGGTTTGCAATTAAACAATTTAATGAATGCATTAAAATCATCTTTTCACAATACCCAATAGGTTTATACACAAATAGCTAAACAATAACAAAAATTTAATTATCCATACATAATAACCAAATCAATTAACATAGGATAACACAATCAATTTCTAATGACAGAAGAAACAACAAAATAATAAAAACTACTTAACATGGGTTGTTGGCGTCAATGTCACTTCCGAACTAGCGTCGGGATGTCTACCCCTCCATAGATCTCTTCTGGAAAAATGCTTCAACCTAACTCATATATCCCTAATCGAAACCCCCTTAGTCTTTCTTCATTGTGCCTCCCTTCTCTGTTTGCTACTCTCTCACGCATCTCTCTTCTCTATCTTGTCTCTTTCATGCTCCTCTTCCATGCTACTATAGCTTGATGTAACTTTTTTTATCCACCGTCACTATTCACACCTTTAACCCTTGCAAACATCTTGGCCAAATGTATGTGTTTCATGCATAATGTTTGCATGAAACACAAACATGGTATGCGTTGTTTGTATTTAGTAAAATGCATGGTTTGTGTTTTTCACTTCTCCCATTGTCGTTTTGTTCTTTGGTGCTATCCTCTTGCGTTGCATTGTTTTGGCGTTTCCTCATGCTTCCACTTGCTAGCATGTTTTGCAAATTTTTTGCTGCTGTATTGATGCTTTGGCTATCCACCTGATGTATGGTTCTTGCAAGGGACATAAATAACTGAGCAACTTTAATTCATTTTCTTTTTATATATTTTTTCTTGTCTTTTAATTTTATTCTTCTTGCTCCACGAAGACAGGTAAGTATTGATCTTCAGAAAATGGCCCAAATGGAGTACTCTCGACTCACTTTAATTTCTTTACATCCAAATTGTACCTAAAATCATATATGAATTAAAGTGAGTATCTTAAGAATTTTTGTATCATTAATCTCTAAGTGTAAATGATTAAATGTATCAATAATTAAACACATATCAATTTCCCCTACACTTAACTTTTGACTATCCGTAGGTAAAACATTGAAATTAAGCTCAAAGACCCCAAAACATTGACTCATTTCCTAAATGTTCCAAGAATATATATTCATAACAAAAGATGAATGACTTTAAAAAATGATAGCAAGAATTCAACATTCAATGCTTCTACTAATCCATCAACAAGTATCATCTTCAGAAGTCAAGCAATCTAATGATAGACTCAGAAAATGTGTTTAAGTAAAATATATCTATAGGTACACTCAATACCATTCATGTTCATGTCATTCCACAACTTTGCATATCATTTCATTTCTCCACCACTGATGTTCATATGCAAAATCATGAATCAAAGGAATTTTCAAGGTTGCAATGTGGGTAAAGGGAAGGTGAGATGTGTTTGAGTCAAGTAGTATGAAAGCTATTAAAGCTAGTGAAACAAAAGTAACACTCAATAAAAAACTGGGTACTATCAGCTATGACGAATGTAATATTTATATTTCACAACCCTATTCAACTCTCACACACCAACCACATGAAGCACATACCAATCCAAAGGAATTAATTATATAATTTATGCCAATAATATATTGAAACCACAAGAGTGAACCTTCCAAGCTAACATCTACTGTATGCTCAACATACTCAAATAACACACTCATTACAACTATAGGAAGATGCATTAATCATGAATTACTTTGCAAACTCATATGCATTTCCTCCTTTATAAATTTATTTAAACAAATTATTTTCATTTTCTTTCTTTCTTTCTTTTTCATTTTCTTTTCATTTCTTTTCTTGTGTTTTTCTCTTTTCTGTCTTTCCCTTTCTTTCTTTTTTTTTCATTAAAAGAAACTATATTAACATGGGAATTTCAATGATAAGATATAAAAAAACATCCCAACTTTATAACCAACCCTCACATATGTACACCCTCACACATGGAATTTTGTATATCCATAAACTCAATAATCACAAAGGTTCCACTAGCTTTATGGCTTAGGTAGGACATTTGGTTAAGTTTAAAAGTGTAAAATGTGGTTTATACAAAAAAAAGGGTATAAAGCTCAAAGGGGGTTCATAAGGGAAAACCATGTCAATAGAGTAAGTTGTTTGGCTAATGTAGCTTATGAAACAAAGAATGCCTAATCATTTATATATTAATGCATATGGTAAAAATGTGGTCTCAAATAGAAATTCAAAGCAAAATTAGGATGTTTATGTCATGAAAGTCACACACTATCAAAAGACAATGAGACTAAAATGAATTTGTTAGTCTAATAAGGCTCAAAATCTCACCGACTTTGTCTACCACCAGTCACCACTCTTTTAAAGATAATGCATATTAACTAATCACAAAAGTAAACATAAATGCTAAAATTGCTATGAAGTTCTCTAGTCAATTCATATTCTAATCATGAATATATAATCCCAGAAGCAACAGAAAATAAGAAAATGTTGTTTTGTTTGTTTTATTCTTTCTCTCATTTTAATTGAAAACTTTAAACAAGCAAGAAACAAACCAACAAAGAACACATATGCATGCAAAAAGTAATGTAGAAATGTAAAGAAAAGAAATTTACTTCCCTTAGGTTGCCTCCCAAGAAGTGCCTTTGTTTAGGGTCGTTGGCTTGACTCCATGTTTCCTCCTCACATGACAAAAATGTGATCTTTAGGTGTCACATGTGGCTCCTCCATTTGAGTTTCTTTAGTATAGGGTCTCAGTTGATGATCCATCATATTCATCATCTTCCTTATCCTCTGACTTTCAATCTTGACTGAGTTCATACACTCCGAAAAGATCTCAAATATCTCTTCGCCTTTTTCTTCCTCATTTAATTCCTCCAGTCTGCTATGTAAAAGTGAAGAGTCATTCTCAACAATAAAATGGAACTCAGTATTTACCTTTGAGCTAAAAGATATGTCTTTTTCTACTTTAAGCTCCTACTCTGCTTCTTTTACACAAGCAATTAGTTGAGGGTTGACCTTAAAATTCTCAAGCTCCTCATCACTTTGTAAAGTTTCTACATAAATGTCCAGTAGATACATCTCGATTTGATATAACTGCTCCTCTTCACTTTGCGGTTCCAGATGATTGATATCTCCCCATCGAGGCAATACATCTTACTGAAATTGTAGAGCATCCTATCAGATTTGTTGTACACCTTGTTGAAATAATTATTGCATATTCTGTTGGAACTACTGCATATCCTGTTTAATTTGAAGATTGTTAGCAGCCATAATATTAAGCATTTCTTTTATAGATGTACCTGAGTTGTGTTGGCTCTCTGAATCTTGGGCCCTAAATTATGTATTTTTTGGAAATTACCCTCCTTCTTTTCGGAATTATAGAGTATGTTGCTATAATTGCAAAGTGTTAGCGATCACAATATTAATCAACTCTTCCAGATATGTACCAGAGTCATGACAGGAAACTTCTAGTCTGTATGAGAATTATTGTGCGTCCTATGAACTATCATGGAATTAATTATGAAGATTGTCACATCCATAACAAAAGTTAGGTTGATCAGTCCAATTATTATTATAGGATTAAGAATAAGAGTTATAAAATAAATTACTTCCATCCATATCGAAATATTTTTTTACAAACACGAAACAAAAAAATGAAAAGATTACGAAATAACTAAAAAGAAATCAATTACGAACAAATATATACAAAACACCAATTAAATCACAAACAAAAACTAAAACACTGCACTCCTTGGCAACAATGTCAAAATTGATTACGCGTCGTAATGCTAGCCAAAATAAAATAACCAGACTACTACTATAGCAGTGGTGAGTCTAGTTCGATCCTACAGAGAGTGTGTAAAAAGTTTATGAAATGAAATTAATCAGTGTTTAGAAAAAGGGGGGGTGATGTGAGCTCAAGAGAGAGTTGAAAAATAAGTCAACTAATGCTAAGAGGCTTCGAGAAGCTTTTAGTGGACTTATATGTACCATGGTTGATGAAGAAAAGACCTTTGGAGATCAAGTTACAAACAATAACATCAAGGCAATAACACTATTCACGTGCTCTGAGTTGGGCTGAAATTCTGATATATATTTAGGCCGAATCAATCTAACTGATCAACATGTAGATTTTTGTCTTAACTTTCCAATGGTATAAGATTCTCCTTAATTGGAGGTCCATAGCCAAGCATATGCTCGATTTACTAAAGGATGTTCTGTTGGAAAATTGTTACGAATTCCTAATTGACTTTTCATTTTTCCTAGTTAGACTTTTCATTTTTAGGCCCACTTTTTGAGACTTAAAAGGGTGGTTTTCTACACTTCCTATTCAAACTACATTGAGAATAGTTTTAAGTCACTTTGTGAGGGATTCAATCCTAAAATTCTCTACAAACCGATTTTACAAACTTATCAAGCGATTAGTCGGATTGCTTGTGGCATTCTTTTGATATCTTTGTGTGTTTTAGGTTCTGATTGCATTGTTAACCTTGGTTCAAGGCGTTAAAGGATCTTTTAATAACTTTGAATTCTTAGGTTAGAGTTTTGATTCGATCGATCAAGGGTTTCTTAATCGAGTCAATTCTAGGGGTTCTGCATCAGGTGGTTTGGATTTTTTTAAACAAGAAATTAAAATGAAACTAGACTAATACAAACAAATTAAAAAATGTAAAAAATGATAAAAGTGGAGAATTCGGTAAGGACCTAGTTCTTTAGTTCATTCTCAGCCTACACCCTAATTAAGCATATTTCATTGATTTGTTATTCTCAAACCTTTCCTAGCAAATATTAATTGTGGATTAATAATTAGCCCAATTTTTTCCTTAGGTTTTCTTAATGAGAGAAAGAAACAGCAAAACAATAAAAAATACTTAACCATGGTTGTCAGTGTACATCTAGCCCTCCATAGATCTCTCTCGAAAAAATGTTTCATCCTAACTTATATATCCCTTGCTGAAACCCCCTTATTCTTTCTACACTACACCTCCCTTTTCTGTTCATTACTCTCTCACAAAACTCTTTTCTCTATTTGCTCTTTTTCACGCTCCTCTTCCATGCTGCTATAGCTTGATGTGACAAATTAATGTTTTTCAGTCACCGTCACTGTTTATGCCTTTAACCCTTGCAAACATCTTGGGCAAACGCCCATCTGTGTTTCATGCATAACGTTGCATGAAACGTAGACACTGTTTAGGTTTAGTAAAATTCATGATCTGTGTTTCTCACTTCTCCCACTATTGTTTTGTTCTTTGGTGTTATCCTCTTGTGCTGCGTCATGTTGGCGTTTCCTCATGCTTCCACCTGTTGGCATATTTTGCGCATTTGTTGCTACCGTATTGATGCTTTGGGTATCCACCTGTTGCATGGTTCTTGCAAGGGACATAAATAACTGAGCAATTTTAATTCATATTCTTTGTATATATTTTTTCTTGTCTTTTAATTTTCTTCTTCTCACTCTATGAAGACAAGTAAGTATTGATCTTCAAAAAATGGCCCAAATGCAGTACTTTCGACTCACTTTAATTCTTTTGCTTCTAAATTGTACCTAAAATCATATATGAATTAAAGTGAGTATCTTAAACATTTTTCTATCCAAGTGTAAATGATTAAATGTATGAACAATTAAACATATATCACCATTCTATTAATATGCTTGATACTTTACCATTAGGAGATGTAACACTCTATTCCAAATAACTTTAAAGAGTTTCTTTTAAAGAAAAGATTATTCCTATTTGCCTCTTTTACTTTACAAAGGGCACAAATAGGATCAAAAGTGCCAAACTACTTATGATTAATTCTGATCCTATTTTTTTTAATAAAAAACCAGCTGGTTAATAAAGTCTTGGGATTCAATATATGCTTCCATATTAGCCTATACCATAGTACAATTTGTTGATTAGTTCTAAAAATCTTGTAACAAGGCTCCTTTGTGAAATTACCATTAGTGTTGCCTAACCATCTAATTTTGTCTTTTCTATGTATTTGAAGCAATTGAGATAGTTAATTGGAGAGTGTAGAGGATCCTCTAAAGTTGTAATTCCAAAACCCATATAGAATGAGTTAGGAGACTTTAACATCTAACGAATATGATTATTTAGATGTAGGAGGTCATTTGTGATGAATAAAAGACTGTGTTCCATCTAATTATCATACCCAAACCAAACCTTTTTCTCCATTCCCCAATATATGCTTGATCCAAGGGTATAACTAGTTTCTCAACTTTAAGATATGTTAGAAGTACCATAAGTGATGTTGGTTTCCAATTGTCACAAACATTAATTTTTTTTTACGTAAATTTCATTATTTCATTTGATCTATAGTGCTCCTTTGTCATTATATAATCTCTAAATCCTTTTACTTAAGAGAGGAATTTTTGTATAAGAGATACGAGAATGATTCCTATGCTGCTATCTTCTTCAGAATAGCTATCTATTCTCACTTAAATTTTTCCCTTTTTGAGTTTTCAACTTTAATAGGACATAAGAATGCTTTGATACACCTTCCAATCTCTTTGATGACTCTTTTAGGAAGAATTAGATTAGCACTCTAACATTGCTTAATTTTTGATACATTTAATCCATGACACTTAGTGATTAATGCTTCAAAATGATTAAGACATTAACTTTAGTTCATAACTGATTTTAGGTACAATTGGAAACATAATAGATAAGTGAGGTGAAAGCACACTTTTTAATATTCACACTCAATTGTCTTCATGGAACAAGAAGAGAAGGATTAGAGTAAGAGGAGATAAGAAAATGCCAAAAAGAAAGAAAATTTCAAGACTTACGACCATGAAAACTAAGTCATGGGCATAACAACTAGAGTCACACCTATGACATAAAGGCTCATGGCCATGAGATTCAGTGAAGCCATTCACGACTTTGACCACCATGCTCATGCTCGTGACTTTTATGACCTGGCACCTAAAAACATAGTTTTTAGTATAAATACAATATGTAGAGCGTAGAAAAGGGTATGAATCATTTTAGGGGTTTTTGGGTTTTAGGAACGACATAAAACTTGCTATTTTGGAGAACCATGGAGAGCATAGAGGGTTAAGCTTCCTGACACTAATTTGGAGGTTATATTGATGCTGAAGAACACAGTTAAGCATATCTACATTGTGTTTGTCATTCTTTCTTAATTTAGGGATTGATATGTTATCCAATGCTTATATATTTGGGCTTTCATGTACGAATGATTGTTATTCTCGTTCTCATTAGATTGTTTGTGTATGAACCCATTGCTAGAATTTTGAATGCAATATATAATCATTGTGTTTAGATTCATTTGTGGTAACTAATGGTGTCAAATTATTAGGGATAAGATAACTTGGTTAAATGACCTAAACTTATGTAGTTGTTGCCTTGATTAAACTTTTTTCCTAACTTGTAATGCAGTTGTCCGATTAAATCTAGAGAACTTGGTCTAGGTTGTCCTATAGTGGGGTTTAATTAAAGAGTTTGTTTTAATTAAACATAACTTAAGAGAAAACTGTGGTTAATAAAGCTTTTTGTTAATTTACGATTAACAGTTGTTAGGAGAGGTATGTGAATAACAATTCAATGAAGTATGTTTAGTTGTGTGTAGGATGAGTTTGAACTGATGACTAGATCCCTAATGCATTCATCACTATTAGTTATATGTAAGTCTAGATTGAATCGATGACCGGATCCCTAATGCATTCATCACTTTTCTTATTTTTGATTTTTTCAATTTGCTTTGTTATTTTAGTTTTATTTTATTTTCTTATTCCAAAACCAACAAAATCCCCTATCAGCTAAATGCCAATTCTTTTCATTTCAAAAACTTCACATATACTCTCTGTGGGATCGATCTAAACTCATCAATTGCTATAGTTTTAGGTTTAGTTATTTTATGTATTGTTACAACACACTACCATAAATTTGTTCTTGATTTTAATTGCTGTTATGTATATATTTGTTTATACATTTATTTCTTGATCTTTTAACTTTTGCTTGTATTTGTTTATAAAAAGAAGAAAGAAAGGAAAAGAGAGACACTACAAAGAGAGTATGTCATTGTAAGAGTATTTCAATTTTAACTATAGCCTATATTCCCAATCCTATAACCAAGCTTAGAGTGATCAACCGAACTTAGCTTATTAATGGAATAACCAGTAAGATTACTACTTAGATGAGTTACAGGATGCATAACAATTCCCATATAGACTAAAAGCTTCTTATACTAATTTAGTTATATCTTTAGAAGAGTTGATTAATTCTTTTACTACTAATACTCAACATTTCTTGTAGAATGTAAGGCAATTTTCATAAGATATAAGGTCTAGCATTCAAAATTTAGAGAGCCAACAAAACTTAGGTACATATTTAGAAGAATTGATCAAGATTCTTATTACTAACAATATACAGAAATTTAATAATGTGTACGCAATTTCAATAGGATTGACATGGAAATGATATAGGTATTCTTTGTTTTACAAGTTTCATTAGCCAAATAGTCTACCTATTGATATGATCCTTTTGTTAAACCCCCCGAAGATTTACTTTCCTTTTTTTATGCTGACCACATTATATGCTTTAAACCTAACCAAATGTCCTACCTAAGCCTTGAAGTTAGTGGAACATTTGTTGATTTTTGATGATTGTGGATACACAAAAGTATAAGTGTGGAGGTGTGCATGTATGTGGGTTGGTAATAATTGTTGGGATGCCATTTTATGTATTATCAATGAAATTCCCATGTTAATGTAACTTTGTTCAATTTTTATCGAAGAAAAAAAAATAAAAAGAAAAAGAAAAAAGAGATAAGCAAAAGAGAAAAGAAAAGGAAAAAGAAAAGAAAAAAATATTTAAACAAAATTATCAAGAAGGAAATGTAATTGTTTTGAAAATTTATTCACGATTAGTTTCTCCTCCTAAAGTTGTATGGAATGGGTGATATGAGTATGATGCATATCAGGTATATTGTAACACCCCACTCCCATCTGACACATGCTCATGCACCCTTCGAACACATGTGCACATGCCCGATAGAAATGGTGTGTTAACCATTTCACCTTCACTATATCACATGGCATTGTAAATAAAACCATAAATAACACATTGTTTAAAAACCAAAAATTTCCTCATTTCATTTCTCAATCTATAATTCAATTATAGCATTAACCATCATCGATATTTTACAATGTCAACCCAGAGTGTTTACAACTCATTTTACATAATATGCTACATATATAAGGAAATTAAACAAAAATTAAAACAAACTATTTTTTCAGTCCCATCTAACTGACCTTTGAGCCATATTTGAACTCCAAAAGTTATACAAAATCACTTCTATGTAGTTTTAGAAGCTAGGTTGTCACTCTCTTAAACCTAAAATTGTCAACGTTGCAATTTTAATGAGTTTTGTAAACTCAGTAGAGTAACCATGCTCGATGGTTCACTCTTGTCATACAACACAACAATTCATATTATCATGTAATTCACATTAATTTGATCACATTAAGTAATATTATGAATCACTTGTTTATAAATCTCATATTTCAAATACAAGTTCATAATATTCATTATCACATATTCATACAAGGGAAGTCATCATAACAATGCAGTTATTCAACTTATTCATATCATATTTGAATGCAATGTTTATGAGACTCAATTCATTTATTACGTTGTTGTGACTGTGTTCCCTTTTCACTGTCCCGTATTTGTTGTGGATACTTGGTTTTTTTCATACTGTCCCTTATCCGCTAAGGATACAGGGCTCTTTAAACACATTGAGCCTTAGGCTCTAATCACGAATGTCTGAGCTTTAAGCTCTCTTTTTTACTGGTAACATCAGTCACAATTGCCTGTATATTACATGCATTGAAATGAAATGCATGCCATAATTTAGTCATCACATTCAATCACTTTCAATTGCATTCATTTTCGTATTTGCGCATTAATGGTAATCATTGGGCTAGGTCCAACATTCAACTTTTTGGTTAAGAATCAAATAGTCAATCTCATTTACATACAAATCGCGCTTCCAATGATGTTTACATGCATCAAATGCTTCAGACAGTTATTATCTGAAACTCAAAACATAATCAACACATATGAAATTCAATTAGTCAATCTCATTCATATACAAGTAGCATTTCCAATGATGTTTGCATGAATCACCTTGAACAATTATTGTCTGAAATTCAGAACACAATCAGCACATATCAAATTCAATTCAATAATAAACAGAACAAATTAAGGTGAGACCATCTTAGGTTACTCACAATTTGTCCCTTTTTGCTTATTGTCTTGAAGTTTCAATAATATTTGGAAACGGTCGCTCGACTTGCTCTTCTATATGCAATCAAATACAATTTCATGTTACCACATTATTCATGTAACTGAATATGCATTTTTATAAATATATCATGTAACATGCATGTTCAATGACATATGCCCGGGTATACTTCTATAATAAACTGATGCAAAGATCAATTGTACTCTAAATGTGTCAAAATTCATACACTCGTTAACTATTCCATCTTTCCTTTCAATATAGACTTTCGGGTCTACTTTACATGATCATTATGAAAAGGAAAATGGTGTATTTCTATAATAGTTTCTTCTAGACAATTATTCCCCTATGCCTTAAGTTTCTAATGATACCAAGATCATACAATTTGGTTCTTTATTCTATAAGTTATCCTCAAAATACTACATATTGTGTACATTTAAAATTTTGGCTAAGGCATGATCATGCATTCAAGTTGTACAACTCATATATCTCAATTACAATATCCAAAAATTACAAAATTTATACCAATTGAAAGTTAAGAGAATAAGCTACAACTTTTTATATATATATATATTTACCTTTTTCTGATTTGGCCTTCATCAATATAGTTTATTTGACAACAACAGAACATGATTTCTATCACGGGTAGTGTTATAGCCTAAGCTAAGATTCAATTTCAAAATAAATTTCAAGACCCTTAAGGATAAAATTAAAATTCAATTTCTTCTTAAAAATTGTATTCAAATGTCTCTAGTTCAATTTAAATCAAGAATCATCTCATTTAGAAATCTAAAGATCAAGATATAATCAAAATATAGAAACATGTTCAGTAAAATATTCCAGTTATCATATTCCAACACACCTCAAAATTTTCATCCTAATTTATCATCATGAATCTTTTCCTAATGGATTAAGATGTTCATAAATTTTTTTGAAGATGAAAAAATGTGTTATGAATCTCTTGGTTCAAGTCTCATGTCATTTGGATTTCAGGAGGAGAAGTTATAACAAAAAGAATAAAGGATGTTCAGAGAAAACACTACAGCTACCATATTCCAACAGTTCTTCTTCACCAATATCACATGCATTTCATTCCAATTCAAGTATCATTCTCACACCATTTAACATGCCTTAAAGCTCAGATTTATGCTTACTTGTTAAGCTCAAATTCTATCTCAAAACCTTAAGCTAATCTAGCCCTCCAAGCTTGCAAGATTGTCACAAAGTAAAGGTAAAAACAAGTTGATTTTCAACTAGGACAAAGAACAAAAAAATTCTGGTTCTTTGACTATCTTGTAAAGGTTAAAAATATCAAGTTGATGTGGTCATTTAGCAAGGTTGCAATCAATTCACAAAGATGTGTGTTAGTAGCAACTTTCGGTGGAGAAACGAGAAAAAGAGGGTGGAATTTTCTAGCAGCAACTTAGCTTAATCCAATTAGGTGTAAGGTGTTTCCAAACTACCTTAACATGTGTCATTTAGCATGTAAGCCATTTATCTCCTCCTTAAGCTGCCACATGTCTCCTATTTACTAGTTCATTTGTCATTCACTCATGCTACCATTTGTCAACTAATTACCTATATTAAATATCACCTAATTATTTATCCATATGTCACAAAATAATTAGTCCATATTTTTACATTTTTAAATAAAAAACTCCAATTTTCCAAAATACCCGAAATATCACCAAAATTACCAAATCAATTTTAATACACTCCAATTTAATTTTCAAGACAATTAATCCATGATTCTTATTTTAATCACATTTATAGATCAATTATACCTGAAAAATGTCAATGAATGTATGTACAATTATTTTATGAATATCAACACAATTCATATATTTAATATGCCATATGATGCATGAAATGCACTTCTAATTTCTCAATATACTCTTATTTACACTCTGCTAGGGTCCTAGCCCCTAACATGGGATATTGGGACGTTACATATATATTGCTTTGAAGGGTCACTCCTTATAGTTTTAATGTATTGTTATCATCAATTTTTATGAGTGATCCATTCTAATTAATTATGCTTCACGTGGTTTGTGGTATGAGAGCTTGAATTTGAGCTATAAAACATAGTTTTTGCATTTATCATAGTTGATGGCACGGCCGCGATGGCGGCTTCGCCGCCCGTCTTGGCGAGGTCGTCGGGGTCCTGG
>JANSVA010000006.1:24546611-24574061 GCA_025504915.1 Erythroxylum reticulatum | reverse complement strand
CTTGAATTTGAGCTATAAAACATAGTTTTTGCATTTATCATAGTTGATGGTCCCTAATTTTGAATGAATGTTAGTTTTTGCATTTGATGTTGCATTGCGTGTTACTTTTTCTTCACTAGCTTTAATTTCTTTTGTACTACACTATCTAAATACATCTCACCTTACCCTTGCCCAAATTAAAACCTTGAAAAGTCCTCTGATTCATGATTATGCATATAAATCCTAGTGGAGAAATGAAATGAAATGCAAGGTTCTGGAATATCATGATCATGAATGGTGTTTGAGTGTACCCATGAATTTATCATATTTAAACACATTTTTTTTCAAGTCTACCTCTAGATTACTTAATTTCTAAGGTGATGAATGCTAATTGATCATGAGTAGAAGCATTGAATGTCAAGTTCTTGTTATAGTTTTGAAAGTTATTCATCTTTTCTTATGATTATTTATTCTTAGGAAATATGAAAATTATGAAAGTGCTTGAATTGTGACTTTGATTTTGATGATTTGCCCAAGGACAATCAAAAGCTAAATGTTGGGGAACTTGATATGTGCTTAATTGTTGATAAATTTAATCCATGAAACTTAGTGATTAAATGCTTCAAAATGCTTAAGAAATTTACTTTAGTTCATATTTGATTTTAGGTACAATTTGGAAGCATAATTGCTAAAGTGAGTTGAAAGCACACTCTTTGAGCAATCTTCTTAAGATTCATACTTAACTGTCTTTATAGAACAAGAAGAGAAGAATTAGAGCAAGAGGAGATAAGAAAATGCCAAAAAGAATTAAGAGTGCAAGACTCATGACCTTGACGAATAAGTTATGGGTGTGACAACTTGAGTCGCGCCTATGACATCAAGGCTTACGGTCGTGAGCTTTGGTGAAGCCATTCACAGCTGTGACCATTATGCTCACGCCTATGACTTTTATAACCTTGCATTTGAAAACCTAGTTTTTAGTATAAATAAAATACATTGACAATAGAAAAGGGTATGAATCATTTTTGGAGTTTTTGGGACAGAGCGTTTGCTATTTTGGAGACCCATAGAGGCCATAAAGGGCTAAGCTTCTTGACACTAGTTCAGAGGTGGTTTTCATATATAAATGATCATTATTCTCATTGTCGTTAGATTGCTTGTGTATAAACCTATTGATAGAATGTTAAATACAATATGTAATTGTTGTGTTTGGATTTATTTATGAAAACTAGTGTTGTCTAATCATTAAGAATAATGTAAATTTAGTTAAATGACCCAAGCTTATGTAGTTGTTTCCTTGATTAATCTGTGTTTCTAACCCATAATGCGACTGTCTGATTAAGTCTTAAGAGTTTGCTCTAAGTTGTCTAATAGCTAGGTTTAATTAAAGAGCTTGCTTTAATTAAACACGATCTAAGAGAACACTGAGATTAACAGAGCTTGTTGTTAATTTACAATTAATATTTGCTAAGAGAGGTATAAGAATAACAATTTAATGAAGCATGTTAAGATGTGTGTAAGCCGAGATTAAATCAACGACTGAATCCCTAATACATTCATCACTTTTCTTATTTTTGATTGTTTTCTTTAATTTACTTCATTAGTTTAGTTTTATTTTATTTACTTATTCGAAAAAAACAAACCCCCTATAACCTAAACACTGATTCTTTTCATTTTAAAAGCTTTACACACACTCTTTGTAGGACTGACCTAGACTCATCACTAGCTATAGTTTTAGGTCTAATTATTTTGTGTAGTGTTATGACACGCTACCACACTCTAATGCACATATAGTTTATTTAAGACATAATTAATTAGAGTGAGCCTAGTTATAAATGATAAGAACCTGTTTTTGTAAGCATTAATCCTTGCCTTGTATGTTTCAATCAAAGTAAGGTAGTCTCTAAATTTTGTTTTAGTTGTAGAAATGGGAATGTAAGATATTTGAAAGATGGGTAATGAATTTTATATCCATCTCTTCTACTCAATTCAAATTATTCCTCACATGAAAAGATACAAACATGTTACTTTTGTTTATATTGACTTTCAAGCCAGAGAAAGCTGAGAATAACTATAAGATTCCTAAAATTATCTCAATAAGTTGTGAATCAGCACCATATAACAACATAAGGTCATCAACATAGATCAAATTAGTGATTCTCAATTCTCTACATTTATAATGGTATTGAAATATGCCATTGTAGGAAATTAGTTTATTGAGCATCCTGGAAAGAGCTTCCATAACTAATGTGAATAAGTAAAAGGAAAGAGGATCCCTTTGCCTTTTTTCCTCTAGGTTTTTTTTAAAAGTAGGGGTTGGAGCTCCATTAATAAGAATGCTAAAAAAGGTCGTAGTAATGCATACCATTATCCATTCCTTAAATTTCTCAGGAAATCCAAAAGCTAGTGGATAGGATTGCATAAAATTTTATTAGATGGTATAGAACATTATGAAGAAATCTATTTTGAAGCATCAACTTCTGATGGCTTTGCCTAATGCATAATTTTTTCTTAAATACTAAATAAGCATTATGTTGTCATTTATAGATCTTCTAGAGATGAACACTCCTTGAAAAATATCAATCCAAAAAGAGTTACTTTAATTTCCTATTATGTAATGGGTGACACTAAAGAATCCTTTAACTCCTTACTGATTCAATTTTCAAGGAATCTATTGAAGTTGAATTACCTGGAGGTAATGTTGTTATTTGATACCATTAAATTAGAGAAGAATTCCAATGCAATTTCCTATAACTTCTCCTGATTGGTATATGGAATCCCATTCTTATCTACCAACTCATTTATATTGTTCCTATTTCTTCTTAGACACAGGGTCCTTCATTTCAGTTTTAAAATAAAATTGTACATAGATAGAACCTCCTGGTACTCCTTTAATCTCTGGTTCTCCTAAATTATCATGGCATTATTGTGAGGATATTTATAGCAATTATATTATGTAAGCTTCAATTTATTCTTAACTTCAGACATCCCTTTGTACCGTTATTTAACAAAGTCCTTGATAGTAGCCTTAACAATTTTAAGTTTCTTCATGATCTTAAAAGCTTTGAATCCTATCACTTCTACTATCCATTTAGCAAGAACTAATTCCTAAAATCCTAGTTTTAGTGCTAAGAAATTGATAAACCTAAAAGATGCTCTGAATATTTTAGAATGGAAAGAGCACAAAATCTCTATCCAATAATGATAAGAGAAACTATTATCACCCAAATGGGCATAATAAGGTGGGAAATGTTGGAGCCAAATTTGATTTACCAACACTCTTTATAACTTATGTTTGATCAATATCTCCCCTTACTGCTTGTTAGTCCAGGTGAATATTTTGCCTTTGAAACTTAGATTCACCAGGACTATATCATTTACCAAATCAGGTAGCTCCTTATAAGTTCTAACCTGATGGATTTTACCTCTTTATACTTCTATGGGAGATAAGATGCAATTAAAATCCCTAGATATCCCCTAAGGGTCTGATATCCTATCATATATGTCTTTAAAATCTTCCCAGAGTTTGTCACTTTGAAATTTTTTTGGAGGCATAGATTATAGACATTTGAAAATTGGTCTACACTTTATAAATCTAGCATTTGACATGCAACATTTGATATAATTACCAGGTTACTTTAACTATGATTTTTTTCACATTGTCTGAACATATAAGCCTTACATTATAATGGAAAGCATGGTTAGAGAGGATTTTCCAATTTTCACCTGAAAAGTTGAGATAGTTTTGCATTTGAGGTTGCTTTATTTTCGTCTTTAGAAGCCCTAAGCAACGAGGCTTCTTCTCCCAAATGACCTCTCTCATAGCTTGCCTTTTAAGAGGGTTATTACGCCCTCTAACATTCAAAACGAGTATTGTCATGTTTATTAAGGGATAAATCTTCTTTCTGCTTAGATTTCCCTTTTCTTCTTGCTAATTTTCTCCAAAAGCAATTAATGAATTCTTTTTCAACTTCCTTTTCCATGATGTTCCTTCTCTGATCAAATCTATTCTATTGTCTCTAGATTCATCAATATCATTATTTAAGATTTGTGCACTAGCATAGTATTCTTTGAAACTTCCTCTATTTCTTCTTGTGAATCAGCCACAATCACTTCAATTGACTTTATTGTATCTTGTTCCTTATTAGTGTGAGTATCTTCTGCAGGTTCTTGTCTTATTAGTTCTTTATATCTACCAAATTTGAATTTCTTCTAGGAGCCATCAATTTTTTACTAAATTTTTTTGGCTTCCATAGATAAGATATAAAAATATCCATTTTTAGTAGATCTCCTACCTTTCCTAGCTTCATTATAAGAATGTTATCAAGTAAGTCAACATTTTTCTTAATCTCCACACACATCTTAGCTTAGTTTATCCTTTCTATGCTTGTCGTTTATCAATAATTCCCCTGTCAGAATCCTTACCTTGCTTCCATTTCTTAATGAACATGGGTGGCCTCTAATGTGCCAAGGTCCTTACTCTAGTATATCATTTAAGAATGTTTCATAGATGAATTTGAATATAAATGAACCATCTTCCATGAGCATTATCTTCTCAAGCCCCTTCTTACTCCATCTTACTATTGCCTAGGCTTTAATAGATGGAAAAGCTAGTCTTTTCTATAGAAAAGGCCTACCAAAGTTAAGGACCACACTATTGGACCAATTTTGAGTAATTTGACAAGTGAAGTGAGAAAAATATCCACCATTACATCCTAAAAATGCTTTAGTTTCCTTTTATGTTTTCGAATATCAAATATATTTTTGTAAGTAACAATAGGTTGTTTTTGCTGAAGATTCACCTTGTTTCACCATTTTAGCCTTTGAAGTTAAAGATGCTTTAACTATAACATTTCTAACGTTTTGGACCTCTCAATGTAAATCTAGGAATTCTTCTTAGGAGAGGTTTACCACAATGCTGAAATCCTCAATATGAAGCAAGGCCTTTTAGTAACCTTCTATGATGGTAAGAACTAGTAGGTGCCGCACCAAAAATGACTCTTCAAATAGTAGGAAATCAAAATTGTTGGTTAACTTTCCAAAAATAGAAAATTTAAAAGGTAGAAGGGTAGTTTAGAAATAAGGCATGGAAAAAAATGTCTAGAGAGAAGATTAGATTAATCAAAGTGGACTTTTCTAAAGCTTTTGATACTGTAAAATATAATTTATCCTTTGTTGCCTTGAATGGTTTGGTTTCCTTACTTCTTTTATTTTAACTTCTTCTTTTAGCACTCTTATAAATGGTAATCCATGTAAACTATTTAAGGGTATTAATGGGATAGGGCAAGGGGATCCTCTTTCCCCATGCATTTTTATTATTTCATTGGAGATCCTTACTAGGCTCATTAAGAAGAATACTCTAAGGAGCCTCAGTTTTGTGTTTCATCACAAATGCAAGGTCTTAAAGCTCACTTGCTTAAGCTTTGCAAATGACTTGATTATATTATATAGTGTTGATTAAAATTCTATAGTTATATTATAAAATTCTCTTGATAAGTTCTACAAAATTTTAGGTGTGAGTGTCAATCAACACAAAAGCATGAGTTACTTCTCCTCTGATGTGAAGTCCTCTTCTAGGTTAAGGTTGTTAACTGGTTTGAATACTCAATGCCTATATTTTAAATATCTTGGAGTCCCCGTTTCCTTTAAGCAGATAAGATATCAGGATTGTCTCCTTCTAGAAGCTATAAAAAAAGGAATTGCTTCTTAACAAAACAAGTCTTTTTCTTATGAAAGGATGTTCTAACTTATTTCTTCTGTATTGAGGAGTCTACACACTCACTGGAGCTCTTATATATTTCTTCCAAAGAAGATCACTAAAGAGCTGGAAAAATACATTAAGAACTTTTAATAGATTGGAAGTGTTGATAACTTTAAAGGCACAAAAATTAAATGGGAGTAGCTTTGTTAGGGAAAACAGGAAGTTATTTTGGGGGTTTATTTCTATGTAGATGAGTCAACCAATTCTAGTTGCAAAAAGAATATGGAGGCTGTTTACTGATAAGGAGGCTCTCTGGTCCAAATGGACTAATGAATACTATCTTAAGAATAGTTTCTGGAAAATTGAAGAGAAGAAAGAGCACTTGTGGTACTTCATTCAAATGTTAAGGAAAAGGCAACTAATCTATGCTCTAATCAAAACTTATGTTGACAATGGATAGACCTCTACGTTTTGGTTTGATAATCGGTCAAAGTAAAGTCCTTAATTTTTAGGAAGGATTTATTCCCTCTAATTGTAAGAATTCCTATTCAACCTTTAGTTATGGAAATTATACAACAAGATACTTAGTCTTTTAGCTTCAAAGGTAGCGATAGAATTCGAGTGTATATTCTAGATTACTCCTTTAGTCTAAATGTCACTGGTTACCTAATAAAAGTAGAGAATTCACCTACATTTCTTGTCTCAAAGCCCTTAGACCTTAGTAACCTTCAATTTAATAGTTTAACATAGTTTGGAAGTGTACTTAATGCCTAAAGTCTCATTTGTTACTTAGCTAGCAGGAAGGCACATAATAAAAACCAAAGATATATTGATTGGTTCAAATGATCATATCTATTTATTATACAATCTCAAGCCTAAAATTATAAACCATCTATTTTTCTAATGAAAACATCGTTAACAACAACACCTAGTAAGAGTCCCACTGAAACATAGGGTTTGGGGAGGTCCAGTAGTACACAACTTTAACCCTACTTAATAGAGCGACTATTTCCAATAAACCCACATGCAATGCAAAATAATAAAATATAAAATATAAATAAATGCTACAAATAAAATATACAAATATACAATACATAATATCATACATATAGTTAATGGTAAAGATTAAAAATAATAGATAAAATAATTAAATCAATACAGAAACTAGAAAAAGACAAGTACAATAATGATTCAAACCAGCTATGTCAAGAAAGTAATTAAGCTAAGTAAGAAATTATACAGGCTAAATAACTAAGAGGTAAGTTTTACAAAAACAAGTATATGCTAACTATAATGAAAAACTTGAAGGAAATTGTTGAAAAAAACCTAAAAGAATGAAAATGAGAGATCCTATATTCATATCTTAGTACGCTAAAGTTTTCTATTGCGGGTTATGTCCTTGGTAAGTTTCATCAAAGTCATATCATTCTTGATTACTCTCAGTTCTTTTTAGGCCTACCACTTTTTCTTTTACAATATCTAAGTACTATTTTCTCACATCTTCTCATTAGAACATCAGAACGTCTCCTTTTAATATGTCTAAACCACTTAAGTCTCGTCTCTCTTAAATTTTCATTAATACCAACAACCTTTAATTTATCTCTTTCCATTATATTCTTGATCTTATCTCTTTTAGTAAGGTTACACATATAACAAAGCATCTTTATCTCTACACCATTAGCTTATGACTATGCACTTGATTGATGTGCAAACACTCAGCCTTATATAGCATGGTCGGCCTAATCATTAGGTGATAGAATTTACCTTTGAGCTTGAGTGGTTATCACATTAAACTCTTAATGCATTTCTCCATTTAAGCCACCCTGATTTGATACTGTGGAATATATCTTTATTAATCTCTCCATTACTTTAGTTAATAGACCTGTGGTACTTAAAATACTCTTTCTGTGGTATAACTTTACCTCCATAGTGGTAGCCACCCTATAGCCCCAAAAGTTACACTCTATGTTCTTAATCTTAGTCCTACTTAACTTAAATCCATTCGACTCTAACATATCCCTCCAACATTTTAGCTTGACATTGACACTTTTTTTTGTCTTATCCAATAAGACAATATCATTAGCAGATAACATACACCAAAGAACATCCCGTTGAATATGCTTGGTGAGCTCATCCATCACTATTATGAACAAAAAAGGGTTTATTGAGGAGCCTTAGTGTAGCCCAATACCAATAGAAAGATTTTCTATATCTTTTGCTATCATTTTTACTCTAGTCTTTACAGCTTTGTACATATCCCTAATCACATGTATATAGGTCATAAGAACTCCTTTAACCTCTAAACACCTCTATATGATTTCCCTCAGTATCATATCTTATACCTTATATAAATTAATAAAAATACTTCGTCTTTCCTTATAATATTCCATTAATCTTTTATAGAGATGTAAGCTTCTATCGTGGACCTTCTTGGAATGAAGTCAAACTAGTTCTATGATATAGGAGAAACCTTTCTTACTTTGTTCTCAATTACCTTCTCCCACAACTTTATAGTGTGACTTAGTAGTTTGATTCCTCTATATTTTTTTTACAATTTTAGATGTCTCCTTTATACTTATAAAGAGGAATTAACATACTAAGTCTCTACTCATCTAGCATTTTAGAGAATGTAAGGATCATATTAAAAACTTGACTAGCTAAGGAAGACCATCTAGGCCTAAGCTGTTTCATACCTCTATAGGAATCTCATATGGTCGCCTTACCACCCTTCCACTCTTCATCTTCTTCAAAGTTCTTTTAATTTCTTCCCCTATAATATGATTGCAATGAGCCAAGTTACAATTAACTTGATCTAAGTCTCTCGTTTTTTGTTCCCTAGCTCTTGCAAACTTAAAATTTTCCTTTTCTCCTTCAATAAAAAATCTTGTAAGCTTTACCTCTTTCTTTGTCTTCTTCACCTCTTTCTTTGTCCATTTATACCTTCTTTATTAATTACTCTCTCTACCTCTATTGCACCATTCAATAGAGCTTTATAGGAACCCTTCTTAATCTTAACCTTTTCTCATGCATCTTCATTCTACTACCAAGACTCCATCTTACTACCCTTAGGTCCTTTAGAAAACTCTAATATCTCTTTAGTTGTATTTCTTAAGAGAGTTGCTTCTTTGTCCCACATTTGGTTAGCATCTCCATATAATTTCCATTCATCTCTATATATTACTATATCATTAAGTTGTTTCACTGTGTCGCCTTTCAGATTCTATCATCTAACTCTAGTACACCTCCTAGGACTTCTCTTCTTCCTCCATCCCTTAATTATAAGATATAAAACTAACATTCTATAGTGAGTTGACAAGCAAGATTTTGGTATCACCTTACAGCTCTTGCACTTAGGTCGATTGCTTCATTATGAGGAAGTAGTAAATTTTAGTTTTGATGATTTTGCTTTTAAAAGTCACTAAGTGTTCCTTTTTTTTTCTTAAAAAGGAATTAGTTATCATTAATCTGAATGTTGTTAGAGAAGTTCTTTAAAGGTAATCACCTTTAGCACTTATTATACAAATCAATTTTGCATTATTCCGTTGTTCATACATTTATGGATTTGATGTTGATCTTAAATTGATTTAATGAAGTCCTTGATACAAAACATAGCATAGAGGAAATCATTATGAGATCATAATAATGAGATTCTTATCATATGTAATTATGGTAGTATCTAAACTTTCCCTAGCCATTGGATTAATAAGATGAGATATCATTAATCCGGATAGACAAGGATAAGTTATACTCCTTGATTGGATCAAGCAATAGATCTCATAAGCTGTAGACATGAGTTGTTTGGAGTTAACATGTGGATGCTTATCATTAGATTTACCTACTATAAGACAATCATATGGATATTCTATTTTAGTGTCAATGATAGTCTCATCATAACAATGGTGCAAGTATCCTTTGATTTGAACTTCTCAAGGATATCTTGGATACTAATCATGTGCTTTGACTTTATTCATCGGTGCCTTTCAAGGGTTACTCATAGGGTGGTGATTGGGTACAACTTTAGGTATTCACAAGTAATTGAGTAGCCAATAAAGGATTCGCCACTTCTAATAAAAGTAGATGATACCTACGACCTCTTGTTGTGGTCATTACTCGAGAGTCTCTGGAAAAAGCATATATGTGTCATGAAGAGAGTATTCAATGATACATAGAGTAATGAGATTCTTAGGATAAGATATAATATCACTTAGACTAGATGTGACGTAGTTAGTCTAGTGAGAGTTGACACTTTGATCATACTCTAAACCAAGTGGCGTATAAATGGTAAAAGGATGAATTGCATGGAAACATTGCATATAGAAGGGTGTTTGTAGTTAAACTACTGACTTTTCAGTCAATTGGGAGTCATGACGTGTTACTAGATACTACTCTTGAGTTACTTGAATTTATTATTAATTCAAATGGACAACATAACCGGAAACCTAATGAGTCACACACATAGGAGATTCAATGGATGAGTAAAATGGTCTTGAATGGTGATTTAAGATATAAGAGAGTGTTTCAGGATTGTATCGCGATATGATCGTGGTAGAAAACGTTGCATGGAAAGGATTATAAATAAGCATTGTTGGATGCCAATTTGGTCATTAACTTCCTAAAACTTCCATTGGTGCATGTTATTCATGGTCATTAACTTCCTATAACTCTCCATTAATGATGGGGGTTGTGGAAGGCCAAATGGTGTAGAAAATAGAGATGATTTTCATGCATCTTATGTAAAAAAGAAATGAAAAAAAGGTTTTATCTTACACACACGCTCTTTTTCTCTCTAACTCTTACAAGAGTTATTGTCTTTACTAGCATAAAGAAAGAATTTTAGTAATCTCTTAGTGAGGTTTCATCCTTCTATCTTTGTGTGAACTTTCATTAAAGACGATCTATGTTGATCGTTGTGTTTTATGACAACCCAACATGGATAAGATTAAAGAACAAACGAGATTGTCAGAAAGGTATGTAAATATCTTACATTTCCTGTTTTTGTTTTTATATCTATATGCATGAGTAGATTTAGTTTTTGAGGTTCCACTTTTTTCTGCATATATTTGATATATATTATGTATGAGATGTATGATCAGAACCTGACAAATGCTACTTCCAGGTTCAATAGAGCAATCCCATTATTATTCCTATCCCTATACCCAAAACCCCTATAAGTCCATGGATACTCATATAAGGTTGCCCCTCTATGACCATTAGAGTCTCCTCTTAGGATAACTTTCTTACTAAGGGGGATCTGCTGAGTCACCTCATCTAGCTCCCAAAAAGGGGCATTTTAGGTTGTTCATCCAAAACTACTTAAGCAACATAAGATTACTCCACATTGAGAACAACACCTCTCACCACAATCTTTACAAACATATTCCTATCATTAGTCCTCTCTACCCCCACAACATGATCTATAAGTTCCTTAACAAATAAGATACTAAACCTATTCTATCATCTCGAACACCCTGAGTATCAAAGTAAGGACCCCTTAATCTCTTTCACTTTAAACCCCTTCCATTTTATCTTTTGGATGCATGCTATATGAATCTTATATTTGTCTAATATCTCAAGTAATTCTAAATAAAGGTCTTGATGTTCCAAGAACCTATTTGTAGTCTTTCAACATCTTTTGCTCTCTTAAACCTAAAACTTACTAAAGGACTAGACCTTTCTCTATCGTCTATAGTCAAAGTGACCACTGCTAGACTAATTCCCACCACAAGCTAAAGAAGACGAGTCCTAAGTCCTTAAATACTCCAACAAAACTTGAGAGAGGAAATCAACCATGAAAAATGACAACCAGTGTAAATAAATATTTATATAAATGTTTAGGAATAAGATTCAACCTTGTTAACCAAATTTGATATTGGACGGTGAATATTGGAATAAGAACAGGAATACTAATGGAACACCCAAGAAAAAAAGGGACTACAACAGTTTCAGAAAACCAAAATAAGGAAAATTCTGGAGTAGTTAAAAATAGTAATCAAATAAGCGCTACTAATAAAACACTAGAAAAATGGCAAAAATAAAAAGAAAGAATATATATATATATATA
The DNA here is from genome assembly GCA_025504915.1 of Erythroxylum reticulatum. Lineage (NCBI taxonomy): Eukaryota > Viridiplantae > Streptophyta > Magnoliopsida > Malpighiales > Erythroxylaceae > Erythroxylum > Erythroxylum reticulatum. The sequence continues at coordinate 24,562,320 of JANSVA010000006.1, read as the reverse complement.
AAACAGCTAGTTAGACACAACAGAGTGCAGCAAACCAAAAAAAACCCAAATCACTAAAAGCAAGATACCCAAAGTTATCGTACTAATAAGTCCAAAAATTGGTCAAAAAGTGACAAAACAACTCCAGCCCAGAAAAATAATTAATCACATAAAACTACCACATGAATCTCAAACATCTAAATCCAACCACAAAGCTTCAAGAATTAAGAGAAGCTATATGTTTTGTTTCTATGAAAAAGAATGACATTAGATCTTAGCTCAAAATTAAAAACTTTTGTTCTAATTAAAAAAAGATTTAAACTTTCAGGGGGATTTTCACTATCATAGAAAAAGAGATCTCTGCTTCAAAGTTTCTACACTAAGTACTAAAAATAAGTAAAGAGGTAGAAACAAACTTGTGGAGGTTAGAAAAGAAAAATCACTTCTACCTTTCAGAGAAACACAGTTTGATCATATTTTGTGAAAATGAAATCAAAGAGAAAAAAATAGCTTGTCAAGATGAAACAATCTTCATAGGATTCATAGAAACAAACAAAATAGGATAAAAAATTAAACCTTTTGTACCATAAAAAATAGAGATAAACTCAAAGCCAAATGTAGTTCTTACAATATAGGTAGCGAAAAAACATGAAGCAAGAAATAATGTCAAAGCTTGGATAATAGGAATTCCAAGACTAAATTTTGGAATCAAATCTTATTAATCTAGGTTTTAAGAACTTGATAATAACAAAACAATTTCTATTTATGAACAAACACCTGGGAAATAACAATAAAACTGTATAATCTTTAAAGGTGAGAAAATCACCTAAGCCAAAATATTTTTTCTTTCTGCTTACCTAAGATCTATTGTTACAAGAAATCTTTCAAAAAATGGAACCTAATGTAGGCAGTGGGAAGAGAGGTATAGACCAGAAGAGTAAAGCTCGATCTTTAAAATTTTGAAATTGCACATTAAAACATGTGAAATTCAAGTAAAAAATCAAATGTAAATGAAAGGACTCTGCTCCACTCCCAATTCCCTTTTAGAAACTAAAAAGTCAAAAATTGTTGTTAATACAACTTGCGACTAGAAGTTTGATGCTCCCCTTAATCAAAACAAACGATTTAGCTTAATACTAAGTCAATTACTAAAGCATGAAAATAAACATAATCGTTAAGAGAAGAAGATCTATTTTTTCCAATGTGACTACACTAAAGTGGTATGGGCTATAATGCAACCTATGACGGATCTATACTATCTGTATATCTAGAGTGGTAAGATATTCTCAATTAGGTAGACAAGCTTTATAGGAGAATGAGAAGAGACCAACTAAGTCTCAGTCTTTTCTTAACTTGTTGAGTCTATTCCATCTAGAGAGAAAGGAATAATAGGCTATATAAGAACTACAAAATTGATATCTATGTGCTAACCTATAGGGTCTGCTTTGTGATATTGATTCAATGGTAAGAAGATAGAACTTGGAATGATTCTTATTTATTTTTCATGTTATTTATTATTTAGTAAATGTCTAGAGAGACTATATTGTAACGTGACCTTTGTACTTGTACATTTTCCTATTTGATGCTCATTTTGAGCCTATAATGAATTTTTTCCAATTAAAAAATAAAATGGAAAGAAAATGGTTGAAAGTGTGGATTAAAAAGAAAGAGTCTAAAAGTCAAGGAACCAAGCTTATATGGGTTCCTAAAGCACATGAATTTGATTATTTTGTAGCTTTGTAAAAGAGAAAATGGTAAGAAGTATATATGTATTCATTGAATTAGGTATTATTTTTAAAGAATTTTATGCCTTTTGTCTTAATGAATATATCCCTTTGTGTCTAAGAAAGTCTTTAAAACATTTATGTAGAATATGGAGAAATTTGTCCTTAAAAAGAACAAGAATGATCGTTAAAAACTTATAAAAGATTCAATTATTGAACTAAGAAAGGGAGATGAAAAGGATGAGACATTTTCAATATATTGAAACTCAAGAAGAATCTTCATTTAAATCATATCATAAGTAATGTTCAACAACATATAACTAGTAGTTCATACTTTAGAAATTTGTCATGTAATTGGTCTTAATTATCAATTTTGTTATAATTTCTTAGTGATGAAAGGTGAAACATTTATTTTGTATATTATAGATATAGACTTAAATATTATATGCAACTAGGAATGTTGAGTTAAAACTTTTTGATAACTAAATTAATTGAGAAATACGTTCTCTAAACTAATAAATGATGATATTAGGAGACAATTAGGCATGATTTATACGTTTAAAGCCTCTTCTAATGTTTTTGACCATTATTGATTGATATTACCAATACTTTAAAGTTTTTGGATGCTTTAATTTTCAAAGATAGTTTCTTAAATTATTTGATCAACTGATAGACCAATATCTTAATGTGGTTGACTAGTATCTTCAAAATTCATCCCCTTTTTATTTATAATAATTTTGCTAGTTGTTAAGTTGCTAATCTTGGTGACCATAGAAAAACATTTGTTGACTAATGTCCTCTTGTAGCTAACCAATATCACTTCACCCAATAGTTTTTCTCTTTCTATTGAGTTTGTTTCAAATATGGTTGCATATACTGATCGACCACCTACTCTTACTAGTTGACCAATATAATTTACTAGTTGAATAATTTAGGTTTTCCCTTCAAAGACTTTTATTATAGTGAGTACCATATTTGGTTGATAGGTTTGGATGACCATAATTACTGGTTGACCAGTCTTCATGATTGTAACACTATTTATCCTCTTTTCTTTTATTTTTCATCTTAGTTGTTTATTTCTTCCAAAACCTTAAGCAATGCACTCTTTTACTTCAAAAACATCATCCTCCATTTCATAAAAATCTCATTAAATTGCATAAAACTATTTTTTATTTTTGGGTTTCAAATTTGGGGATTTTCAAAACATCAACGTACCCAGTATATAAGACTCCCCACTTTGCAAAGATTTGGGGAGGGTCATAATGTATGTAGCCTTCCTTTTGTATTTTTATAAAGAGGTTATTTCTATAACTTGAACATATGACCTTATGATCATAAAGGAGTTCCCAGTTGTCTGTAAAGTTGCTCCAAATCTCACCCTTAAAATTTTGGGGATTTTCAATCTTTTCTTAAATAAAAGCTATTTTTTCAAGTTGATGCCTTCATAGTTAAAGTTGTTTTCTTTTCAATTTTATTAATAAATCTTTTATTTTGTTCAATTTTGGTATTTTGGGCGCTTTTGCATGTTTCTATTTTTGAAATTTTTGAGCTTTATAAATTACATATTCTTTTATGAAATTGATTGTTGTACATTGCAGTTTTATTTGTTACAATTCTAACCCCTAATTTTGTCAAAATTGCCCTTGATCCTTCAATTGAATTTTTAACTTAGACATAATACCAAAATTGAGATTTATTTCAAATTAGACACTACTAGGGATGTTTATATCAAAATTAACCTTTTGTTTTAACTCTTTAAATAACACTCTTTAGTGAGAAAATTTATCATCTTAATTAATTATGTTTTGATTATTTCTAACAAGTTAGTTTGAGCATGACACTTTACATTTTGCATTATCAGATAATGATTTATTTTTGGTGAATGCAAAACGAGAGAAAGATTGGTTATAATAGATTTAGGAGGAGTGATTATTTTGTTTTTTTTTTGTATTTCTTACATCTTATATGATATCCTTGAGTAAATTTATGATATCTACATGTATGGATTTTTTAATAGTAAATATCTCTTTTATTTTTGATATTGGATAATATTTTATGCATGAATAAGGGGGAGCTAATGACCTTGGTATTTATTTGTATGCTTAATTTTATTATTTTTCTCTAATATCACAAGTGTTTTTTCATCATCAAAAAATGGGAGATTGATGAATTAAGGGAGGTTTCAATCTGTGTTTTGATGATAACAATACATAACTACTACTAATAAATTTATTATTTTAATGAAAAGTAATATAGGAACAAATTGAAGTTATAAACTCAAGAAGATAGTTTATGAATTTGATAAAGAGAAGTTGAAGTTTACAACTGTATAACTGAAGATAAAATTAAGAACAAAAGAAGATCATGGCTTATCGAGGTCATTTTTTAGTTTGTAATATTAATTGTAATCTTACTATGTTTATTTAATGCTCTAAAAGGCTAATCATGTATAAATCTTTTATTTCACTTCATTGTAAGAGTCTTCATGTTCATTAAGAAGCATTGAAGTCTTTCATTTTAAGAGAAAAATATGTTGATCTTTCAAAAACTCTTTAGGGAATACTTTAGGAAGTGTTTAAATTATAATTGGATTAAAAAATTGGTTTTGAGCATTTAAAGTTCTTAAAATCATATTTTTAGAATAATTAGTTGACCTATATGAGTTAGTGGTCAATCAATATACGTAAAATTTATCAAATTTGATGTACTATGAATTTTTTATAACATTAGTTGATGTATTGTTAACCATTGTACCATATTGGTCGAAAATATGCATTAAAAGTTCCAGATTCACTAACCATTAGAACTCTGATTGAGTAGCGAATTCATTGGTCGACCAACATATCTGCTGCTCAATTAGTGTTATAATAGATAGTGAATCTGGAGCCTTTATTGCATATTGGTCAACCATTATGCTATACTAGTCAACCAATACATTAAATTTAGTAGTTGTAATGACTATTTCTTGGCTCCAACAACTAAGAGGGTCCTAAAACATTATAAATAAGTGTTTTCTTGGTCTTAGTATTGAAAAGCATTAAGGTGTCTTTTACACAATTTAAAGTGGATTTTAATCATTTAAGCATCATTATCTTATAGTTGTATGAGTAATCTTTTTGGAGTTATCAATTGAATAAGTGAAATATTTTTTAGTTTTAAATCCCTTTTTGAGTGTTGGATATTGTACTTAAGAGTGTTCAAAGTAGGATTGAGGTTCCTCTTAACCTTGGAAACATATTATAAGAAGGACACCTCTTTAAAGAAAAAAGATTATACAAAGGTTATTTTTGCCTTAAAAGAAAAACTATAGGGGAATGCTAAGAAAAGTATTAAGAGTGGATGTAGATGTAGGTAAGGGTTGATTCCTGAAGCACTATAAATTGGTTTGCATTTTCTCTTTCCTATCTTCTTTAAATTATAGTTCAAATTTTTAATTGATTTACATTAAGCAATTTTCCCATCGTTATTTACATTAATTGTTGATATTGAGTATTTTGGTCTAAGTTATTGAAAATTTTGAATACCTAATTCCCCCTTGTTATGGTGAGTAACAAATTTAACTTTTAATAAAATCAAATATTTCATAATTGATCATTGAAGTTTCTTAAACTTTATGATTGAGTCCAACTTGATTTAAATTATCTTTTCTCTTTTTAAGTAATCTTTGTATGTAACCTATTAAGTTCCTAATATGTTGGCAATAATTATAAATTATAATTCTAATTCTAATTCATAATTAGAATTAGATAAATTAAAACTCCTTTTTAATTTATCTTTAATTATTTAATTATAGAATTTATAATCATAAAATAAGACTGTTGCTTTACATCATGTCTTGACTACCCAAATATTAAGAATGTCGAAGTAGTTTGATACAACCTAACTATACATAGTTATGATACATAATTTAATCATTTTATCATCCAATATTCTAATTGGAAAAGAGAATTTATATTAAGTGTATACCATTTAAAATCTATTTATGTTTGTTCTTGCTAATTAGTAATTGATTTATATTGATATTTAAAAGACCGTTTTAAATCTTAATTTATTCTAGTCAAAAAATTCCTTAAATTATTACTAATTAATAACTATGAAATATTCTCTATAATTATTTTACAGTAATAAATCTTTTATTAGCTTACTCAACTATATTCATATGATTCATATTATATTGAAGTGCTATTAGCTGAGTCAACCTAAATAGAATATGTCATAAGTAGCACCAAAATATTATAATTTTCACATAATATACTTTGTTAATAATAAATCTAATGATCAATTATACAACCATCATAATGAGAAAATCTATAGACACATAAGTAATATATCGTTTGATATCTTCATAATCGGGTTAGTTTATTGAATTTTTCAAAGTACTACTAGATTTATTTAAGTATTTCTATACTTTTAATTTATGAGATCAATTATTTTCTTCATATAAAAAACTATAACACGTACTAGTTTTTCTGTTATATCAATATCCTAATTTGATGAAACTATAATTATGAATAATTTAGTAATAATACATAAATAAAAATTGAATCTTATAATTATAATTTCAATTGTAAAGTAATTATTTTAAATATTTCATCTTTAGTACTAAAGATAAAGAATATTTTTATTAATTAAAATAATAATATCATAAAATAAAATTGAAATCACTTATTTTGTTAGCAATTTGTTAAATAAGATTAATACGATCGAAAGTTAATTAGGATATAACGATAATACGAATCACTTCTTTGAGAAAGCTATAGAAATAATATTTTGGTGGCTCAAATATGAGGTACTTTATTGCAAGGCCACATTTCTTTATTACAAGAAAAACAAGCTATTTCATCTGACAAATGTCCAAAAACAAGGTACAGAATGTTCACGAACGTTGCGTTTGGAACGACTGCGCGAACAACTGACAAAGGGTATGCTTTGTTGGATTTCAGATTCTCTCTCTACCTATTTTTGTTGTTCTGATTGTACATTCTTTTATTCTTTCGTTCCTTATTTGGGTAAAAAAAAACCTCATGATTGTTGGTTTCTTCCCTTCTCTTTGGAATTAAAAATGGAGCATTCGATTTACGAGCAGCTTATTCCCTAATCTGCATAAGCAAGATTGCGACTTTATGTTTGTTGATTCTTGGGTTGCATCTAATGCAGAAGAAATGTATGCAAAAGGAAAAATGATCTCTTTCGAGCTCTTTTAGTTAGAATGGTGTACCCTCCCTCACCTTTCATGGCAAGTTAGATTGGTTGTATAATTCGCTTATTATCGTGCTGCTCTTTAGCATTTAATTTGACCGAAAAGCATAAAATGGAGGCAGTGCTGCATTACCTAGGTGCGATTTCGAGGATTGGATCCTGGAATTTTGAGGATTGATCACTTGAATTGTTTTGCCTAAACAATTAGTGATTGTTTCTGTGAAGTTTTAGCTTGTGGGCATTGGAGGCATAGGCTTGTGTGTTAATCAGGGGCTTAGAGGAAGAGATTGAGCAAAGATGGATCGTGCCCAATTGAGAGAAAGCAATGCGATTGCTGATCTGGAAATTGGTGGCACTTCTGGCCAAGAGAATAAGGTTGAATGTCAACAGTTTGGGGGTAAGCATCCAAAGAAAGAACTTGGTAGATTGAGGAGTGGATTTATGATTTGCAACTGCTCAATAGATGGAGATGATGACTTAAGTTCAAAGGGAGACGAATTGAGTACTTGTGATGAAAAAGGGAAAATAAAGGATATCCGAAAAGAGGGAACAACTAGCATAGGTGATAAATTGTTGAAAGATAAGAGGAAAACCAGAATCTCCAACAAGCCTCCCAAGCCTCCACGCCCTCCGAGGGGTCCATCCCTAGATGCAGCTGATATGAAATTGGTTAGAGAAATGTCTGAGCTTGCAAAGTTGAAGCATGCAAGGATTGAACGAATGAGGGCATTAAAGAAAAGGAGAACAGACAAAGCGTCGTCATCTAATAGCAGCGTTCTTGCTATGGTCATTACAATACTATTCTTTTGCATAATAATCTTTCAAGGTAATGTTGAACTACTCGCTAGAGTTACCATTCAGGACTTCCAACCTGCGTGTCATGTTTATTCTCCGTTTGACATCTGCTAATTGTGAGTATAAGAAGATTGATTATTTTCCCACTGTTAGAAATTGTCCAGTCACTACTAGCCTTTTCCATCCAGTCAGCTTTACTGTATTACAGAAAACAAAATTAGATGAAGTTAAGTCGATTCTTATACTGTTTTGGATGGAAAACAATGTCCATTTGGGATATAAATGTTGATCTATACTGTCTGTGTTGACTGTTGAATGACTACCACTTTTCGTTTGCAATATGTTATTTGGGTTCAATTTCCATGTTTTTTGGTCTGATGTATATGATGCTTATTGCGGTTTGGATCTTTTATTTGCACTGAGTAGGAACTCTTGCATCCTTTACTTCTATGAACTTTTTACTTATTTCTTTGTCCTTTCTTCTAGACTCCGTAGCAAATCTTTCTAGTACACTAATTCAATCATATTTTGGTTCATCAGTTATATGCAGGCCGCACTATGTTTCTTCCTCGTATGCTTTGGCACATTGCTTGTTCTAGCCTACGCTACAAATTTAATTGCAGAGAATTCATCAATTTTTAACTTATTATGATAATTACACCTTGTTTAATTAGGTCATCTTTCTTCTATTTCTGTGTATTAGTGACTGTTGTGCTACTTTTTGCACTAAAATTAATAAAAGGAACGCCCTGGACAAGAAAGCTGAATGGATCACCATGTTACTTTCCTTCGTCTGTTTTAGGGATGACTTCTAAAGCCTAAGGTGGTTGTGACTCGTACTGGAACAAAATTCTTTTTCAATTTATAAGAAGTCCATGGCAAGAGTTTACACTGGTTGCTGTTCAGGAGTTTGCAATTCCAGTCTTCAATGATTGAAATTTGTTGGAGCAGTGCAAGTTGAAGAATGCAAATCCCTGCAACAAAATTAAGAAGACTAGCTTTGTGCCCCATGTACAATGCTAGCGTTTCTTGCTTGCTTGTTGTATGAACATGCAACAACACCCTGGATTTGCCATCATCATGATTGGAAAGCCTGGCAATTTTAGACTTTGAAGACTTGGTTAGGGAATGAATTCCAGTCGTACACTTCCTTGCCGAAGGTCTCTCTGTTCACACTATCAAGTTGCTTTTTACTTGTTTTGCCTAGCTGGTCTTCGATCAATTAAGCACTTCATTGAAAAGGTTCTGTAGCATTTTCATTGAAAGATTTGGATGTTTAGAACTATGCACAGTCTTGTATTCTCTTGTCTCCACATTGTTTCTCCTTGTACTAACTTGATCCTAAAGAGAGCTGGAGTTTTAGTTGCTTTTCATCCTCAATCACACTCAAAGACATTATTCTGGGTGCATTTCCACAAACAAAAGACTAACCTGCTCGAGACAAAAAGCTGTCAATATGGCAAATACCTTGCACTCTAATTAATGCAACTGTGATATATAAGAAAACTACCAAAAATCCTATAAAAAATCCTACATGAATTCTTTTATCAAGTTAAATACTTCATCAACTTTCGAAGAGATTTTAGCATGAAATTGCTCAAATCCATGCAGACTTGAGAATCATTAGTAAAAGAATGCAAGTTGTTATTCTAAATATTAACACAAGTGGAAGCTCATCTTAAATGATTTATTACACTTGACACCCATTTTCCTTTATTTATTATCGATTGCCAGTTAAGCCATTAATGGAATTCTCCATTTTAGTGCCACTGCCCTATTGCATTTCATATTCAGTTTTGAGCTAAGAGCTAGTCCCTCACATTGTTAACTATTGCATAAGTCCGCTTCTTTTCTATCCATATTCCATTAACATTTATGGTTGAAGGCAAGTTTGAATATGATCTCGTCAGTATCCTTCATCATTTTTTGTTTGCAACACCAAGCAAGCAACTCCTGCCAATTTCAGTGAAAGATATTCAGGTGACATAATTCTGTTATCTAAAACCATAACCTCGTCTGTTGACATTCATAGTAAAGATGTTCCATAGATTCAAAGGCTTGCTTGCATAATTTCTTGAGTCTATTTAGGGTACTCAACTTGCCTTTGATAAGTAACCAGAGGCTCGTTGAAGCATAGGGACGAGCCTACTCATATCATACTAGAGCATGCAATGAGATTTTGGGAAGTTGTTTCCTCATCATCCTTCTGCATGAAAGGTTCGCGAATACCCATGATCGGTGTCCTCTCCGGTTAATTTTATCTTCCTGATCTGACTGCAAGCATATCATCAAGTCACTTATAACTTTTAAGAGCTGGAGATCAGTCTATTATACCCTATGAAAGCCTCATAAATTGTCGTAAAATAAATCTTTTCAATTTTTTATTAATAAAAACTTATGAAACAGATGATAAATATAATAAAAGACTCATAATAAAAGAAACTTAGGAAGAAATCTTTATGGTTTTAAATTAGCAAACGGATTGTTATTCAGTTTTAAAAAAAAGAGAAATTTAAAGTCAAATAATTTTTAGAGTTTATATAAATTTATTTATTTAATTGTAAACAAGATAATTTTCTACCTTTGTAGTATGACATTGTCATTTTATTTATAATTAATAAGGCATATGACACCTCAAGTCACATAGATTAAAACTAGAAAAATTATCTTAAACTTTTTTGGTATAACTTTTTAATATAACAAAGAAAATACATGAGAAATATAGATGAATCTAGAAATTAAAAATTAAATTAATTTAAACAACTAAATATAAGATAAATATAATATTCACAAATGAATTTTAAATTTATCATCATCCTTCACTATTTTTACTCACCATTTTATTTTTTACCTTATCGGAAACTAAAGCGAATCTTTTAATTTATTAGAAGTTGAATTGGATTTAACAAATAGTTTTTATATTTTTATAAATTTTTTAACAATAACATTATTATGAAAATTAAATTATGAGATGATGATCTTAGACAAATTTTAAAAGTAATGTTATTGATTATCAAATGGCATATAAGGGAGAGATAAATTATGTGTATTCATTTTTGGTCATATTTATAAATTAATGAATAAATTACCTAATGTAATAAATGATTATGACAAGTGAATATATAACAATTACAAATAGTTCAATCGAACAATTCTTGGCCTACATTCACTCTCTAAACTTCATTTGATAATTCACAATCGTCTTCCTTTGGGGTTTGCTTGGTTGAAGGTTTTATAATAGAATGAGATGGAACGTAACATAGTTTTATCGATTGGAAGGAAGTTTTATAATAGAATCGAATGAGATGCAAGTGGAGGGTTTTGTGTTACGTTTCGTCCTATCATAAACATTAAAAGTGAGAAATCTCTAATTCGGAAAGTTTATGATAAAATGTCAACTAATAAATATATACTATCTCATATACCCTCAATAATTTTTCATAATACTAATTATTTCTTACCTAACCTAATAACAACCAACACAACACAATAATATTTTTATGTAATTAACAATAAATTGTATATAATTAATAATAAAATAATAAATTTTTAATTAAAATTTTATTAATAAAATAGAAAAATATATAAAATCTTATTCTTTAATTGTTTGCCACAATGCTGTGACATGTTTATAGTAATTCACAAATATATTTCTATATAAATAAATTATTTTAAAATATAAATCAAATAGAATAGAATAATATTTAATATAATAAAATTTCTTAAATAATTAATAATAATATTTTTATAGAAGTAATAATAAATTGTATATAATTAATAATAAAATAATAAAATTTTTATTAATAAAAAGAAAAAAAATATAAAAAAGTTATTGTTCAAGTCACTACCATGACTTTAATTGTTTGTCATGGCTGTGATGTGAATAAGTCACAACCACGACATGTTTTTCACAAGTCACAGGTTTTTGCTGTTTTAAAATCATAGCATTTGAGTGTTTTTACATTTTCAGTTCTAGGTTATGTAGGAATGTTATATACGGTTATAATAGTCATTTATTGTATATTACATTTTATTACATCCATCTTTCAAATAACATTTCATCACATTACATTATGAATCCTTCCATCCCTCCCATACAACTTTTCACTATATTACATTATAAATCATTCCGTTCCGTTCCACTCCATTCCTTTCTATTTCATTCTATTAATTAACATCCAGCCAAACAGGCCCTTAATGAGTGAAGAGGAACTCTCCATGTAATAGCTTCTGTATTTTTATAACTTTATTTATACATATTTATTTATTTTTGTTTTTATGATCTTTTATGTCTATTTATTTTTTATTATTTTTTATTTATTATTTTAATATATTTATGCTTTTTTTCATATAGATATATCAAAAATAGTCTCTCTATTAGTTATGGCAAGGCTGCGTAGTATTAGACATCCTTAAAACCTTGCTTATTAGTGAACTTTCACTAAGTTATTGTTGATGTTATTGTTGTTGTTGTTGTTTATCACTAGTGAAGAGGAATCCTTTTAATGATCTCATTTTGTCTTAAATTAACTATTTATAAATCTTTTTCAATGTCAAGAGAAATGCTCATAATGTATATCTCAAATAATTTTTCCAATTGATACACCAGTACAACCATGTACAACTCAAAACTAGCTTTCTTGCATAAAATAATGAATAAAGGCTTAGTATGTTTTGTTTTGAAAGTTGCCTAAAATTTTATGTAAAGATCAAGAAATTTCCTTCAAAGATCATAATGAGTTTCCTTTTGAATATTATTTATACATTATGCTTTATATACAAATGATCATATAATAATTGAGCCTTGAAATTCATTAATTGAAACATATTTTCATATTTTGTTATGTGGCACCCCCCTAACGCAGGGTACATACCGGGACGTCCAAAGGTCATTTCGGTACATATCCTATGATAAGGACGAGTTACGTTCGATCACTACATTCTGTTCATATGGCATCATATCAATCTTTATTTAAAAAGCATCATAAGAAATCACAATATTTTTGAAACCAATTTTTCCTCATTTCTTTTTCTTCAAAAATTGAAAGTCTACATTGTGTCTTTCAACCTTTACTGCATGTACATCAACAAAATCTAATACAAAAGTACTATATGAAATAGAATAATATATCTAATCTATCTAAGCCATCCAAAAATTTCAGCTGGCCGACCTTTGAGCCATAACTTCTTTGGTCAAATCACAATCTACACGGCAATAGAGCCTCTTAATAGCTAGAGTCGTCTCTCGGTCCTGAAAAGACAACGTTGCAATTTTGGTGAGTTTTGCGAACTCAATGAGGTAATCATCATCGATAGTTCACTCAATTCATACAACACATCAATTCATATCACAATTATTCCACAATTGTTTTTTGCATTTCACATGAGTAACACACTTTCACTTAAACATAAGCAATTTTGCATTTCACTCTATCAAACATACTTAACAAGATGCATATAAAATGCTCATGAGACACTTTCCAATTTTTACGTTGTTATGACTGGGCGCCTGAACTGTCCCGTATCCATTTTGGGATACTGGGCTCATTTATATTGTCCATTCTCCGATGAGGATACATGGCTTATTACATATTGAGACTGAGGCTCTGAAACATTTTTTTGAGCTCGAGGCTCATTTCCACACATTGAGCTTTAAGCTCTAATCGTTGGCTGCCCTAGTCCCAACTTCCATTATCTGATTATGCATTCATGAATAGAATGCAGGTAACACAATCAATCACTTGATAAAACACATAGGTCTTCACGTTCACATTCATTCATTATTCAAACATAATTATAAGCAAATAATAATTGAGAGAAGATGTACAATATATGTTCATGACAACCCCCGGTATCAATCCATCAATTTTATCACAAGATTATTTTCATATCAAAACTCATCTTTTTTCTTTTCAAGTCACCCCTTTCGGGTCTACTAATCACATTAAATCAAAAAGTAAAGGTGAAGTAATTGGGTTATAATCTCTTTTAGAAAAGTATTCCTTTATGTCTTATGGATCCATTGGCACCAAAATCACTCAAATTGGTTAGGTAATTAGGAAGATATACTTCAAACAGTTTCGGACTGCTCTTGTTCAAAACAATGTACTATGCACAACTTACATCTGAAATTTAAACATCTTAGAGACTGAATTAGATTCCAAGTTCCGCATACCATTTGTATCTCCATGTCTCTAGTTTACCACAAATCAGAAATAATCTCATTTATAGCTCTACATATCAATATATCATCAAAATACTGAAGTATGTTCAGGAGAATAACATCAGTTCACACTATCTAAGAATACACTCACTGTACCGATTCTAGTTTTTCACCCAATTTTTCTGAATTAGATTCATAGGGCTATGATTTTTGGTATAGATGTATATCAATGTGTTACCAATCCAATGGTTCAAAAATCAAGTCATTTGGGTTTCTAGAGAAGGAGTTATGATCAAAAGAATCCAATATGTTTTTGTCCTCAATCATACTGAACCTGTTTTGGAGAAACAACTATAAATTTCTCTAGAAATTTCTGATTAAGGCGTTCTTTAGATGGGTCGAAACAAGACTTCAAGAGCTACAACTTTCATGAATACCTCAAAGTCAAATTCTATCTTATTCATCTTCTTACTTTGCTGCGTCTCACTTTTGCTGCGTCTTATTTTTGCTTCGTCTTACTTTGCTTCGTCTTACTTTTACTTCGTCTTACTTTGCTTTGTTTTACTTTACTTCGTCTTACTTTTGCTTCGTCTTACTTTTGCTTCGTCTTATTTTACTTTGTCTTACTTTTGCTTCGTTTTACTTTACTTGGTCTTACTTTCTCTTCGTCTTATTTTTGGTTTGTCCTACTTTTGCTTCATCTTACTTTACTTCGTCTTACTTTTGCTTTGTCTTACTTTTGCTTCATCTTACTTTACTTCGTCTTACTTTTGCTTCATCACATATAATGATCATAACTTCCAACTCAGATGTGCAAAAATTCCATACTATATACCATTGGAAAGATAAAAGAAAGACCTACAACTCCAAGAAGTCAACTTTGCCAATATCTATCTAGAGTAATCCAGATTTTCTCCCAAAGTCAGAACACAAATTTTACATACAGCTCCCAATGTACTGCACCCAGTTCTCAACTTTATGAAATTTTGAGACTCTTAGAGACAGAATTGAAATTCTATGTCTTCATACAAATGTAGCCATACATCTCTAGGTTAATCAAAATCAAGAATCATCTCTTTTGGACATCTAAAGAAAATGTTATGGCTAAAAGATTGAAGTATATTAAGTGAGCATTTTTTTTTTCAGATTTTCAAACTTTCAATATTTTACATCTAACTCATCTTCTACCTAAATTATCTCTTACATTCATTTCCACATCATTATCTACCCAAATAACTCAATATATCAGTCATAAAAAAACTCATGGTTTATAATTGATCCTTAACCCAAAAATAAAGTATCAAACATGTACCCATTCATCTTAATTTTTTGTACTCACCATCCATTATATATGACATCTAACTTCCAAAACATCTCTATAACACATTATACGTTATTAATGATAAATCACAATGATACAGCATGACATTTACAAAGATATTTCATCATCCATGACACACATACACACAGACAAAAATCAAGTCATCAATCATATATTTCTCATCATTCTAGTTTCATTTTAGCAATGCCCATAACATTTAAAGCATAACTTACTTGATTTCACTTCAAATTCTTCTAAAACAACACTAGTCCTAACTCCCAAGCATCACTTGTTCATCAACTTGAAGGAGATAAAGATAGGTTTTTCTTAGGATAGAAGACACAAATAGCAAAGTGGGCTTGTGGTGGGAAAGGAAAAGCATAGAAATCTCTTAGAAGGTGTTTGATGGAAAACTTTGTGTATGGGAAGAAAATTTGAAGAAGATGACGACAAAGAAGGAACTTAGACATATAACTTAACCTTTCAACTCTCAGAGAACAGTAACCTACTTCTAACAAAAGTACAAAA
>JANSVA010000006.1:24516400-24532988 GCA_025504915.1 Erythroxylum reticulatum | reverse complement strand
TCAACTCTTGTTTTGGATGAAACAGCTAACTATTTTAGTAATACTTCACTATTTTATTAGGAGCAGATGGTAATGTGAAACCTTCAGGTTGAGTCATATAGATATCTTCTTTAAGCTCTCCGTTATAAAACGATATTTTTACATCCATTTGCTATATCTCATAATCATAATACGCAGCTATAGCAAGTAGAATACATATAGATTTGAGCATTGTCACAAGGGAGAAAGTTTCATCATAATCAATACCTTCCTTTTGATTATATCCCTTAGCAATAAGACAGGCTTTAGAGGTTTCAACCTTCCAGTCTACTCCAATTTTTTCTTAAATCCCCATTTACATCCTATGGGTTTTATATCCTTTTAGGGATCAACCAAAATCCATACTTTGTTTATTTTCATAGATTCTAACTCAGATTCCATGGTCTTAAACCACTTCTCATGATCTGGACTTGCCATAGCCTCTTCGTAAGTCTTAAGGTTATCATCAATATGATTATCCTCGTCACCTTGCACTATTAAGTTTAATTTATCTAGTGCACGACGATCCCTAGTAGACCTTCTAAGAGGCTCATGTTCTATCGGTTCTTCCTCTACTTGATCTTGTTATTACACTAGTTCTTGGACAGGTTCATTAGCCGGTCCATTCTCCTCAACTGTTAAGGCCTGTACTATATTTGTTAATTTTAAGACATCAAGTAAAGGTTGCTTAACATGCATTTGATGCTCTTGAGCTTGTGTTGATTTGTCATAATCTTGAATTTCATCAAGATCTATTTCTATACAATAAGTTCCTCCATTAAGAAACTCGCTTTCTAAAAAGATTGCATTTCTAGCCAGAAATACTTTATGTTCAAAAGGGTAATAGAAATAGTATCTCATAGTTTCCTTAGGATAGCCAATAAATCTACACTTATCAGACCTTGCTTCAAGCATATCTGACAACAATCCCTTAACATAAACTGGACAACCCTAAACTTTCAAATGTTTTAGGTTAGTCTTACGTCCTTTCCACATCTTATATGAAGTTTTAGTTAATTCTTTAGTGGGAACTTTATTTAATAAATAGGCAACAACTTATAACGCATATCCCCATAGGAAGATAGGAAGATAGTGAACCACATCATTTGTCTCACCATATCCAGTAAAGTTCGATTTCTCCTTTCTAAAATACCATTGTGTTGTGGTGTTCCTAGAGAAGTCCACTAAGACAAGATTCCATCTTGCCTCAGATAATCAAAAAAATCATCACTAAGATACTCACCATCACGGTCAGATCTTAGTGCTTTTATACTCTTACAACTTCACTACAGAATCTTTTGAATATTTTAAATGATTCAAACTTGTGTTTTATTAGATACACAAATTCATATCTTGACATATCATCAGTTAAGGTGATAAAATAAGAGTATACCACTTTAGTTTGAACTTTCATAGGCCCACATACATCAGTATGTATGAGTCCTAAAAGTTCACTAGCTCTCTCTCCAATTCTAGTAAAAAGGAGATTTGGTTATTTTACCTTTAAGACATGATTCACAAGTTTTATATGATTCATAATCATATTGACCAAGGCATCCTTCCTTGTGTAACTTGTTTACTCTTTTCTCACCAATATGATGAAGTCTACAATGCCAAAGGTAAGTTTGATTTCCTTGATTATCTCTCTTCCTTTTTTGACCAAAAACATTCATAATTGGATAAACAACTATTTCAAGTAAGATATAAAAATCATATTGTAAATAACCACTAAAGATTGTATGAAATCCACGCTTGTCTAATGACAAAATGAAAACAATATTTGAAACAAATTTAGGAACATAATAACAATCTTCCAATAATAACGTCTTTTCTGTAGGCATAACAAGAGAAGTAGTTCCTACAACTAGGACAGCAACACTCGCTCCATTCCCAACATGTAGCTTAACTTCTCCCTTCTTCAATCTCGTATTAATACTTAGACCCTGCAACATATTGCAGGTGTTAAAGCTACTACCAATATCTAATACCTATTTAGTAGAATCAATAACATTTAAAGAAATCATGAAAACATTTGTCATAAATGTCCCACCTTGTTTCTTGCCTTTCAAAGTAGCTAAATACTCTGGGTAATTCCTCTTCCATTGTCCCTTCCTTTTACAGAAGAAACATTCAGCATCCTTTTAGTCAACTCTCTTCTCCTTACCCTTGGATTTGTTCCAAACACCCTTGGGTGCAAGATGATTTTTCTTGGGTTTCTTTTTTCCCTTCCACTTACACTTAGAGGAGTTACCAACCAAGTTCATAAACCCTGACACTTTTAACTTCTCAGACGATACTACTTAATTTTCATAATCGATCAACAAGTTTAGCATTTTATGAGGATCACAGTCCATCTTGTTCATGTTAAAATTAACAATAAACGGTGAAAAATATCAGTAAGAGGCTGTAAGATCAAATCTTATGATAATTCTTTCCCTATTAAAAACCCTAACTTCTCAAGTTGATTTATAAAATCAATCATTTTAAGAACATGGGGTCCTATAGGAGATTTGAGATTCAGTTCATAATTGAATAAGGAGTTAGATAACTGGTATCTAGCAGTCCTATTTTGTGACCTATACATCTTCTTAAGATGCTCAATGATCTGTGGAGGATTCATACCTTTATGCTGCCTTTGGAGTTTAGAACTTATTAATGCTAGAGTAATGCACTTGACATTAGTACTTTCTTCGTTGTACTTAAAATATGCATCTAATGCATTAGCATCATCAATTCCCTTAAGAGGCACTTCCTTCATAGGTTTATCGATCACATCAATAAGTTTTTCATGCATGAGAAAATTTCTCATATTGCAATACCAATCATCAAAATTGTTACCCGCTAGCTTGTTAGCATCAAGAATGCTTAGTAGTGATATAGTAGACATTTTAAGAAATCTAAATAAAAAGAAAACACCAAAATAAGAACACGATCATATATCATTATGACATAGGATTTATCTAAATCATATAAAATATTTAAAATATGAATGAACCCATTAGTTGTCAAGTCATTACTCATGCATAATTAAAGAGTGATAAATTTCCTATTTTATCATATAAAATTTATAGTAAACTCAATACTATATAGTCCCCTGGCTATCAGGTCGTTCCTATTAGTACAATTTAATTTATCCATCCAAGTAACGGTGAATTAATTAATATTATACCTTTAGGTAGTCTAGGCCAAAAGTATAAAATTAAGTAATTTTTCCTCATACATGTATCATATGTAATAGAAAATATTATTTATCCCTAAACTTATCTTCTTCCCCTCTACATCCTCGAACCCCTCTCTCCCCATTGCCAACCCCCACACCTCTCTCTCTCCAAAAATCTAAAATCCCTAATCGTACCCAAAACCAAAACACTGACCCAAACACCTTCGTCCCTCTCTAGACTAATGATCCCCCTCAGAAATCGACCCTTTCCACCAACCTTAACGAAATTTCCTCAGCCACCAACCCTCAGGGAGCAGTCCCTGCTACTTCTCTCCAATCCCGTGATCCTCAAAACTCAGGGATTATCAGGTCATAGAAGGCAGTTGTAACGGAAGGTACAACGGACTCCTCAGAAGATAATGCCTTATCTTACTACCCCTAGAGATCAAGGAGGAGCAGATCTATGACATTCCTCCTCTGGAGTTAGCAAAGAAGGGAGTGGCACAATTCAGTTTAGCCTTGTTAGGTTTTTTATAGGAAAAAGACCAGCTTATCTAGTGGTTCAAAGAGCTTTAGCTAAGTTTTGGGTAGAGTTTAGGTTAAAGGAGACGTTAATTACTAGCTCAAACAACTTTTTGTTTGAGTTTGATTCTGAGATAGGCTTGCATTCAGTGTTGGAAAAGGGTCCTTGGCATATCCAAGGGAAGACATTATTTCTAACAAAGTGTTGTCTAAATGGTGGGGAATATGAAGAGGTCAAAGTTGCTCCAGTTTGGGTTAGGTTTCACAATATTCCAGTTGAATACTAGAATACTGAAGGGTTGGGAAGGATAGCTAGTGTTGTGAGACATCCTTTCTTAATCGATTCTCAGATAGCAAGGATGTCTAAGATAGTTTATGCTCGAATATGTGTGGAACTAGAACTACATAGGAGTTGGCCATCATCCTTCCAATTGGCCACGTACGATGAGGAGGGGAAAATACTTTTTAAGGAAATTCGGATTGAGTATGAATAGAGGCCTGATCCGCAAGTGCAGAAGAAAGAATGGGCATCTATAAGAAGAGTCTTTGAGACTAGTTTACAACAAGAGTTGTAGAGACAAAAGGAGATGACATCAAACAATCCAACTTAGCAGCAAAGGACATAAGAACTAAACTCTGAGAAGATAGTTCCAAGTAATGATGTAATTAGAGTATCAGAGAGCAATAATGAGCAATGCATGAGGGAAGGTCCTCATTCGAAGGGACATACTACTGATGTGACAATTCAAGAAGGAAAAGATGCTATCTCTGCTGGGAGTCCTTCTTACCTACCCCAGGATCAACAGATGCAAGAAAAATCTAGTAGAGACCTTAAGGATTCCAACTTTTCTGCTGTAAATCAAGTATATATAATCACTAACTCTCCTATTTCTGAATTGGTTCCAAATAGTCCTGGAATTATGGGAGGGGCAGAGGGGGACTGTACAGTGAAGAAAACTAGGAGGAAACATAGGTAGGATGGTTACTGGATTCCAGTTCTTTTGATTATGGATTTGGTTTTTTTAGAATGTGAGGGGTATAAATAAACCCAAAAAATAATTTGTAGTTCATGCTTGGCATAAAAGGTTATCAGTTTCTTTTGTTTATTTAATAGAATCTAGGATTCGATCTCCTTCCTTTTTGAATAATGTTTTCTCCTCATTGTTTCCTAGATGGACTTATTATAGTAATGTAGATCAATCTTCGAATGCTAGGATAGTACTAGCATGGAATCCTTATCATTTTTGTGTTCTATCCTAAGCTCTACTGATCAATTGATTTACTTGGAATTGCCACTTAGGAATTGTTCTGCTTCTTTCTTGGTTACTTGTGTTTATGGGGATAATAACATCAACCATAGGAAGAATCTTTGGTCTAATTTGTCTAACATTAACCATTTGGTAGGTCTCCTTCCTTAGATAATAGCAGGGCATTTTAATGCTATTTTGTTTCCTCATGAGGCTGATCCTATCAGTTCCTCTGCCATGAGTGGGATGAGTGATTTTAGACAATGTATTGCGGATAATGGTTTCTTTGATTTAAATTCCAGTGGTCCAAGTTTTACTTAGAACAAAAAACAAAGTAGTGACTCCTTTATTGCTAGGAAGCTAGATAGAACCCTCATAAACTCAACTTGGAGCACTAGGTTTCCCAGCTCTTATTGTGTTATTCAGAACCTTAACATCTCAGACCATTCTCCATTAATGGTTAGGTCTATTGTTAATTAGTAGAAGAGATCTTCTCCATTTAGGTTTTCAAATTTTCTAGCTTCCCAACCCAATTTCCTACAGATTGTAGAGGATGCTTAGCCCACTCAAGTTTAGGGTACTCTGCTGTATTGTGTAGTGTCTAAGCTTGAGATGTTTAAAAAAGCAAAATCATGAATTCACACCAGATAAGGGATGTGAATATTATAGTAGAGAATTGCCAAGTTATACTCAACAACATTCAGGATTTACTAAGACATTTTCCTAGGTGTTCTAGTATGATTGCTCTAGATTTTGAGGCCATTACTGAGTTATTTAGAGCATTAGAGGATCATAAGTCATTCTTTAGATAGTCTTCTAGGATTAAATGGCTCAAAGAAGAGGATAGGAACATTAAATTCTTCCACAATTCTCTCCTAGCTAACACAAACAGAAGTGACATACATTCTTTAGTAGTGGAAAATGGGAACAAGATAGTTGATCTAGAAGAGATTCAAGTTTAGTTTCTTGAATACTTTCAAGGTACTATTGGGGAAAAAATGCTCTTCACTCTTCCAAAGAGTTTGTGGACAATCTTTTCCCTCATTCTTTGTCTGAAAATCTTTTCAATTCTCTTATTACTGAAGTTTCAACTCAAGAGATAAGAAAGACCTTTAATTTTCTTGATCCCAATAAGTCCTTTGGTTCGGATGGATTCAATGAGTTCTTCTTCAAACAAAACTGACATATAATTGGGGAGGAAGATACCAGTGTCATTAAAAAAAATTTCAATCATGGAAAAATCCTCAAAAAGCATAATTCCACTTTCATTTTACTCATACCTAAAAAAGCTCACCCTTCTACAGTGTTAGACTATAGACCAATCTCTTATTGCAACTTACTATATAAGGTGATTGCCAAAATCTTAGAAAATAGGCTTAGAGAGCTTCTTCCTCAAAATTTTAGCCCCAATCAAAGTGCCTCTATTAAGAACAGTTGAATAGGGGAGAATATCCTGTTGGCCCAAGAGATTTTGAAGAATTACCACCTCTGTAATAACCAGAAGAGGTGTGCTTTAAAAGTGGATCTTTAAAAAGTCTATGACTCTATTCAATGAGATTTCCTCCTGAATACTCTAATAGATGTATACCTTCCTTTGAAATTCATAAAATGGTTCAAAGAATGCATAACCACTCCCTCTTACTCAACTTTAATCAATGGAACCCCCTCAAGATTTTTTATAGGAAAGTCCAACCTAAGACAAGTTGATTCCTTATCACCATTCCTCTTCACAATTTGTATGGAAGTTTTCTCCAGACATTTGAAAGTCTATATAGATAGTAGTCCTTCCTTCAAATACCATTGGAGGTTCAAAGCCCTTAAGCTCATCTATTTCCTGTTTACCGATGATCTCTTGATGTTTTGTCATGCAGATTTGTTTTCAACTCAAACTTTACTTAATTGTATGTGTACCTTCTTTATGTTTTCTGTCATGGATATGAATCCTTCCAAGTTTTTTAATCCCCTGAAGCGAACTATTTGAATTATCGATAGGAACTTATCTATAGCCTCAAGAAAGGCACTCTCCCTATAAGGTATTTGGGGGTACCTCTCTTAATAAGTAGGTTATCTAGGAGGGATTGCCTACCCTTATTGGGCAAAATAGATAGGAAGATAACCAAATGGACTCATATGGACTCATAAAAGTCTTTCCTATGCTGGTAGAATCCAATTGGTGATGTCTATACTTTCATCTTTCTAAGTGTACTGGTCTACCCATTTCATTCTTCCTTTTTCCATTTTTAAGGAAATAGAAACTAAACTTAGAAATTTTTTATGGGCTGCGAAAGTGGATTCAAGATCTCATGCAAAGGTTAAATAGAGTGATATTAGTAGACCGAAAAAGAAGGGAGGTTTAAGGGTGAAACATTTGTCTACATGGAATCATGTCCTATTAGGGAAAAGGATTTGGTATCTGTTTATGGATAGGGAGGCTCTATAGGTTAAGTGAATGCATACCATTATTTTGAGAAGGAACAATTTCTAGAGTGCACAACCTACTTATAATAGTTCTTGGAGTTGGAGGAAAATCTTATTTATGAGGGACAAAATGGAGAACCAATTCAGATTTAGGATAGGAAATGGTATTTCTACTCTTTTATAACAGGATCCGTGGCATCCAAGAGTAATCCTGAAGAACTTCTCTTCTTCAAGAGAGATCAATGGTTCGGAGCTTTCAATGACTGTAAAAGTCTCTGAAATAATAAACAATAATGAGTGGAGCTAGCTAGAGGCATCCATAGAGATCATTAGCAACCTTAAGCCCTTTCGATACCAACTAAATAGCTCTCAATCTAATTGTTTGGAATGGTTAGCTAGCTCTACAAAACAGTACACTAATGGCTCAACCTATAATTTCTTGAGACCTCCTCTACAGTAAGTTCCTTGGAATAAGCTAGTTTTGTTTAAAAGTAGTAGGCCTAAGTGTTCTTTTATACTTTGGCTTGCTTTCCTCTAGAAGTTACAAACTCAGGATAAACTTCCCTATCTCTAAACTTCTAACCACTCTTCCTTGTGTATCTCGGATAATGAAACCATTGATCACTTGTTTTTTAGTGTCAATTCTCTAGATCAGTTTGGGACCAATGTCTCTTACATTTTCATTTATACATTCCTAATCAGTCTAACCTAAATTCCATTCTCACTTGGTATAATGTTTCTTTAATTACTAGAACCTCAAACACTAATATTTTCCCCATCCTTCTTTCAACTACTACTTACATTATTTGGTCTGAAAGGAACTCAAGAACCTTCAAAGATGAAGCCAAGGATGTTGGGAGTGTGTACTCCAAAGTAATCTCCCTAGTTATGGAATATCTCATCCCAAACACCGGGAGGAGGTAATAGATGTTGTTTATATTCACTAACATATTTTCTACAAGTTGATAGCCCAGGAATACAAATTGGCTGAACACCCTTGGGTCAACATTAGAATAGAAGACAGATACAGGTTCCTTCATCGGTTAGGCAGAAATGAAGTTGCAACTGGTAACTCCTTGTTTGGCATAGCAAAAAAAGATACCAAAGAGAGGAATCGACAAGAGCAAACAGTTGGCAGCAGCCAAAGGACCACTATCTACGAATAGAGGGCAGAAGAACTAATAACATTTCTATTACTGAAGGTTGGGAGAGATGCGAAAATTAGGAAAGGTATAAATGCACTTGAAGAACATTAATTCACTTAGTTTAAAATAGATTATGTTTGCTAACTGATGCTTAAATACTGTTGGCTGTATAGTTAAATTGTGTTTATGCTTGGATGAGTTAGATTACATAGAGTTATTGGCAGGAATTTGTATAGATAATGCCAATTGTGTTGTTGTCAGGATTTAGAATATAAAAACTACTGTAGGGTCTATTAGCTCTCCGTAGGTTTGTCAAGAGATTCAAGGGTGGGAATCTCTAGTTTTTGTATATAATCTATCATTATCTGTATAAAGCATTACTAATTTATCCAAAAAAATTTAATAACATTAATGATCATATCCATGTTCAAACAATATTCATATAAAAAACTTGTATTTTTTTTCCTACACGTAAGGAAAAAATGAAAAAAATCTTGTACTCATCTCTTCGTTTTGGTTTTCATCGTATAATAAAAAAAACAAAACTAAAACAAGGTGATCTTTCACCATCGACGTACTCCTTTTTCATTTTCATTTTCATTTTTTTAATATGTTAACAATTAGCAGAAAAAGTTAAAAATCTGTCCAAAGCTTTCAAAAGGTGTACCGTGCACTGTCTTCTTTTTAACCAAAACCTTTTAAAACAACCTTTTATAATCCACTAAACTCTCTTCTTTTTAAACATACAATATTTATTAAATGCATTTAATGAATTTGTCATAAAAACACAACATCTATTAAATGCATTAAATGAGTTTGTCGTTTTTCTTCTGTGAAACCAACTTCACAGTGGAGCTTTTAACCATTGTTATCTCTTTTTTTCGTACGTTAACTGTATATATACTACTGATTCTTCTTCTTCTTTTTCAACGTAAAATGAAGAAAGAGTATGGTTTCACAGAAGACATAAACCTAAAATGTTCTCATAGCATACTAAACGTTAACTTTCAAGTGTTAAAACAAAAACTATAACAAAATACGCAAATTATTAGTTTTTGTCAAGTATAATGTAAACGTAAAATTAGCTCTAATATTAATTGAAGGATCATATACGTAACAGAAATTAAAAAAATTGCAATTTATTACATTTAACAAACAAATTAATAGTAAAAACAAGAAAAATAAATATCTAAAATTTGTGATTATTAATCGATATTGAATTTCAAAAATATAAAGTCTCTATACACTTCACACGAAAAAATACATCCAACTTTCAACACTTGATATAACTATAATTAAATTTAAAGAACTCTTTCTTTAAGAATAAAACAAAATAATTTTATTTCTTTTCTCTTGTTTATATTTCACGTACAATAATGAGAGTATAAAAATGACAGAATATTAGAGGCTTACTCTTTTCTTCGTTTTTTTCTTGCATATTCTTAATAACGTAAAACGTTGAAAGAGTATATCTAAACTCTTTTTCGTTATTCAATGTTTTAAAGTCTTTTTTTAAAACTTAAAACAAACACCGCCGCATCCTTTCATCTTAGTTTTAAAATGTGAAACCAAAAAAAGAATCCACCAATGGACAAAACGCCATTTGATGCGCTTTTTTTATAATTTATTATTATTTATAAAATAAAATAAAATAAGACTATTTTATTTTATTCTTTTATTTTTGTACAAGAGAATTTCTAATATTAATTATATTTTATGTGCTAGAAAAGAAATAATAATATGCCATATATATTATTTAATAAATTATCTCATAATAAATTAAATAATCATAAACAGAAAACATTACACTCTTAAGTATGTGACCGTATAGGTTCATCACTAAGTCGGTAGTAATTAATTTAATTAATTACTAATCAAGGTTGACATCTAATAACACTCCTCATTGAGTTGATAGTGTGAAGTAACACCTTTTAAGAAGACGGAACTTTATTAAGGATAATGTATTATTATCTTTCATCATTGCAATTTCAAATTATCCTAAAGTATGATTTAACTGTCAAACCCTATTAGATAACTAACTATGTTACATGTCGATCATTAATTATTAGTGAATGACTTAGAAAACTCCTTTTCCTCACTCATTAATTACTCTGGCCAAGGTCTTGAAACAACCATTAAGATCAATGACAATATAAAGCTCAAGCTCATTACCTAGAGTCGATGGATCCCATCTTAACTCATCACCAATTAGATAAGTACTTAATTATATCCAATTATCATTCAATTAGCATTTTTACATACTAGGTATCTGACATCAAAACATAATAAGTGACTTATTGATTACTATGATGATCTCAGGTCAAAGGAAAAGGTATACACTTAAATCCTTATGAAATATCCTACTTGACAGTTCATAGGTACTATTAACCATTGAGAATTCTCAATTTGGTCAGTTCAATAATCATATCTCCATATGCGTCATCTGTATATGTAACTTCGTAAATGAGATCTACTAATATCCATCCAGTAGATACTATTACATACATATTGATCTAAACAGATCATTAAAGTCCTTATTTGATGATCCTATGATCAAGAACACTTTTAGATTAAACCTTAAAGACTTGATTCTCATTATCATAATCTCCATTATGATGGCAAGTGTATAAATTTAATCAAGGGCTTATCATATTAGAATAAAATACAACAAACATAATATGATAATATAATCATTTGCCATGTTATTAAACAAAGTTAATAATTGCAAAAAAATGTTAAATCTATTACATAATGATTAGGTCATGGGCATAATTCCAACAATAACAAAAGTTAAATTGCTACTTACATAAATAATAAACTAGCAGCTATAATTCACATGCAAAGCAGTAAGCTTCTAATCAAACCTGACCCTCTTCCAGAAAGAATTGTTGTTTTAGAAACAACTGAAAAAAGAAGGTGATATTAATTGTTGTTACCAAGACTAGACTTCTAGGCTTATAAATGCATGAATTAGAAATACCAGAGTCATACTAGTATGCCCAATGAACAACACCAAAGAATTCACATTACTGACTACAACAAATACTTTTTACAGACCAACGTATTAATTAAAAGCAATTTGCAATTTTTTAAAACTTTATCCATTATATGATACAAGAATATCATGTAGGGATGTACAATAAATTAGAAAAATCTCTAATCAATCGGAAACTTATGAAACTAAGGATTAACCATAAACTAGTTAGAATAAGTTAACATAATCATTTCTTCTCGTCAACCTCATCCTAATTTATAGAGTTATGGAAATTGAATCATATTTTAAAACTTAAATGCAAGAGACGTTTAGTCTTCTAGCAGCCTGTTTTATTTACTAGTGCATCTCATTTTACCTTACACAATTTGTTTATGAATCTTTATTAATTATGGTACCAAAATTTTGTATCACATTTATAGGTTCTATATTAAGAAAACAACACAAAGGAGAAAATAAAAATTGCTGCTCTTTCAACTTGAAAATTCACCTTCTAGCTAGCTCTTGTTGACCTTTATTCATGTTAAACTTATTGAACATTAGCAAAGAACATTTACTCTGTCCCATTCCCTCTCCACAGTTAATGCCAAAGCACACTAATACAATAAGCACTGTGGCAACTAAATAACAATTAGGAAAACATTAGACCATTTTGGTTGCCATCGTGCCCATCATGACCAATATTGTATAAATTACTTCTGTAAATCTTAAAACATTTGTTGGCATGGGTATTTTAGATCAGTAATGGCTTAGTTCACACAATTCTTCATACAATCCAAAACGTATGATATTTCAAATGTTTATATTATGTATTATCAGGGTTTGATAACTGGTTTGCAAATTACTTTCCTATAAATAACATGCTTGGAATAATTCACTGGTAACATGTGTTGTAAAGACAAAGCAGCATGCTTCCAAAATTTCTTGTCATACTTCATAACTGAACTTCAATGAGCCATAACTTACTTAAGAATTTCCACATGTTTCTAATGTGGAATCACTTGAAAAATGATAAAACTTTAATCTGATGTCTATAAGATAATGGAAGGGTAAAATATGATGCCCTTATTCCTTGTTATATACAATTGACAAAAAGAACAATATCAAATATCATCATATGTCAATACCATTGTGTTGGAAGAACATTTTCAGTTTTATTACTTTATTAGTTTCCTTATTTGATCAATAATTTATTTCATAAAATATCGTTTTATCTTTTCCATTTCTGTTCCCTATTTTCATGGAATCTTATTTACTTCTTTCTAGGTAATAATTAAGGGATTGAATAGCAGAATTATTGCTTATCTTCCTTGTATGTATTTCTGTCATTTATGAGAAATAATATATAGAAATTATCCTCCAATTCGTTCATGGTATCAAAGTTTTAAATGTAGAAAAGGATGGTTTCATTTGGGACGAAAGAAACATGGCATGTCAAGTCAAGGGAAAATTTTACCATTGACCTGTCAAGCAACGCTCCATTAAGATCGATCCCAGAAATGCCAAACACCATTATCGACACAAGAAACTCGTCCTCTTCTCAAAACAACATTGACACGTAGCTGTTGATGGTAACCAACCATTGACTGAATGGGAACAACTATTTACAGTGGTCCCACAGTATGCTTATGTTCATAAGAGGGAGAGGGAAGAAAAAACATCTGACAATTGGGCCACCAGTTACGTCTGACTCAAAATGAGGCGTGGATGACTAAAAACAACCAGGTAATAAGCTGGTTGGTTAATTCCATGACTCTCAAAAGTTGGTGAGCAATTTATCCTTGCAACCTTTGCAAAAGAGATATGTCAAAATGACGTATGCCATTATAGAAAATACCACTGCTCTATTTTAGATTAAAGGAATTATGAGGGAAACTAAGCAAGGTGAGAAATCAGTCACTAGTTATTACACCACGTTGATAAAATTGTGGCAATAATTGGACCTGTATGACCCATATCAATGGGCTTGCAGTGAAGATATGGCGTGTTACAAGAAAATTATGGAAAGAAAATAGGTGTATGAATTTCTTTTGGGACTAAATTTTATTTACGAGGAGGTTCGTGGAAGAATCATGGCAACCTGACCACTACCAATCATTATGGAGGCAGTCAATTTGGTGAAATGTGAAGAGAGTAGAAAGCTACTGATGCAAGGCACTCCAGGCAATAAAAATTGCTCTGAATCTTCAATCATGACTACCAAAGGAACAAATGGGTCAAAATCTAAGAGAAAATAAGGTAAGTGTTGGTGTTACTATTGTCAAAATGGTGGACATACCAAGTACATATGCTGGAAGTTTCTTGGGAAAGCCACAAATCAGAAAAACAGATCAAAGGCTGAGAATAAAATCTACATAGCTGCTGGTGGTGAAAAGATTGAGGGAGATAACATACCAGTGAGTAAAGAAGAAGTTGAATTGCAAAGGAAAATTCTTAGCAAATATGATTTGAAGGCTAAAAAGGTTATATCCATAAGTAACATAACCCAAATAGGTAATACCGGTACTGCTTTTAGTGTTCAAACCCCAAATTATGGTCTTTGGATTGTTGATTCAAGGGCTAATGATCACATGACTTGTGATACGTCATTGCTTGTTGATGTACAACCTTGTCCTATTTATAGGACTGTCAAGGTAGCTAATGGACAGGTTCTAAAAGTTCAGGGGATTAGGACTGCTATAATTGTTGATAAATTAATCTTAAGTGGTGTTTTTTATATGCCTGGCTTAGATTTTAATCTATTATTTGTGAAAAGGATTCCTAAAGAACACAGTTGCACAACTAATTTTGGTACTGAGGTTGTATTGTCCAAGATTTGGAGTCCGGGAAGAGGATTGGCAATGGTAGGGAGTTTGATGGATTATATTACATTTGCAACTCAAGAAGAAATAAAGTTGATGCTACTTTATCTTCCAATGAAGAAATTGCACTTTGGCACTATAGGTTAGGCCACCCCTAATTTATCTTACATGAAGTAGTTATATCCAACTTTTTTCAATAAAAAGGGTATTTCTTTTCAATTTGAATTCTGTCAACTCTCTAAACACACCAGAAATTCTTGTACACCCCGACCTTATAAACCCACTAAGCCTTTTTCCATCATTCGTACTAATGTTTGGGGGCCATCAAGGGTCAAAACCAAAAACATTGTTAAATAGTTTCTAACCTTTATTGATGATCATACAAGATTGACATGGGTATATCTTTTCAAAGAAAAGGCATAAGTTTTTCAGGCACTTAAGGAATTTTATTCCTTTATATTAAACCAATTTCACTCAAAAATCCAGATTTTACGAAGTGATAATGATGAAGAATATCTAAGTCAATCTTTTGGTCAATTTTTAACCAGCAATGGTATTATAAATCAAACCTCGTGTGACAACACACCAAAATAGAATGTTGTTTAAGAAAGAAAACATAGATATTTACTTGAGGGTACTAGATCTATTATACTCACAACAAATGTTCCAAATCTATTCTCACTTCTACTTATTTAATAAATAGAAAGCCATCAAAAGTTTTGGGATTTAAACACATTTACAAAAGTTGCTTGAGATTTATCCCTCGATTCCCATTGTTAATACTCTACTTCAAAAGATTTTTGGATGAGTTGTCTTTTAGCATAATTACCATTGTGGCAAACTCGAACATAGGGCCCATTAATATATTTTCTTGGGTTATTCTTCTACTAAAACAGGTTACAAGTGTTTCTCTCCTACCCTAAAGCATTATTTTGTTACTTTGGATGTGACCTTCTTTGAAACGTAAGCTTATTATTCAAAAATACCCATTGAGGGGGAGAGTAGTGAGAGTATTCATAGGATTGCTAAGGTAGCTAATGGGCAGGTTCTAAAAGTTTAGGGGATTTGGACTGCTATAATTGTTGATAAATTAATCTTAAGTGGTGTTTTGTATATGCCTAGCTTAGATTTTAATCTATTATCTGTGAAAAGGATGCCTAAAGAACAAAATTGCACAACTAATTTTGGTGTTGATGGTTGTATTTTCCAAGATTTGGAGTTAAGGAAGAGGATTGGCAATGGTAGGGAGTTTGATGGATTATATTACATTTGCAATGCAAGAAGAAATAAAGCTCATGCTACATTATCTTCCAATGAAGAAATTGCACTTTGGAACTATAGGTTAGGCCATCCTAATTTATCTTACATGAAGCAGTTATATCCAACTTTTTTTAAAAAAAAAAGGATATTTCTTTTCAGTTTGAATTCTGTCAACTCCCTAAACACACCAGAAATTCTTGTACACCCCGAGCCTATGAACCCACTAAGCCTTTTTCCATCATTCATAATGATGTATGGGGGTCATCAAGGGTCAAAACCAAAAACATAATAGTTTCTAACCTTTATTGATGATCATACAAGATTGACATGGGTATATCTTTTAAAAGAAAAGGCATAAGTTTTTCAGGTACTTAAGGAATTTTATTCCTTTTTATTAAACCAATTTCACACAAAAATCCAGATTTTATGAAGTGATAATGATAAAGAATATCCAAGTCAATCTTTTGGCCAATTTTTAACCAGCAATAGCATTATACATCAAACCTCATGTGATAACACACCACAACAAAATGGTGTTTAAGAAAGAAAACATAGATATTTACTTGAGGTTGCTAGATTTATTATGCTCACAACAAATGTTCCAAATCTATTCTCACTTATGCTTATTCAATAAATAGAATGCCATCAAAAGTTTTGGGATTTTATACACATTTAAAAAAGTTGCTTGAGATTTATCCCTCGGTTCTGGTTGTTAATACTCTCCCTCAAAAGATTTGTAGATGAGTTGTCTTTTTACATAATTACCATTATGGCAAACTTTAACATAGGCCCCATAAATATATTTTCTTAGGTTATTCTTTTACTCAAATAGGGTACAAGTGTTTCCCTCCTACTCTAAAGAATTATTTTGTTACTTTGGATGTGATCTTCTTTGAAACACAAGCTTATTATCCAAAAATACCCATTGAGGGGGAGAGTAGTGAGAGTATTCATAAGACTACCAGCGATTAATGCTAAAACATGATAAACCAGCTATAGATGAACATAAAGTGAATGTAAACGAC
>JANSVA010000006.1:24504216-24516300 GCA_025504915.1 Erythroxylum reticulatum | reverse complement strand
TGAGGCTCCACTATTTGGGTGCCATTCATAAGTTTAAGAAGTATCAATGGCAAGAGCAACCAAGGCAGTAGGTATATCTTTAGATTGATACGCATGATTCAATCGGTTGAAGCAATTTAAAGCAGTATGATTCTCTTATCACATATTTTGCATATGATTTCTTCTTTCTTGTCATCATGTTTGTCCAAGAATTGTACATTTCTAGTCACAGATCCATTATAAATGTTCCTTTGTTGATTTTCTATGTCAGGCACAAAACCACTACCTCCTCTATTTGTATAAGATTTGTTTCCTTGAGCAAAGCCACGACCTCTAGAGTTAAAGTTATTAGAATAGTTACCTCGTCGTCAATTTTGATTCCCATTAGTCCGCTAACCAAAGAAGGCAACTTCTAGTGTGTCATAAATATTTTCAAGATGAAGTTGACTACGAGTTTCGTGACTTTGAAGGAGTGGCACGATTTCACGATACGAAGGTACCGGTGGCTTCAGCATCATCATCATACCCAATCCGAAGTCCCACAATAAAACGGGATCTGGGGAGTTCAGATAGTACGCAGCCTTACTCCTACATAGTAGAGAGGTTGTTTCCGATAGACCCACATGCAAATGAGACAATATAAGAATGATGTAGGTTACAGAGAAAAAAATGGTAAAACTAGGTAAATAAAATTACAACAAATACATAATTAAATGAAATATATATATATATATAATGAAAATAGAAATAATAATAAAAATATATAATAATGAAAATAATACTAATAATAAAAAACTAATACAAATATGAAAAGACAGTAAATAATTAAAAAGAATACAATAGTAATAAAATAAAAAGAAGGAAAGTAATAACTAGTATGCCAACTGAAGGGATCCTCAGTCCTATAGAAGCACACATGTTCTCGTCATAGTGGGAGAGCTCACAAGGAAAATAAAACTGAAGGGACTGGAGAGAAAGTCTCTAGGCCTGGTAAGGAGAAATTCTACTGATAGAACGATTTTGCATGCAACACTTTATAACCAAATCAAATAAAAACCTTGACTAACAAAAGAGGTCACATTTGACAAAGGAATGTGCTATTAATGGGAAATAAGAGGAAGAGACTAATGGGAGAGGATTGCATCCTATCAAAGATCTCCAGCCATTGGTGATATTCCGAATTAAGGGAATCGTAGATTTTGCAAGTTTTCAAAGTACAAAAAGCGTTTTCAATATAGTGTTAATAAATGCCTTGCTAAAATGACAAAAAGAATTTTCAAACCCACCTTCTCTCTCTCCCCGTCTCTCTCGCCATTTACAACTAAAACCGCTGGCTTCAACATAGTGGTAACAAAATTCTCATATTCTTTGCATAAGCTTTGAACTAGCCAAAAGACCTTGTTTCTATCGGACATAGGTTTGCCAATGGCTGCAAAGTCATCACAAATAGATTTGAATTTGCGAATATAATTATTCAAAGGGTTAGTACCTTTGCATAGGATTGTCATTGATTGGATTAGTTCACAATCCCTCTCTTGAGAACTTTGTGCAAATGCATCTTTAAGTGCAGTCCAAATTTTTGCAACACTGTCAAGTCTAACAAAAAGTCCAAGAACCTCTTCACTTAATCCAACCACGAAGGAGATGGTCCAACTGTTTCCAAGCAGCAAATTTAGGTTTTAGTATATCCTTGGATCCTTTGGCCAAGCCATCTTGGGAGCTCACAATATACAGAGATGGCATTGGAGTTTCCCCATTAAGAAATCCATACATGTCTTGGCTCTCAATTAAGCTAAGTATCTGAGTCCTCCATAATAAATAATTGGTTTGAGTCAAATGAAGGGAAACAAAGTTTCCAACATTCAAGGTTGCAGGATATGGGTAAGTGTTTGTGTTGGAGGATGAAGCCATTTAGAGCAAGAAAATTTCAAGGATGATCTCCTCTCTCTGAATTGGCTCTAATACCATAAAGCCAAAATGAACAAAGTATATTATGTATAACAGGTCCTCTAGGTGAGAGGAGTTAAATTAATCTGCTAGTATATATATACAAAAAATGAGGGCAACCCCTCTTATATCAGTGGAATTTGACAGATATAGCGAATAAATACAAATAGGTCAACTTGTAATTAAGAAAAGATTTTCTTAACTTATAAAAACAATGTCATAGCTTCCTTGATTATTGCAAGACCATTGCTTCTACACGTTCAGCTGATTCTTTTTGATAGGCAAAACCATTATCTTCTATATTGAAATCATAGATTGTTCCTCTTATTTGAAGAGTAATATGAGAATATATCGCAGAATCCGATATCTAGAACAAAAGAAATATAATTTTTTTATTAAATAGCCCTTTGATTCTATTTTTACTTTCTTATTGTAGTTTTGATTTTTAATATTTCAATTTCTATTTTTAATGAAAGCAAAAACTTATTTAATTGCTAACATCATATAAGTATACTTCTATTACTGATAATAAGTAGTATTAAATTAGATATGATTATATTTATGAATAAACTAACTTCTTAAATAATATTTGTTTAAAACAAGTGTTTAATTAATATTTTAAATTTTCAATTATTAAAACTAAATTTTTGTTTATAATTAAATACTTGATGTTTGAAATTTTTAATTTCAAATATTAATTTACTTTAAAGATATATTTATTCACATAGTACATTTAAAAATATCTTCTTTTCCAAATATTTTTTGTAAATTAATTATAAAATAAAATAAATTCTTAAAAATTTATATTAGTTATAATTCTTACTAGTAATTAACATTAAATAAATAAATAATATATATTAGTTAACAATAGAATTAAGTTATGAGAAAAAATAGAAGACGGAAACCAAATTTTATGGTTTTTCATAAATCATGAAAACATAAAGAAATTAAATAAAAAATAAACTATAAACTTTTAACTAAATAACACTTTTACTACATTTGAAAACAAAAAATAAAAAATATAAGTAGAGCCAAACATACCTTCAAAACAGATTAAAGATGTGCTTGTAAATTAACAAGTCAAAACATTAAGTTCTATTAAATAAGAAAATTGATTATTATTGTAGAAAATGTGTTCAAATAAATAGGAATTATAGGGAAAGAAGGTAGATGTTATCAAAGACAAGAAACTGAATTGAATTTGTCAGAGATCGAATCCAAATTGTGTTCAAGCAAAATATGAATTATTAAGCAAGAAGTATGACATTGTCAAATAAAAAATGTTTGATAAAAACATATGTCTAGATAAGGTATAAAACTGACCGAAAATGTGTTTCAATAGAGCAAAATTGTCGAACAAGAGGCTTGATCGAATGTGCTCTTGCAATTATCGAGTAAAGAGCTCAATTAAGAAACAAAGTCATTTCACCTTGAAATTAAAGAAACAAGAACGTTAAGCGTGAAGGAATGTACAATAAAATAAATAAATAAATAAAAGATAAGGATGACTTATATAGAAGAAAATTACTACCAAGAGGACTAAAATAATAAAAATATCAAATAAAAATTGGTTGACCAAAAGGTATAAATTAGAATTAACATTTTCATGAAAATATAAGTTAAATATAACATTTCGAAATATTTTAAATAAATTATAATGCTTATAAAATATTCAAAACAAATATTGAGTTGATGAAAAATTAGATGTCTTTGTGTCACATTAGTATTAACATAACAAGCATTTTTATTTTTAATTTGATATGTAAGTCTTACTGAACCATGTGGATGTCACATAAGTATACAAATCAAATTTCAATTTTAATATTAAATGAATGATATGGATTCTTTGTAGGAGAGATTCAAAATTTTGTTCCTTTTTTTGAAAATGAACAACTCCCAAATATTAAATCTCATTATAGGATTAGCTTCACTTACTGATTTGATCATTATCGTACTTATCATCTTCATTTTCTTGAGAATAAGAGCTAAATGGTCCTCAATGTCAAAGAAGATACTAAGTACAAGCAAAAACGTAGACGAAAAGAAAATCACACCAATCACAGACAATGAGGGTTATCATGTGAAGGAGAAGACTCCAGACTTTAAATGGCTAAGGATATCTCTCGCGGGAAGGGGAACATGCTAGGTTTCAAAATAGGGATTATTGAAAATTCGATTGGAACAATTGGGAATTAAGTCCTTTAGATATTTTTCTCAACTTTTAGGAAATTTAAGTTAATCAAACAATAATTAACATAATTAGTCAATTATAGTTAAATGTAACTAAATTAAATTGATGCTTTATTAAAAATTTAACTTAAATCTGGTATGTAGACTATGTGACACATTGCATTTATATAACACTATAAGACCTACATATTACATTAAGAAAATGTAAATTCTACCTCATTAATAAATGGAAACTTAGAGAAATTTGGAGAGCGATGAGAGATTACAGACGAGCTTAGACCCATAACTTCTGAGATTCAAATGAGTTTCCACTTCTCCTCTATGGCTTCAAATTCTTCCCCTCCATATCCCCGAACCCCTCTCTCCCCGTTACTAGTCCCCGCACCTCTCTTTCTCCAGAAATATGAAATCCCTAATCGTACCTAAAAACAAAACACTAACCCAAACACCTTTGTCCCTCTCCAGACTAGCGATCCCCCTCTAAAATTGACCCTTTCCACCAACCCTAACGAAATTTCCTCAGCCACCAACCCTTAGGGAATAGTCCTTGCTAGTTCTCTCCAACCCCGTGATCCTCAAAACTCAGGGAATATCAGTTATGGAAGGTAGTTGTCACGAAAGGTACAACGGACTCCTCAGAAGATAATGCCTTATCCTACTACCCCTCAGAGATTATGGAGGAGCAGATCTACGTCATTCCTCCTCTAGAGTTAGCAAAGAAGGGAGCAGCACAGTTTAGGTTAGCCTTGATAGGCTTTTTTTATAAGAAAAATACTAGCTTATCTAGTGGTTAAGAGAGCTTTAGCTAAGTCTTGGGTAGAGTTTCGATTAAATGAAACGTTAATTACTAGCTTAAACAAATTTTTGTTTAAGATTGATTCTAAGATAGGCTTGAATTTGGTGCTAGAAAAAGGTCCTTGGCATATCCAATGGAAGCCCTTATTTCTAAGAAAGTGGTATCTGAATGGTGAGGAATCAGAACAGGTCAAGGTTGCTCCGGTATGGTCTAGGTTTCACAATATTCCAGTCGAATACTGGATTACTGAAGGGTTGAGAAGGATAGCTAGTTCTTTAGGACATCCTCTCTTAATGGATTCTCAAACAATAAGGATGTCTAGGATAGTTTATGCTCGAATATATGTGGAACTAGAACTACATAGGAGTTGGCCATCATCCTTCCAATTGGCCACGTACGATAAGGAAGGGAAAATACTTTTTAAGGAAATTAGGATTAAGTATGAATGGAGGCCTGATCTACAAGTGTAAAAGAACGAATAGGCACCCATAGGAAGAGTCTTTGAGGTTGGTTTCCAACAAAAGCTGTAGAAAGGAAAGGAGATGACATCAAACAATCCAATTCAGCAACAAAGTACATAAGAACTAAACTCTGAGAAGACAATTCCAAGTAATGATGTAACTAGAGTATTAGAGAGCAATAATGAGCAATGCAAGGGGCAGGGTCCTTATCCGAAGGAACATACTACTGATGTGACAATGCAAGAAGGAAAAGACGTTATCTCTGCTGGGAGCCCTTCTCACCTACCCCAGGATCAACAGATGCAAGAAGAATCTAGTGGAGACCTTGAGGATTCCAACTTTTCTGCTATAAATCAAGTAGGTAAAATCTCTAACCCTCCTATTTCTGAATTGGTTCCAAATAGTCCTAGAATTATGGGAGGGGCAGAGGGAGAGTTTATAGTGAGAAAAAATAGGAAAACTAGGAGGAAATATAGGTAGGATGGTTGTTGGATTCTAGTTCTTTTAATTATGGATTTGGTTTTCTTGAATGTGAGGGGTCTAAATATCCCCAAAAAACAATTAGCAGTTCATGGTTGGCATAAAAGATTACTAGTTTCTTTTGTTTGTTTAATAGAATCTAGGATTCAATCTCCTTCCCATTTGAATAATGTTTGCTCCTCATTGTTTCCTAGATGGACTTATTACAGCAATGTAGATCAATTTTCAAATTCTAGGATAGTGCTAGCATGGAATCCTGATCTTTTTGTGTGTTCTATCCTAAGCTCTACTAATCAATTGATTCACTTGGAATTGTCCCCTAGGAACTGTTTTGCTTCTTTCTTAGTTACTTGTGTCTATGGGGATAATAACATAACTATTGGAAGAATCTTTGGTCTGATTTGTCTAATATTAACCATTCGGTAGGTCTCCTTCCTTAAATAATAGTAATGGATTTTAATGCTATTTTGTTTCCTCATGAGGCTGATCCTATTAGTTCCTCTTCCATGACTAGGATGAGTGATTTTAGACAATGTGTTGTGAATAATGATTTGTTTGATTTAAATTCTAGTGGTCCAAGTTTTACTTGGAACAACAAACAAAGTTCCTTTATTGCTAGGAAGCTAAATAGAACCCTCATAAACTCGACTTGGAGCACTAGGTTTCCCATTTCTTATTGTGATATTCAGAACCCTAACATCTCAGACCATTCTCCATTAGTGGTTAGGTCTGTTGTTAATCAGCAGAAGAGATCTTCTCCGTTTATGTTCTTAAATTTTCTAGCTTCTCAACCTAATTTCCTACAAACTGTAATGGATGCTTGGTCCATTGAAGTTCAGGGTACTCCGATGTATTGTGTAATGTCTAAGCTTAAGATGGTTAAAAAAGCTCTCAAAATCATGAATTCACACCAGATAGGGGATGTGAATGTTAGAGTAGAAAATTGTCAAGTTGTACTCAACAACAGTCAGGATTAACTGAGACTTTTGCTGAGGTCTTCTAATATGATTGCTCAAGAAATTGAGGCCATTACTGGGTTATTTAGAGCATTAAGGAATCAGGAGTAATTCTTTAAATAGTCTTCCAGGATTCAATGGCTTAAGAAAGGGGATACAAACACCAAATTCTTCTAAAATTCTCTCCTAGCTAATAGAAATAGAAATAGTATACATTCTTTAATAGCAGGAAATGAGAACAGGATAGTTGATCTATAAGAGATTCAAGTTCAGTTTCTTGAATACTTTTAAGGTACTATTAAGGCAAAAAAGGCTCTTCGCTCTTCCAAAGAGGTTGTGGACAATCTTTTCTCTCATTCTTTGTCTGAAAATCTTTCCAATTCTCTTATTGCTGAAGTTTCAGCTCAAGAGATAAGAAAGGCCTTCAATTCTCTTAATATAAATAAGGCCCCTGGTCCGGATGGATTCAATGGATTTTTCTTCAAACAAACCTGGCATATAATTGGGGAGGAAGTTACCAGTGCCATTCAAAAAATTTTCAATATGGAAAACTCCTCAAAGAGCTTAATTCCACTTTCATTTCACTCACATCCAAAAAAGCTCACCCTTCTATAGTGTTAGACTATAGACCAATCTCTTGTTGTAACTTACTATACAAGGTGATTACCAAAATCTTAGAAAATAGGCTTAGAGAGCTTCTTCCTCAAATTGTTAGCCTCAATCAAAGTGCCTTTATGAAGAACCATTGAATAGGAGGTAATATTCAAGAATTACCTGTTGGCCCAAGAGATTTTCAAGAATTACCACCTCTCTAATAACTAGAAGATTTGTTCTTTTAAAGTGAAACTTCAAAAAGCCTATGACTTTATTCAATGGCATTTCCTCCTTAATACTCTAGTAGTTGTAAGACTTCCTTTGAAGTTTACAAACTGGGTCAAAAAATGCATAACCACTCCCTCTTACTCAATTTTGATCAATGGAACCCCCTTAAGATTTTTTAGAGGAAAGTTCGGCGTAAGACAAGGTGATCCCTTATCACCATTCCTCTTCATAATTTGAATGGAAGTTTTCTCTAGGTATTTAAAAGTCTATATAGATAGTAGTCCTTCCTTCAAATACCACTGGAGGTGCAAAGCCCTTAACCTCACCCATCTCCTGTTTGCTGATGATCTCTTGATGTTTTGTCATGCGGATTTGTTTTCAGCTTAAACCTTACTTGATTGTATGTGTACCTTCTCTATGTTTTCTGGTATGGATATGAATCTTTCCAAAATTCAGTTTTTTTAATCCCCGAATGCAAACTATATGAATTATCGAATGGAACTTATCTTTGGTCTCAAGAAAGGCACTCTCTATAAGGTATTTGGGGTAACCTCTCTTAACAAGTAGCTTATCTAGAAGGGATTGCCTACCTTTATTGGACAAAATAGATAAGAGGATAACCAAATGGAATCATAAAAGTCTTTCCTATGCTGGCAATTAGTGATATCTATACTTTCATCTTTCCAAGTGTAATGGTCTACCCATTTCGTTCTCCCTTCATCCATTCTTAAGGAAATAGAAACGAAACTTAGGAATTTTTTGTGGGCTGGGAAGGTGGATTCGAGATCTCATGCAAAGGTTAAATGGAGTGATATTAGTAGACCGAAAAAGGAGGGAGGTTTAGGGGTGAAACATTTGTCTACATGGAATCATGTCCTGTTAGGGAAAAGGATTTGGTATCTATTTATCGATAGGGAGGCTCTGTGGGTTAAGTGGGTGCATACCATTATTTTGAGAAGGAACATTGGAGTGCCCAACCTATCGATAGGGAGGCTCTGTGGGTTAAGTGGGTGCATACCATTATTTTGAGAAGGAACATTGGAGTCCTCAACCTATTTATAATAGTTCT
Organism: Erythroxylum reticulatum; assembly: GCA_025504915.1. NCBI lineage: Eukaryota > Viridiplantae > Streptophyta > Magnoliopsida > Malpighiales > Erythroxylaceae > Erythroxylum > Erythroxylum reticulatum. The sequence continues at coordinate 24,507,600 of JANSVA010000006.1, read as the reverse complement.
TAGAGTTGGAGGAAAATCTTACTTGTGAGGGACAAAATGGGGAACCAATTCATATTTAGAATAGGAAATGGTATTTCTATTCTTTTATGGTAGGATCTGTGGCATCCAAGAGGAATCCTAAAGAGCTTCTCTTTTTTGAGAGAGATCAATGGTTCGGAGCTTCCAATGACAGCAAGAGTCTTTTAAGTAATAAACAATGATGAGTGGAACTAGTAAGAGGCGTCCATAGAGATCATCAGCAGCCTTGAACCCCTTCGATACCAACTAAATAGCTCTCAATCTAATTGTTTGGAATGGTTAGCTAGCTCTAAGAAACAGTACACTAATGGCTCAACCTATAATTTCTTGAGACCTCCGTTATAGCAAGTTCCTTGGCATAAGCTAGTTTGGTTTAAAATAGTAGCCCTAGGTGTTCTTTTATACTTTTGCTTGCTTTCCTCTAGAAGTTACAAACTCGGATAAACTTCCCTATCTCCAAACTCCTAACCACTATTCCTTTTGTATCTCGAATAATGAAACCATTGATCACTTAATTTTTGAGTGTCAATTCTTTATATCAGTTTGGGACCAATGCCTCTTACATTTTCATTTACACATTCCTAATCAGTCAAATCTAACATTTCATTCTCACATGATATAATCTTGCTTCAAATACTAGAACCTCATACACTAATATTTTCTCCATCCTTCTCTCAACTACTGTTTACATTATTTGGTCTAAAAGGAACTCAAGAACCTTCAAATATGAAGCCAACAATGTTGAGAGTGTGTACTCTAAAGTAATCTCCCAAGTTATGGAACATCTCAGCTGAAACACCATAAGGAGGTAACAAATGTTGTTTATATTCACTATCATATTTTCAATGCAAATTGGCTTAAAACCTATGGTTCAACATTAGAAGAGAAGACAGATACAAGTTCCTTTATCAGTTAGGCAGAAATGAAGTTGCAATTGGTAATTCCTTGTTTGGCATAGCAAGAAAAGGTACTAAGGAAAGGAATCGATAAGAGCAAATAGTTGGCAACAACTTAAGGACCACTATCTACGGATGGAGGGCAGAAGAACTAATAACATTCCTATCATTGAAGGTTGGGAGAGATGTGAAAATTAGGACGGGTATAAGTGCACTTGAAGTACATTAATTCACTTAGTTGAAAGTAGATTATGTTTACTAACTGATGATTGAATACTGCTGGGTGTATAGTTAAATTGTGTTTATGCTTGGATAAGTTAGATTACAAAGAGTTCCTGGCAGGAATTTGTATAGATAATGTTGATTGTTTTGCTGTCAAGATTTAGAATATAAGGAATATTGTAGTTTCTATTAGCTCTTCGTCAATTTTTCAAGAGATTTAAAGGTAAGAATCTCTAGTTTATGTATATAACCTTTCATTATCTATATAAAGCATTACTGATTTACCCCAAAAAAAATGGACACTTAAGTTTGTCTAATTTTTTTTGTTCATTTTGAATGTTCCATAAACTTTAAAGTTTCACTTGTCTTTTGATAAAAACTTTATAAACTAATTTATAGTTTTTGCCTAACGAAGTGATAAGACAAAAATAAGCCTTTACATAACATATTAGTATTCAACAAAATTACTTGTCATTCTTAATAGTATTAACAAATTTTATTTCATTCTTCTACATATTCCTAATTAATATAAAAACACAACCTCCAAGTCACTTTCTCTCAATCCCTAATATTTGAATCACCCATATTTATTTGTTGTTGTATGCGATTCATTAAAGTATAGATGTAAAATTTAAGCAAGTACTTATTACAGACAATCTCGTACAATTCTCTTACTAGACTATTGTTCTAGCAATAACATAGTCATTATATAGTAATATGGTATAAGATACTTAAACAACTCACTTAGTGCAAGCAGAACCTTGTTGGTTTATGCTCTAAAGTTAATTGAGTGATTGTAGTTTAATGACATAATTATTTAAAGACATTTTTTTTATCTTATATATATTCATTTGCATAAAATAAAATTCATGAGATAAATATATATTGCAAGTAAAATTATGATAAAATCATAATTATAAGATTCACATTATATTTGTATATTATCTTTAAATTATTCTTAATATTTTTTCTATAAAGACGACATATTAATATAGCATAAAAACTAGCACACATTATATTTCTTCATTATAAAGAAAGTGGTCAATATGATAAATTAAAGTATGAAGGTATTTGTGAGTACTCGTTAGAGAACAAATTTACTAAATTGAACTAATATAAGATATCAATTTATAACACTACTTATATGTCTATGAAAATTCTTATTATAATAATTATACTTAGGATTAACAAAGTATCCCATATATGAATTGTTATATTTTAATACTACCTTTAACCTATTCTAATCAAAAGTAGCTCAATCGGTATTCAATAAATATAACATGAACTATTTGGAGATAACTAAATATTCAATATAGAATTCATTACCCTAAAGTAAATAGAGATAATGTCTATTGTTCTCAATTAGTATTGATTTGAGAAATCCTTGGCCAAGGTGGAATGAAACTTTATAAAATAGTTTACTAAATATTATTAATAGAATCAAATACTAATGTTGAAGAACTAACATAATTAGACATAAATAGAATAAATGTTAATTCATTGCTCTATGTCTAATAAAAATATCTTATGATAAAATAATTAAATTATACAAAAAATTACGTATATAAAGGTTACTCAAAACCACATTGATATTTTCAAATATTTGAGTGGTTATGATGTATTATTAGATACTAATCTTAATATGTGAATATAATTTATTTACTTAGAGAATTAAAGATAAATTAAAAGAATTTGATTTATTTAATGCTAAATATGATCTAGAGTTACACTTTATTTTTATTATCAATACATTTAAGAACTTAATAAGTCACACACAAAGAACAAGTTGAAGAGCAAAAAAGATTTTTAATCAAGTTAAATTTTACTGTAAATTTTGAGAAATTTTTGATTAAATATAACATATTTAACAAATAAAAATCAATGTAAAATATTGAATTTTATTTGGACATAATTGTTATATAATTATAATTAATTAAAATCTTAATTTCTATTAAATTGCTAAATATTCAAACCTACTATAAATAAGCTTAGAGTCCAACAGAGCTATTACTATGTAAACGATCTAGAAGGGGGGGTTAAATAGATCTTTAAACATTTTCTTAAAAATCTACAATAAAATCAGAAGTTAATTCACACAAAACAATTTAAGCAAATTTAAATGCTAAGAATAGGGAAGAAGAGCAAACACTGTTTTTATAGAGGTTCTCTGTTAAGACCTACATCCTCTACCTAAGCTCCCACTTAGGATTTGGCAAACCACTTTACTACACACTTTTTAGTTTAGTGT
>JANSVA010000006.1:24482189-24501278 GCA_025504915.1 Erythroxylum reticulatum | reverse complement strand
ATGGAATTAAAGTGTTAAGGTTATAAGAATGTTCAAGGGTATTTTTGGCAAGACATTTAAGCATAAAAGACATAAGGCTTATAAGGAAGGGCATAATGGATGTTGCCCACTCATTAAGGGTAGAAATGGAAGAAGAAATGTTGTCTTGTTCGTTTAAGAAGGGAAAAATGTGATTTGCGGTAGGGAAAGAAGAGAAATACGAAAACAAAGAGAGGAGAAGAGAGTTTCGGTGGAGAAGAGAGAAAAGAAGAGAAAATAGGCTAGGTTTCGATTTTTCTTAGCATTCAAGAGAGATTTTAAGGTGGTTCAAGAAGAGAAAAAGGTAGAGGAAGAGATAAGCTTTCACTAGAGCTAAGAAACTTTTCATTTGGTGAAGAATCAAGGTAAGATCATTTTGAATCTTTTGTATTTTTAGAAGGGTTTTAGTTTATGGAGTTTAGAAAATGCATGGGTTTAAGTATTCTAGAATCAATTTTAGTGATTTTGTATTGTGGGATTTTCAATTGGATTCCTATGAATGGGGTTTTGCCATTGATGAAGGAAATCAAGATAGGCAAGAGGAGCAAGAGAAAAGGCATTTTGATTAAGTCTTTAAGTAAGGAATTCAAGGTGAGTATATGATTATAATAGAGTAAATAAGCCACTAATGTTTTCTTTGAACCAAGGGAGTTAATGATTTAAATTGCATCATAAATATTGCATTTATTACTTCTTGAATGAATTCAGAAATTGCTATATGTTTGATATATGCATCGTGTGGATGAGTTATGAAAAGACTTTAAAAATGATTTTTTAAAAAGAAATATCATTTTTTAAAAGAAAAACGAATTGAAAACAATGGGTTCATAATTCTAAATCTCCTTGAATTGTCTTCTATTAAATATTATTATGATGTAAAGGTTTGATCTTGCATTCTGATGGATCTTTCGATGAATTCCTCATGTTCTCCACTTCTCTGGATCAAAATTGCCCCTTGCGAATGATCTCCACATCTGGAATCGCCTACTAAAGTTTCTTCCCATTTACCTAAAAAAATGTCCTTTATATTAAACTTTATGATTTTAGTCGTGCACGGTCGTGCATTAGACCGTGCATAACCAAAATCTCCAAAAATCATGAATCTACAAGGCCTGAAAGAACTGCACTAGCTGATGCAATGTCGTGCATCCATTATATGCTTTGAATCTTAGTTTTATGCTATGTTTTTGTCCAAACTTCTCTTTTAGGTCTGCGAATGGCAATTATAACCTATATACACACTTAGTGCGAATTAAGTACCAAATATACACTAAAAGTATAATTTATCAAGCAAAAATACAACAAATATAAGGTAAAAATATGATTAATTATTTATCTATCAAACATCCCTGCACTTAAGTTTTTGCTTGTCCTTAAACAAACCATAATCAAAATTATAAATCTACAACATCAACCTATCATCAATCTCAATTTGTCTATTCATACTATACATCATCATATCCTATTGAATTAAATTAACATATAATTAGAGTTAAGCTATCCTAAAATTAACTTCTTAAGCAATATTAATCATAATCATATCAACAAACTTATTGAAATCAAAAGCACATATCTTTACACGCTCACTAAGATGTCCCTCATTGTACTCAATTGTTTAGGGTGAAAACATCAAAACTCTCAATCAATACATAGTATAACTCTTACCATATATTTGCAATAAAATCACATCTCCACCACTTATTTATAAACTAAAATCAAAAATCAAAAGATCTTTGTTTATGTTGTAACGGGGTTTAGGTACAATATGATTGGGATAATAATAAGGGTTAATTTAAAGTAAATTTACTACACAATATATTCTACGACTTGTTTACAAATACAAATAGCGACTTTTAATATGCATCTTTATTGGTACCATACACTTACTCACAATTTTGCTCTTTTTTATTTTTTGTTATCAATAAATCAATCGTTCAGTACCATAATTGAAGAAATATTGGACCTTTCATGAATTTCAAGTCTCAACAAGTAAATAAAGTAAATAACCTTCAAGGTTCAAAGAAATAAAAAGGTCTTTAAAGAAAATACAATAAGGGTTAAATGTGGGTTTAATCAATGAAAAAGGCTAAGGCTCAACTTGGTTATTCCTAAAGGTAAATTTAAGGGTGTAGTAATTTTCAAAGAAATAGGTTTAAACAAGTTGATAACTGCCTTTATCATGTCAATACTTCTAATTTAACAAATATGATGTCAATCTGTATAATGAAAGCAAGTTCTAGAATCATTCTACTATACATGATAACACGCATGAAAAAGTAACAAAAGCTTAAAATTTTTGAATTTTTTACTTTTAGGCTTAAAGCTCACGAAAAAGATGGGTATTATATAAGTGTAAATAATACGACAATATCATTAAACTTGAATATTTCAATGATTATTAAAAATATTACTTATAAAAGCAATTTTATTCTAACAGACATCCTTTTGTATGCCAATTCAATTAATAATCAATAATGAAATATAATATTTATGGACAAAATTTAGCCAATTCAAGATACTAGTTCATTAAATTTATAATCAAGTTTATAATAAGCTTGAAGAAATCATTAAAATTCAATAAACTCATTCCCACACTTAATGTTGTACATTGTCCTTAATGTACACAATATAAGCATATATGAAAGTGAGAGGGTTAAGTTGGTACTTTCCATAATAAGACACTTTTTATGTTAGATCTATCTAATGTTAAACTACATCCTTGCAAAATATAATAAGACAAATAAAAATAAAAAATAAATAAAAATAACACTATAGAAAATAACAAAATAAAAGCATCAATAATTATAATGTTAAAAAGGAAAAAATAATTAATGAAAAGAACATTAAAACATACACAAAAGAAAAAGAAAGAAGATACAAATTTAAACATCTCCTATGGTGCATGATCTTGCTGATCCAAGGAAGATGGGTTCTAGTGATGATCCTGGTTAGGTGGATGAGCTGCAGATGAGGTACCTTTCTCTAGATTGTAGAGGTTGAACATTAACTCCCAGATAGCTAGTGATCCATCCCATAAGCTCTCCTATCAATGTCGAAGTCTCGAGCATGCTCATCTGCTCCACCAATTCCATCTATTATCTCTCCAGCGGAGCTATTGTTAGCTGCTCTGATGCTGTCCCCCCCCACTGTTTGGGATGATGATGATGTGCTTGCAATTGTTCCTCCCAAAGTCCTCCCAATGTTGCTAGCTTATTGAGCTCCCTAATAAGTTTGTAAATATCTCCTATAGGACCCTGATGTCAACGTACCATATGCATATGATGCATTACTATTAGATTGAGTGCTTCTATAGACATCATCTCCCATATCAGTGGTATTCGATCAAATATACAAATTCCTTGTGCCAACTAGGTCATATAAGGTCTAACACATATTGTGTCAACCTTCTTATCTTCACTTTAATGTCAAATAAACTAGACAAGTGTATATCCAAGGTGTATATACATCTACTTACTCATGCTCTAGAGGAAGTAAATGTTCATGCTCCTAGTGACTCCCTAGTTATCTCCTCAGCCGCTTAAAATGTGTTATATGTTTGAGTGATGGACTGCACAAAGTTGAGGCCTTTGACAATCATGGGTTGTAATCATCTTCAGTGCTAAACTGACTCTAAAAGTGTTGTGGTGACAACCTATATGGAAGATCCATCCATAGTGCTTGGTACTTTAGTGTCCTAGCATACTCTTAATCATATAAACCCATGGTGTTGGAGAACTGTGTATAACTCATTTGATGCATCTCACCCATCATCTAGAGCTAAACTGTAATAGGACAATCCCTATCGTAACACCCCTTCTCCATCGAAAATATGGAGAGGACCTCTAAAGTGAGCTCTCTATAAGATGGCTTCATGATTTCAAATAATTAAGACCATGCTCCTACATTTACAAAATCTTTAACCTATTGGGCTAAGTCAACTTGCTCTAAAGCCTCCCAATTAATGTACCAATTAACCCCAAAATTCTTATCCGTCAATCTTTGATATTGTTCTTCTTGAGCCCCGACATTGAATATCAACATTCGTGGCCTCTTTGGGGGCTAGACCGTTGTAGAGAACTCACCTAGATGCTCTTTCTACGAGTCTCTTTCTCATGCCGTGATCATGTCATTTTGCCTGAAACTTTTGGATAAGTATAAGGAATTTAACATCTTGATCCCTAAAGTATGTTTTTCCTTATAATTAATTTCAATCATGCTTAATACTTTATAATTGTGAAAAACAAACTAAACACAAAAAATTAAACAATTGTGAAAAATTAATAAAGTAACACATATGAATAAATAAACAATTAAACAAATTTAATTAGAAAATCAATTAAAAAATTAATTAATTTCAAAATTAAAATTAGAAATTGCGTACTTAACAAATTTAATTGACTTAATTGTTAAATTATAATTCTAACCCTAAAGTGGAAGTTAAAACTCCTAAAATAAAAATACACAAAATTGACATAACTAAACAAATAACCCATGTAATTAAACATAAGCCCAGTTTTAACTAACATCGGACTTAGGTAATTGACCAAATTAAACATAAGGATATCACAATTAAAACATGTAATGAGCAAAAATCACAAAGTTCTACAATTAAAGTCGAGTTTAAGCTCAATTCACATGTAATTATACAAATTCAATGATAAAATCAATTGGGTAAAGATTAAATCCAACTGTTAGACAACAGTAAAGCAAGCAAGCACACAAATTCTCCAATCATTCCAAAGTCATGCAATTATCATTTTTTGATTGAAAAATCTACAAATAACATGTAACACCTAATAAATCATGTATAAGCAAATTAAAGTAATAAAGAAACTTAGATGGGTGTTATTAAATGTGGCTGAAAAATGTGAAAATTTGTCTTAGGAAAGTTGTGGCGACGGTAGGAGAGAATAGAAGAGGAGGAAGAATGAAAAAGTTTAGGATTTAGGGATTTTTACTGTGTATTATGAGAGTGCACGGTTTGATGGACCACCTCAATTAATAACAGTTGCACGATTGTGCATCCACACATTTAAAACAGTATTAGAGTGTCCAAAAAGTGTGCAACTTTAAATTTTTAATCCTCAAACATAAAAATCTTTACACATTGGCATTATAACACATAACACATTACCCCTAAAGTCATGATTGTGCCAATTTTTCTTGAGATGCTTAATTTTTCTATCCTAAAATACACCAAAAATTAATTCATTAGAACTTATACTATTATGAAAACAAAAACAAAATAATATGGGAATTGAAATAAAACTAAAACTAACTCAAGGGTTGCCTCCCATGTAGCACTTGTTTAATATGATACCTTATCATAACCTGCACGTTTCCTTCATCCAGGGTCTATAATAAGAGGCTTACTTCCACCCATTTCTTTGCATAAACGTTTCGTAGCCTATAAGTAAGCTACCTATTGTAAGATAATAACAATGGCATAATTGATTAAGTTAGTAAAATCAAATAATTCAAATAATGCCCTTTTAATGAAAAACTATTAATAGAATAGGGAGTAACAAAACTCCTAGTATTGTCAGTTGACTCAAATAGTTTGTCTTTGAGAAGTAGGAACCCTCCGTACTTAAAGTCATTTTAAAAACTACATTAGTAGTTTCGTTACTTAGTTCCTCCTCTAGTTCTTCCTCAACCATCACTATCCACTCTTCCTCTTCTTCCTGGATAAATGTTTTTGGCTTATCTTCTTTAATTATTTCTTAACACTTCTCTACTTTCTCTTATTAGATGGAGCCTTCTTCATATTCTTCTTCAGGAAGCTCTTCTTAGAATGTCCCTTTATTCATAAAGCCAACCCTTATCTTTTTTTAACTCTCAAATTTGCATTGATCAACTTTCATTCCAGTAAGGAGTTCCATTAATTTATTTGTTTTACTTATTTCCTCTTCCTCTTCTTTTAGAAGCTTACTTTCATTCTTAAGGGTGATTGTCATTCCATATTCTCTAGCATTAATTTCAGTAGTACTAGGCAAAATCCCTTGCATGTCATCAGATAGCATCTCCATTAGTTGGTCCACCCAATTCACCAAATTTTGTATACAAACATCTATTTCTAATGCCTCACGATTTATTCTTGAATGAAATTATTTATCATATCTTCCAGAGTTGGCTCGTTAACAAAAGGTGCTTGGTGTTGTAAATATTCAGTTGTAGCGTAATCGTTCCATCTATAAGTGTAAGAGTTACTCCACTATGAATTGTAGTTGTTCTTATATACTACACCATGGGGTTACTTATACATGCTAAGTTACTCCCATATATATGTTGATGCTCAACACTTATGATCGTAGTGATAACTCCCATCAATATTATGACACAACCTAGATATCAGTTAAGCTTATGAAAAAATATGAGAACACCTCTCTCTCCCATATGGTGATATTAGAGACAACGAAGAAGTATTCTAGCTCCCATAAAAGTATTATCTATTCCATCCTTCTATTTTGATTTTAATTCATGACCATGCATCAACCTGTGCATAACCAAAATCTCTAAAAATTACAAATCTGCATGGCTTGAAAGAAGTGCATGGGTTGATGCATGATCATGCATCCCTTTTTTGCTTCAAATCTTCATTTTATGCTATTTTTCATCCTAGTTATTCTCCTTTAATTCCGTGAAGGCAATCATAACTTAGATACTCACTTAGAGTGAATCATTTATCAAATACACACTAAAAGTATAATTTATTGGTACGTTCTTAATTTTTGATACGTTTAATCTATGAAACTTAGTGACTAATGATTTAAAATGCTTAAGACATTAAATTTAGTTCATATTTAGTTTTAGGTACAATTTGAAAGCATAATAGCCAAAGTGAGTTGAAAGCACACTCATTGAGCCATCTTTTTAAGATTCACACTCAATTGTCTTTATTAAATAAGAATGAGAAGGATTAGAGAAAAGAAGAGGCAAAAAAATGTATAAAATGAAGAGTATATATTGTAGAAAATCAAGTCATGACTATTAAACCATGCCCATGAAATTTAAGTTATGGTTGTGACCACAATGCTTATGCCTATGGCACAAAGCTCACGACTATAAGCTTCAATGAGGCATGTCATGACCATGAATTTTGTGACTTGGCACCCAAAAACCTAGTTTTTAATATAGATAGAATGTTTTGATGACAAAATGAGAATACATCATTTTGTAGTTTCAAGAAAACAGAAAGAGCTTACTATCTCGGAGAACCATAGAAGGCATGGAGGGCTAAACTTCCTGACACTAGTTTAGAGATGAAATTAACAGTTAGAGTCATGGTTAAGAATATCTTTGCATTGTTTAATGTTGAAACTTTCTCTTTATGGATTCTTATCATTGTTCTTCATTTATTACATTGGGTATTATGTATGAATGATTTGAATATGTTTACTGGATTTTTTTATTACAAACCCATTGCTAGAATCTTTAGTATAATCTATAATCGTTAAGTTTGAGATTCGTTTGTAGCTAATAATGACCTTGAATCCTTAGGAACAATGTAACTTAGGTTGGATTATCTGAGCTTGTGTAGTTACTATCGGTATTGATCTATTTTCCATTTTGTAATACGGCTACCTAATTAAATCTGGAGAGCTTATTTCAGGTTATTTGGTAGTTAGGTTTAATTAAAGAGCTCATTTTAATTAAACATTACCTAAGGTAAAATTAAGATTAACAGAACTTGTTGTTAGTCTCCGATCAATAGTTCTAGGAGAGGTGTGAAAGCATTATAACAATATATCTAATTGTGTGTAGGCTGAGATTAATCCAAGAATTGAATTTTACACATATTCATCACTTTTATTGCTTTATTTTCTATAAATTGCTTGTGTTAGTTTAATTTTATTTTATTTGCTCAGTCATATCAACCCAAAACCCCCTTTTATTTCCTTAACATCAATTATTTTTATTGTAAAATTAAACATACATTCCCTGTGAATACGATCTCGACTTACCACATTTGACGCCAGACTCATTGAGCCCTTTTGTATAGGTCTTTACTTGGAGATACTAATATATATTGATATATACATGGTATTATATAAGTTCAAAGATGTATTTAAATCCTTTTGGGTATATTTGTCATTGATTTATAATGTTATATGCCCTTACATGAACCTAGAGTTCATCGGTATGCGAAATCTTTGCGATTTCTAACATATAAGCTTCTAAGTGTGTAAAACTGAGTCCATTGGATGGGTATGGACTTGGTGGCTGATTTATATGTGTTATAATTCCTTATAGGTGATTAGACATGAATTATAGACTTATTGGACACTTAGAAAGCTTAATTAGAAAAGTTGATGTATATAAGGGCTTATTTATCAATTGTTAAAAGTTAACGAACTTAATTGTATTTTTCAATTCTTGGAAGATCAATATGTAGTTTTATAAAGTTAAGGGGCTTAATTTTATTTTCAAAAGTTTGGTTACCGAAATAAAAATAAAAGTTTTGGCCATTCCTTAATTTTGGGCTTAATTGCAAATTTAGGAAAAGTTTGGAGTGTATAATGGTGATTTCACATATTCTTAACCTTTATTCATTTATGGTCGTGCACCCTATCATTAAAGACTTGAAACATTTTGTTTTAATTAAAAGAAAGGAGAAGAGAGGAGAAGCGAGGAGGAGAAGAACCCATTTTTGGCTATCACTAAAATTCTACCTTTTTTTAATTCTCCAACCCAAATTAAGGTGTTCAAACTTAATTTGGGATCAAGGAACTAAAATTTTTCATTATATTTGGGAAATTCTAAAAAAATTTTAAGATATCACCAAAGGAAAGTTTAGGTAAATTTTGTCTCATCTCTCTCTACATTATGATTTTGAGTTTGGTATTAAGATATGTTGTTCTCTATAATCAAATATACATGAAACATGGTTTAGATGAATGAAATGAGTCATGGAGAAGTCCCATTATGCCAAAACTTAAATGTTCTCTTTTTGGTAAAAGTTTGTGAATTTTTAATAACTTTTGAAATTGATGATTTAAATGAATTTTGTGGTGTTAATTGTACATGTATAATGTAAATTGATGATGAAAAATGAAGATGTATATTGGATAAGACTTGGTCAAAATTATGGGAGAAGAAATAGATTAATATAATGAGTTGTATAATTATGATGAATATGGTTTAAATGAAGGGAATTGGATTGAATGGAGTAGTGAAATGTGTTGTTATTTAGAAGTGTTTGTTATATATCAAGATAGGAGCATGAATTACTATGATAAATTCTTGAAAATATGACTTGAAAGTCATGCACATTAGTTGTTTGATAAAAGCCTAAGTGAACTTAGCTTAGGATTTAAGGATTCGTAATGATATGCATTGGAAAGTGGCTTTCATGTTTACTTAGAGTAAACTTGAATATTTGCTTAGATTGATAAGTAATGGCCTAATATGCTTGGATAAAAAATGTGCTTAATTGTGTTTTGAAATGAGTAAGTATTAGATTAAAGGCATTAATTGCCTTGGAAAATGCAATAGAAAAGCTAATATGAATAATAAGGGAAGTACCTAAGTGATAAGCTTAGTGGCTGAATCCTATAGCCTAAACATAGTGATTTTGTATTTTATACACTTATGGTGTACAAATATGAGAAACATGTTTGAGTAGTAAATACATTGAATATTTTTATGTATAAAGGCTTGAGAGCTGTGAATTAAGAAGCTTGTACCAAGGATTGTTAAAGTCAAGGAACTGTACACCTTCTTTGAGGTGAGTTGGGGCAACCATATCCCTCAAATAGGATTAGGACATCCTTGTGAATTTTCAACCTAGGTAATGCATAGTAGAATTTAATCTCAAATAGATGCTAATATACTTGTGTATTTAATAAACGACATTATTTTGAATAACTTTATACTTGGAGTGCAACTGATGTTTTTATTACGTATTTTGAGAAATGATATTGATTTTAACAAACCTTAACTTGAAGTGCAAATGACAATGTTTTATTTTCTGAAACTCCATTTTTGAACAACTTTGCACTTGGAGTGCAAAAGATGACTTTTATTGCATGAAATAATGTTTTGGAATTTACTTATGCATAATCGAGTCATGTATGCTGCATATATGTATTCTTTTTTGGCTTAGAGCCATGACAAGGTTCCATTTTATCGGTTAGACCTATAAATAAAGGCATAGTGCCTTACTTGATTTTTTTACTTAATATTTGTATATGATTTTTGTGATTGGTAAGGTAACAATTAGCCAATCGTGTGCTAGAAATAACAGATTAAGCAACCCTCGTACCCTTAACGTTGGTATATAAAAGTCAAGTCCCTATATTGACACTTTCTACGGGACTAGTGGGTGATTCCGCACCTAGGGTCTGGACATCAACGAGGTCATCATCTAGGGTCATGACACTTTTGTCGACTATAGTTCGGATTTACCATGAATGAAAGTCAAGCCAAAATTAGGAATCGGTGTGTATGCACACTAGTTTGGTCGATTAATGGTGACACATGATTGTTTTGGCTTATTTAGAGGTTTGTTTTCTGACGAGATTTGATTTATACATTTGATACTTTTCTACTTTTGTGTATTGGAACTAGAACCTATGTTCACCAGATGAGTGATTATTAGGTCTTGCAGTCTTTTGACATTTTCGAGACATTACCATATGTGGGTATTCTCTATTTTGTAGTTTTGTTGCATAGTGGCTCATGAACTATGTTTTTAGGTTAAATATGTTGATATGCTTTATGATACCTTATGTATGAACCTTTGGTACTGTTGTTGAGATTGCTTTTGAGTGGACTTAAAAGTCCAAAAGTTGTAGTAGAATTTCATTGTGAATATAGAAGTGTGTTTAAAATTGACTGCAGATGTTTTGATTGAGTTTTGGGATTTTTAAAATATAGCTATTGTGTTGCTCAAATGTTTTTAAAAAGGTATTCAGTTAGCCTTGCATAGTCAGATTAAGGGTATCGTGAGTGTCCTTAGTTTGGGTATGCGGTGGTTGTCATGTACCTGATGGGGTACCAAGTTGTGACACCACAACTATAAATTTTTAGTATGTAGAGTTAGGTAAATTTTGCAGTGCACTTGCCACACACTATCAAATTTTGGCACCATTATCTAGGAGTGGTGTTTTAGTTTTCATTTTTGATTTTAATTGGTTTTTGTGTATATATCTATCTATAATTGTTTCTTTTTGTTATTTATTAATCTTTATATGTTTGTTAGTCCTAGTGAATGGTAGTGACCAATTCTTCTCAAGGAGAACTTGTACCATTTGATCTGAAGATCGAAAGGACATTATGAAGGTTATAAAGAACAACTCCGGAAGTAGAACAAGAATTCAAATTCGAAGAAATAATGGAAAACCTAAGAACACTAAGGGAGTTAGCTGCACCAGAATTAACCTAAAGGTCCTTATGCATTATAATTTCTAATTTTATTGAGCATGTTACTTTTGAACTTAAGTCTGGATTAATACATTTGTTATCTAATTTTTATGGTCTTGTAGGTGGGGATGCTATAAGCATCTCAAGAAATGCAAAGCGGTATGTTTGAGTATGACGCCTCTAGGGCTACCAACCTACTGGGAGTGTGAACACTTGGATAGAGATGGAGAGGCTATTTTTGGAAAAATATTTTCCAGCATCGAAGATAGAGAATATACAAAAGGAAATATGGGGCATAAAGCAACATAATGGAGAGTCCCTTTACAAGTACTGGGAGTGGTTTAAGAAGTTATATGTTAGCTATCCCCACCATAACATAGCTAACAGAGAGCCCTTTACCTATGAAGAGGATTTTGGTCGATGCAGTGAGTAGTGGAGCATTATGTGAGAAGACTCTTATAAAGGCTCGTATTTTAATTGAACAAATGGTTTCTAACACTCAACAATTCAGCACTTGCAATGATTTTTATCATCTAAACGAGGTAAATACTTAATCCATCAAACATCGTTTAGATGAGCTAACATATTTTGTTAGAAAACTTACAGTCGAACAGGAATAGGTAAAGGCATATGGAATATGTGTAAGCATAAGCCATCTGACTAATGAGTGCCCAACATTGCAAGAAGGAAGTATGGAATACGTGAATGCTGTAGGAGGGAATTTTTCTAACCAATACAACCCGTACTCCTAGATGTATAACTCAGGCTGGAGGGATCATCCTCACTTAAATTACAGGGGGAATAAGCAACAAAATTACTTCCAGAATGGTCCACAAAGATTATAACAATTCCAACCAAGGACACAAGCCTCCTCTTCTAGTTTAGGTACATCTTTAGAAGACTTCGTCAAGAATCTTTCTACTAACAATATTCAACTTCAACAAGTACAATAGTTCCAACAAGCTATATACTAGTTTTAGCAGAATGTAAATTGAGCATAGAACTTGAAAAACCAAATGGGTCAGATGGCGGTGGCTATCAACTGTCTAAAGTCATAAAGTGAAAGAAAGTTGCCATCTTAACCCAAGGTAAACCTAAATAACGTCAATCCTATAACTTTGAAGAGTGGTAAAGAAATTTAGGTTTCTGAGAGAATTTCAATGAGGCAATGAAGAAGAAATCGAGATGGAGAAAGAAAACCTTTAACTAGCACACAGGTAAACTTTAAAAGCCCTAATATTGTTAAGACTAATCCTCCACCTTTTCCTATCATATTAGCAAAGTTGGATATGGAAGAAAAAGATACGAAGATATTAGAGACTTTTTGGAAAGTAGAAGTGAACATACTTTTGCTAGATACAATTAAGCAAGTACTGAAGCACACAAACTTCCTTAAGGAACTATGTACAAATAAAAGAAAGCTAAGAGGTGACGAAAAGGTGATGATGGGTGAGAGTGCATCTATGGTTTCTAAAAAGAAGATACCTCCAAAATGTTAGGATCCAAGTATATTCACTATTTCCTGTAAAATTGGTAACACTAGGATCAATACAGTTGTGTTAGATTTGGGAGTTTCAATTAATATTATGCCTTGTTCAATTTATGCTTCCTTAAATCTAGGACCAGAAACAAGTGTTATCATAGAATTGGTGGATCGCATTAATTCTTCCCTTAACGGTGTAGCTGAGGATGTCTTAGTGCAGGTGAATAAGCTGATATTTCTTGTGGATTTTTTTGTTATTGATATGAATGATGAAACTTCGTATAATCTCATACCTATCTTATTAGGAAGACTGTTCCTTAATATAGCTCAAACTAAGATAGATGTTCGTTAGGGCACCCTCACGATGGAATTTGATTAGGAAGTGATTAATTTTATCATTTTTGGTGCCTTGAAACATCCTCATAAAGATCACTTTGTTTTCTCTATTGGTGTGATGATCCTTTAGTGTAGGAAATGTTTAAATTATGTTACAAGGATCAGTTAGAAATAGTCTTGACTAGGCATTTAGTTACCTACGTCAAATTATAAATTAATCTAATTCACTACATAATTGATCGAAATTTAACTCAATTAACACCATTCCACTTTTTGTATAAAATGAACATACATGAGGAAAAATGTTAAAACCATACACACTTTGATACCCCTTTATTAGAAACACTAAATTAAAATTAAAAAAGAGCATTTAAAAGCTTGTTTGAAAAGTCACCTAGCCTTTGATGTGAGAGTAAACATCCCGTCATGAATACTTCCAGTTATTGAACTAGGTCATTATCTCAAATGACTATTAACACCACTCTTTAACTTTAACCTTTTTCTTGGTACAAAGCCAACATATTGAAATTATTTATGCTCATTCATCCACATACTACTTTTTCTCCATTTTTATATTTGGGATAATGAAAATGTTCAAAAAGAATTCACATTTAACTTATTATATGTACAAATTATATATCAAGTATCATAATTCACATAAAGTATCCATTCTCAAAATTAATGAACTAAATTTAGACCAATTAATCATCAAAAAAGCATAACTATTTACCTAAACAAATCAAATCACAATAAAAACAAAACTTACATTGAACCATCTTAATGATTGTTCTCTTTTAAAAAATTCCTAAATTATTCATTATTAAACTAATTATAATAAATTAAGCAGTTTGACTACTAAGTCCTTCCCCCACTCTTAAGTTGTAAATTATCCTTAAGGTAAAAAATACAAAAACAATGAAAAATAGGATATGAGGATAACTGGTACTCCTATGATAGAAAAATATTTCTACCTTTCTCTATGTTGTTAGCTTCCATCTAATACTAGCGAAATCCTTTCTACTCCAAAGCAAGGGTTATGTTATCTTCTTAACCTATGGAACTTTGTTAGCTCTCAAGTATAAAATAGAACCATCAAATTAAAATTATAAAAATAGCTAAACTACTGATGAAAAAATTAACGAAAAACACCTAATTGATGTGTTACCTCCTAACTAGTTTTTCTTTATGAGTCTTATAGCTAGATTTCTCTATAAGACCATCTTCAACCTAGATCTATAATTAGTGGCTTTCTTCCATCCATTTTCCCATATAAGGGTTTATTGTCCTAAAAATAAGCCAAATAAAATAAAATAATAAAAAATAAGATATCAAATTAATAAAACTATTTAACTACGTCAATCCCCTTTTTCTGTTACAAACTATCATTATAATGAGTAATAAAACTCCCTGGATCTTCAGTTGACTTTAGTAGTTTGTCTTATGGTAAGTAAGAGCCCTTTGTACTTTAGATGATTATCGATAATTCCTTGATATCCTCCTTATTTAGATCGTTCTCTTTATCTTCCTCTCTCTCCTCTGCTTTGTCTTCTTCCTTCTCTTCTTAAACATCTTCCTCATTTTCTTTTGTAATGCCCCAGCATATACCCTGGAAGTATTATAGCATGTCTAGGTGTATTAAGAGGTGAACATAATGAATTGAGTGCCTCCAAGTATAGTAAGAGACATAATGATAATTAATGTAAAAGATAAGGGTAAATGGATAATTTGTTCACTTCAACATGGATATACATACTTAGCGTGAAATATTTATAGAAATTTTTGATATGTTTGTTTGCATTATGAGTGTGATATGAGGGGAATTGATAAAATATGTCTTCTATAAGTAAATGCGATGTTTTTGGTTAAACTGGAGGTGTTTTTGTGTTGCTCTTGCATGATAAAGAGTAAAGTTAGTTGATTTGGGATGTGTACCTTGCTGAATGGAGATGTTCTACTAATCATATTTTTGTAATTTGGCCATATCCTAGCCTGTAGACCTCCAAATTGGATAATTTTAATTGGAGATTAACCTAGAGACATAGTTCTAAAACTTTTATGAGGACCCAAAATTTTATTATGCCTCTAAGGTTTTTGAATCCTAGCTTGAAGTTGAGTTATGGATGTTGTCCCATTTTTTAAACTACCTATAGTTTTTGGAGTATAACTCCTGATATAATTAACCAAATTGTATAAAATTTGTCATTAGACACTTAAGACATAGGGTAATGAAATAAATTGATAAGATTATTAGCTGATGTGGGAATTAAAGGAAGAAGAAAAACCACTATGCAATTTTCCTAAAGTCAACTCATAGACCAATAAGATTAAAGCATGTGTGTCTAATGCAATTGGAACACATGTTCCACTAGCATTGCAACATATGGTCCAACATAATTGCAACATGTGGTCCAATAAGATTGTGACTTATGGTCTAATGGGATTGAAACATGTGTCTAAGACTAGAAAATTCATGAAAAGGCATAAGCAAAGGGAAGATGGATGAAAATTTGATGGGTTAAATTCATAATTTTCTCCTCTCCATTTCACCTTCTTCATCCTATCATTTTTCACTTGTTGATTCAAGTAAAAGCCAAAGATGAAGGGAAGGAAAAACATCCAAAGAACTACTTTGCCAATTTTAAGGTTTAGGACTTCACTTAGTTAATTTCTATATTTATGTACATTTGAATGTGTAAAATGATTGATTTGGATATGGAATGGTTTTTGGGATGATTCTTTGGTCTTATTTTGGTGTTATCTTGCATAAAATTGGTTCAATATAACATATAGTGTAGTGGAATTTTGTCTAAGGTTTGTTAAACTAGTCACATTGTTTAAGTTATAAATCAGCTTACAGACCTCCAAATTGTGTGACTTTAGTTGAATGCGAAACCTAAGAGATAGAGCTAAACATTTATACAAGGGACTCTAACTTAATTCTGGCTTTATAACCTTGGAAGTTGAGATAAAAAATGGTAATCTGATGCTCCCCCTGTTTTGGAGCAGCTTGGGATATTTGGTCTATATCTCATGAGTTGGGAGTCCAAATGATTTCATTGTTAGTGTTGTAGTAACTATAGATATAGAGGAACAAATTTCTAGAAGAACTCAAAACCTAGTTTTGACGTTGTCTAGATGCATATCAAGGAACAAATACTGGTATGAATGGAGAGAGTATTTGTCACGACTGTGACATTGTTTTTGTTTTTGATTTTTACCACATCTTATCTGAACCTTTATTAAGAACCTAGAAATAAATGAAATAGGACTTATCATACATGAATTAGGTGACTAAACATTGGAATTTAGTATTGAACATAATGCATACTGAAGAAAATTTACATATACATAAGTGATTTGTATGCATATTCGGTACTCATATGTGTATAGTATGATTATACAAGTGTGGTTTTGATACCCTTCAAATGGTGGTGAATTATGACTTGCATGAACACGAATACAAATTGTATGAATTGAAATGTATATCATATAACTTGTAAATATATTAATCATGAAATTGGTAAAGGATTAAAAGAAAATGTTACAGCGCCTGCTCTATTGTCTTGGTGGTGGGCAGATGGGCATGCCTATAGGGTTACAGTGCAGCTGCTATAGTTTGACATCACTGATTTCCATAGTTTGATACCTTTGGGTATTCATAGTTTGATATCTTCGGATATCTATAGCACCCATTATCGACACCCACATAAAATGTGCAAGTCTACCATAGAAAGTAAAGTACAGAGATATAAAAAAATACATTATGTCAACATAAGTAATCGATCTATGAATGAGCATTTGCATTTGTATTGATAATTTGTACCATTTAGTGTTCAATATAAATGTTTGATATTTGAAGGTGAATTTATGGTATATGAAAAAAAATATAATGAATCACGTTTGCATTATTTATTTGATTAATTATGCCATCAGTATTTATATTTGTGTGATGTTCATGAATGTATATTCTTGATGGAAGACTGTTGTGAGTAGTCATTAAACTAAGTGTTTCCTCAATAAGCTTTCAAGCTTAGCATAGGAGTTAATTTGTGTACGTCCAAGTCATAGGAGTGAGGTACAGTGAACATCTACAAGGACCAAAGCCAACAGATAGAAGAAAAAGTACTTATGGAAAGCATTTTTAGTTAAAGATGATTATATATGTAATGGTTAAATGAAACTATATGTTTTCTTTTAGATTACCATATAAATGTAAAAATGTTTTACTACTATTAAACGATAATGTTAAGCATTGGGGATTTTTATAATATGTATATGTATAGCATTGAACAAAAATGCATGTCGTAAATGTATGTACAGGAAATTGGTTGCCTTATGAGTGGATGGTTGTAGGTTTCGTATATCTTTGACCTTTATCTACTTCGTAGCACCCCACTCTCGTAAAACACCTACCGGACATCCTGAGTGATGTCCGAGTGCGAATCCCACCAGGGTGGCATGCTAGAATAATCGAACACTTGAAACTCGGTACAATTTAAAAAAATAATATACGTATATATGGAAATCAACAATCAAATTTCGGGCCCATTCTTTTTGTTCATAACATCAAAAACACATTTATTAATATAATTACTAAAGATCATTCTCATTTACAAACCTTTCCACTTTGAAAAATTATTACATACTGAAACATATTCAAATACACATGATACAAAAATTGCGAAATACTCTATTTGATACCAAAATAAGAAAATACCAATTCAGATGTCAACTAATCCCGACCTCTACTTCAATGCAGTGGCTACACTCTCGTTTGCCTAACAGGGTAATTCTTCTGAGCCTAAAAAATATTGCAAATTTTGGGTGAGTTTTGTGAACTCAGTGAGTGACTATCCTCGATGGCTCACTCAATCACAAAACACATACAGATCATGCAATCACTTAATTTCACATCATTTCATTCATAATCAAATAGAATCACGTATCATTTTAATCACTTATTTCACAATTCACATTCAGAGCAGTCACACAGTTCATTTTGGTCATTTGAAACATACATATCAATTTTCATATGCAATGCACGTGAGACTATTTATTACTTTATTCTGACCGAGTGCCTCGAACTGTCCTGTATCTATGGTGGATACCGGGCTCATTAATAACTGTCTCGTATCTATTATGGATACTAAGCTCATTGATAACTGTCCCATATCCATTGTGAATACCGGGCTCATTAATAATTGTCCTATATCTATTAGGGATACCAGGCTCATTTTACATAGTGAGCCTTTGGCTCTTAATCACTTTCTGAGCTCTAAGCTCTTTTTCACATTTTTAGCCCTAAGCTCTTTTTCAGTGGTGACTCCGGTCACAACTGTTGGAACCCAAATTTTTTTTTCCAATTTTTGTGATTTGTTATTTAGCTTTTTATTTAGCTTTTGATTGATTATTCCATTTTTTTTATTAAATTTGAATGTAGTCATTGATTTAGTGGCATAAATAGAGATCAGAAATTGATAGAAGGATTTGAATTAAGTTAGAACTAATATGGGAAGGTTAGAAGTAAGTAGCTTAAAGGAGTTAGTAGATGGATTAGATGAAGGAAGGGGAAAAATGGGAAGGACAAGGTAAATGAAGGGTAAAATGGGGAAAAGACCACTTAAAATAGTTTTGTATTAGAAGAAGAAAGAAGTGTCGTGAGAACCAAAGACAAAGAAGAGAGAAATGAAAATAGGAGAGAAGAAGAGAAGTTTCGGTTAAAAAGAAGAGAAGAGAAATCGAGTTTGTTAAGGTAGGTTAAGGATGAAGGAGTTTGAGAGCGAAGAGGTTTTGTGGGAAGAAGATGGATTGGGAGAACCCAATTGATTTTAGGGTTTCTAAACTAGATCTTAAGTTTTCTAACCTAGATGGACTGTGGGTAGGTTAGA
>JANSVA010000006.1:24463195-24477260 GCA_025504915.1 Erythroxylum reticulatum | reverse complement strand
CTTCCAAAAATGCCCTCATGCAATTTTACCACCTTAACACTTTAATTCAATTAACCTATGTTATAAAATCTTACTCATATTAACATGCTAACTAACTCCAAAATAAATTAATGGATAGACCTCAAAATTAATTTAAATCGTGCTTATTCATCAAGAAAAAATTTTGGAGGCCAATAAATTGGAAAAAAAACAAAGTGTTTTTTTAGAGAGAGGAGATGGTCTCTCTCTCTACCAATTTCAAAACTAAAAATGATGCTTAGAATTTGATACCATAGTATAGGAGAAAAAATTGTCATTAGGGATGTCAAATTTGACCCGCTCAATATTAACCCGAGTTGATTGAACTACAGGCCAAGTATTGGTCAGCCTTGCCCGACCTGTGATCCGACTGTTACTTCAAAAACAACGTCATTTTTCTTTTAAAAAAATATATGATGAGCTGGGCCAATTAGGCTACAAGCCACCCTAGCCCACTATAGGGGTATTTCTACTATTGGTTTCAAAGGTTTAACTTAGAGGACAATAAGTTATAGAGATTTTACATAAAAATATTTTATATTTTAATATTTTATTTCCATTAACATTTTATATTTTAATGAGTATCTTATGTATCTTATTATTTTTAAGAATAGTCTAATAAATTAAACTTGTGATCATATAATTATAAATGAGCAACTAGCCTAAGGTTTACCCTCAATTTTATATTGTGAAAATTGTAATTTATATTAATTTAGAAAATAATGGAAACAATATTTAGTATTAAATACCTATATTATCACAGTTCTGATATTCATATCGTATCGGCTAGAAAATTGTACAAAATTTATAAGTTTGGTATCGGTGATTTTGCCTAGTACCAGCTAGTGCAATATCAGCTAGTATCATAAACTTTAAAAAATTTAGAGATTTGTTTGCAAAAAAAAAAAAAAAAACTACATACCTTCCCCAGCCTCCGACGTCTTCTGTCTCTCTCTCCCATTTTACTCTCTCTCCCTCTCTTCTCTTACCCATCCCAGCCCTCATTTCCTCCCTCACCCACGGAAAAATCTAGAGACCATAAACTCCTTATAACTAAGATCTTCAAAAAAATCAAAATACATATAAACATAAAGCTTCAAGCTTTTCGTTAAGTATAAGAATGTCAATTTTAGCCTGGCTTAGCCCGTTTTTGACCTAGATTGATCGGGCTAGGGTCAAAATTATTTGGCCCGCCTGGTCAGTTTATGGCCTGATCGTAAAGTAAAAAACGATGTTATTTTTTATTTTTAAAAGATATATAAAATGAGTAGGGCTAGGTTAAGTCGGGCCATTGATATCCTTATTATCTAAATAGAAAAAAAAAGAAATCTCATCTTTCTCAAACAAAAATCTCATCTTTTCAAGTCCACTTCAGATCGTCTTAAGACCTAACTCATCGATTCATCTCAAAATCATTGCCAACTTCGAAAATGAATAAACTAATAGCAAACTAAACAAAGAACCAAGACCTGAACTACTACATAAACAGATAAATAATAATAAGAAAAGACAAAGAGAAGTAAAGACCAATTTGAGGGAGTATTTTGTAGATAAAAGAGCCAAATCAGAGACAGACTTGTCTTCAACTCGCAAGAATGGATACGTTAGAGTCGTCCATCTTAACTGTATAATTTGTGTTTTAACTTTCTTATGTTGTTCGATAATTGTTAATTATATATTTATTAAATCAATTTAATAACACAAAATTATGCCTCGTAAAATTATTGTTAATTAAATATATTAAAAAAATAAAGACAATTAAGTTTCATAATATTTTTATATAATTATGTGAAATGACATTTTTGTGGTGTTTAGCAAATTTTAAACTTTTTTAAAATTAATAACTTGCACAAGTGCATCATTTTTAGATTTCGCGACATTATTATAAAACAAGAAAAATATTATACAAGATTACATGTTTAATAACTACATGATATTAGTAGAATTTGAACTTGTCAATTTTCATTTTAACATTAATTTTTAAATTTTTATTTTATTTTTAGGTATAAAATATTGTTGTTGCTAACTTTAATATAACTTACATAAATATTTTAACTCCTCGATCTAAATTAAAATTTAAGATAATAATTAAATGATGTCATTTATATTAAACAAAACATTTAAATATAAATAATTAAGTTAAAATTTAATAGAATCATTATAACCATAATTGTCAAATTATTATACATTTGTATGAAATTAACTTCATTTAGTGGATATGTAAATATTTAAAAATTAATGTCAACAAAATAAATAAATTATTGTTATTTTAAAACTTATTTCTGTGACTTTTGAATGTTAGGTTGATGTAAAATTATAAAGCATACAGTATAATATATTGATGAACTGTTTTATAATTTAATATTAATTTAGGTAATTTTTACATTTATAAAAGTAATTAATATTCATATCAAAACTCTTTTCAGAATCGGTATTTGAAACATTGCATATTATACCACACTAAAGCCAAAACCAATTTAGGGTGTTTGCAGCTTTAATTGAACTTTGAAAAAAAGAATCTTCTTTGCTTGGACCTTGGAGAAGTCCAAGTTTCGAAAAAAAAAATATTGAACTTTCGTGCCTGTTTCTTATAATTTAATAGTCTAAAATGTTTTCGACTTCCGAGTTCACGATCAAGGATTAAACATTTTTAGTTTATAGTTGTTCAGAAGCCAAACGTAATTACCAAAAAATCATCTATGGATTTGCAGAAGAAACGGGTTCAACTTTTCCTCTTGGTCGCCGGAATCGTTGCCCTTAGTTTCACAGGTACGTTTAGGATCTCGCCAAAAACTTGTATTGATGAAGTATTGTTTGATTTTTCGTGGCGGATTTCTTTGTTATTACTGATCAAATCATATCAATTGCAATGTTTTAGTCTTTTTGACTGGAGAAGCTGTTTTGCTTTTGGGTTAAAATAATTGCATTTGGAATTCATGAACGTTGCCTTTTGGTGAATTATGAATTCATTTGGCTGACAAAAGTTTGGCCTTGGCACTTACGTGTAATTGTAGTGCTCTGTTATGTTATTTCACCATTTCAATGCGAAGCATGAAGCTCTTGTTGGTTCTCATTCTTCTGAAAGTTGTTAATTTGTTTAATTCGATTTTATCACGTATTGATTTGCATCGATAGTGGAATTTTGTTGTTTTTGAAACAGCCAGTTATATACACAGAGAAAGATTATATATACAAGTATGTATGTACTTATGTATAAACGGAATGACGGAAAGTGTTTGAATCCTTGGTGTTTATTATGGTGCAGCAAGTGTCTTCTTTGGATGTGTTTGTGCTGAATTTGTTGTCTTTTACATTGTATAAGCAACCAATCCTTGATCTCGAATGTTAACAGCAATCATGATCTATTTTGGGTGCCTTCTTTTCTGTTGGAACTGGTAGTGGCTTAAGGTATAGATGTGCCTTTCCTCTACTAGAATTGGATTTTCACAAAAAAGAGGAAAAGGAATTAGTTTTCAACTTAATTGTAAAGAATGTGTCAATTTTCTGCAAGAAAATAGATTTATTGATGGAATAAAGAATTTATATGATTAATTGGTAGTCAAAATAGTTCAAGTGGGTAAGCCCAAAAAAGATCTTGATTCAAGATAACTCCTTTTAAAGTTGTCTTTATTTTAGAGGGCAATATGAATATTCTATCATGTTCCATCAACACACTAAATGTCATGTTGTGCATAATAAGGGGGGCTTTGCAGAGGATGGCATTTTATTCCTCCCACTTTGCAAAGAACAAAATTTAATAGGACTCCAGAAATGAATATTGAAGCTCTAAGCTAGGACAGATCCTGTCAAGCCTAATAAAATCGTTAATCTTTTTATCTTTGTAATAGCAATATATGTTACCTTCGTGCAATTCATACTTAAAAATCTGAGCTGTACAAATTTGTTGTTATTTCAGCATAAAAGTATTCCAGTTGTATTTCCACAGACCTGCAGAGATTCTGCTGTCATACTTGTTCCTCGAGTTCTTAATACTTCAAAATTCTTCTTTGTTTCAGTGTTAATGATGTGTCTGTAACTCTTCCCTATACAATTAAATGAAGAGAATATCTGTAACATATCAGGAAGGTGACAATATCTGGTCCATTGTTAACAGTTCTATTTTTAGGTAGAGAAAAAAGATCTCACTCTAGCCCTTATGCATGTTTTATGAATGTCTGTGCCTTCCAGATTGTTGACCATCATATTGAATGCTCATTTCAGTGACTTTTTACTCTTTCTATAGCTGAAAAGTGTCGGGTACTGGTTGGGGAAGCTTCTTCATCCCAGAGTGGGAAATTTACAATCTTTGATTGCTTTGATATGAGCACTGGAACCTTAGCGTGCACAGTAAAGGAGGGTGTAAAGCTGTATGTCTATAACATGAGATCCGCTCATGTTGAGAAAGCTAGGAATCTTGCAATTGAACGTGCAATAATTGATGCATTGGCACAAGGAATACCTGGAAAAGATGCAGCAAAACTAGCTCAAAAGGAAGGGGTAAAGGCAGCAAAGCTTGCAACAAGGCAGGCTAAGCGCATAATTGGCCCCATCATTTCTTCTGGGTGGGACTTTTTTGAAGCTATTTACTATGGTGGTACCATGACTGAAGGATTCCTAAGGGGCAGTGGAACCTTGGCTGGTGCCTACGCTGGTGGTTTTTATGGTGAGCAGAGCCTTGGACGCCTAGGTTATCTTGTAGGAAGTCAACTGGGTAGTTGGATTGGAGGTAGAATTGGATTAATGGTATATGATGTAGTTAATGGTGTGGATTACTTACTTAAGTTTGTTGGAGTAGAACATTAAGCCAACGAAACTCCAAGTTTTGAGGATTCTCAAATCTACAAAGACTCGGAGGCATATAAACCTCAAAAAACTCTCGAGTATACGAACTCAGATGTTTCTGAAGCACCTGAGTATGCAAATTCAGAGCCAGTTTCCAATCTGGATGAATCTCTTTCCTATGAGAACTTTGAATCATATGAAAATTTTGAGTTTAGTTGAAAGATTAAATACATTGGTGGTTTAGCGTGGCTTTTCTTTCTAAGGCTTATGATTATGAACAGTGTTAAATGCAGCACAAGATATGTATGATATACGTGGGAGATTCTGTACAATATGGTAGCATGATCAGAGACTTACTAAAATTTTATGTCCATTATACACTGTATTTTTATTTTAAAAAAATCATGAAAATTGTATTGAGAAGTAGCTCGGCTTCAATAAATTTGGTTCTCGGAGTAATTTCAGGCTGAGGATTAGGATGTGAAGAAGAAAGTCAGACAATAAGCGTCGTGCAACCTCTAATGTATCCCTCTATTCTGGATCCCGAACTTTAAGCCGTATCTTAATGCTTATGGCTAAAGCTTAGAAGTTATTATGACTACTGGTAAAGTGATTAAAATAAAGGCCACAAATGAGAAAGATCTTACGAACGTCAGAAGTGACTCTCTACTCAATTGGAGTAGAAATTACTCGGGGAAAAGACGAAGGCAAACTGCCAAGGAAAGAATAATGTGAAGTTTTGGCCCCTGAAATATGCCGATGAGCTTCTCCTTATCAGATGTTAAATTTGGACCTGGGGTTATTTCACGATTAAAAACAAGATGTAAGCTTCTTGTCAACCGTGAATGAATTTGGTTGAGCTATTATAACCCAAAAACATCCCTTTTGAAACCTAAAAGGAATTAAACAGAGAGCAAATTTTTGATCAAATTGACCTCTCTCCTTTTCTTTTGACCTAATTGTTGTCGGAGATTCTTTCCCATTCTAGTAAATATTATTGGTAGGATTGCTCCCCTCTAATAGCAGTCATTCTTTTTTTAGATATGGCAATTGTCAATGAGGTTCCCTTTCCTTCTCGACTCTTCTTCAGTATCTTCTCTTCTAGTTCCTCTTTGCACTCAAGTTTCAACTAGAACTATCTTAATAACCCCTGAACCTGCTTCTAGCCTTGGCTTTTCCCAGGCAGACCATGACTTTCCCTCTCTGTAACTTAATTCTTCTAATCCTCGTGTAGCTCTTTCTCGTCTTGAAACTATCTTGAACCAAACTAGCTACAACGTATTAAACTCAACTGTTTCAATTGTTGAAGCCCTTAGGACCATTGGAGATATAAACTAGTAGTTAGGTGTTCTTGGAAACAAGTTGTAGGGGGTAGTGATACTTTTCATAGATAGTGATGCTTTATATGAACTATGAGGAAATTATGTAAAAGGGTGCCAAGAGATGGTTTGCTTCATTAGTTGGTTCCTCCTCTGATAAGAGATTAGGGTTTCCTTTAGCACATTATTGGGCTCTATCAGTATAAAAAAAAGGTTAAAGCAAGTCCTTATTAGTGAAGAGGCGATGTTCATCTTTAAATTTAGATCTAAAGTTTCAATTGGATAAATACTAAAAACTAGTCCTTGGCATGTAAATGACAAGCCTCTCTTGCTTCAAAAATGGAGACCAAGTCTAGAAAAAGCCTTTTCAAAGCTAAAAATGTTATCATTTAGGTGAAATACACAATGTCCCTCTTAAATATTGTTCTATATATGGTTTGAGTTAGCTTACAAGCTTTATTGGAAGATTTATTTGTATGGATAAGGCAATTGCAATGCTATAAGAGAACAGGTACACAAAGATATGTGTTGAGGTTCCTCTTACTAAGGAATCACCGGATAAAGTCAAGCTTATAAGGCTTGATAAAGATGGGAAGCATGTGTAAGAAGAAGTTCCAATGAAATACCAATGGAGACTTAAGGAGGAGAAAGTTATGAGTCAGGTCCCTACTAGTAAAAACATTGAATTAGGAGAGAGTGCTAAGATTTATGGAATTTAAGAAAAAGGATTGCAACCTAGGATTTTGGAGAACAAAGAGGGAGAAAATACCAAACACTGCTCCCAAGTTATAGAAGAAAAAGGCAAAGTTGGAGTCAATTATGGTATCTATAAAGCAAAAGGAGGTGGACCATGATTAGATGAATAAGTTAGTCAAGTTGATAGATGACTAAGGTAGATACAATAGTGCAAACATATTCAATTAAAGACACAATTGTTATGGATTCTCCAATTGCAAAATTATCTATCAATAACATAAGTGCTAGTAGTGGCTATTAAGTATAAAGGTTGCTCAAGAAGAGATGCCCTCTAGCTCTTCAGTCTTAAAATTAACTCCAGTAGTCAATAACATGCATACAAGGAACTGCCTCAATCATAAATTAAGGAGGAAGAATAAATCTCTCTTTTTCACTACCTAATTATTTTTGTTTCTTAGAATTTAAAGGCTATTAAAAACCCACGAAGTAGAAAGTGCTTCATGATGTTCTCCTTGATAAGAAACCACCATTTGCTAATCTATTAGGGAATAAAATAAAGGAGTCTTCTCATTAAAAAAGTTTATGGTTCATTAAGAAAAATGGATTACAGTGAGCAATCATACTAAGCATTACAATAGATGGACCATAATCTTTTATGACCCTAATGATATCAAGATACTTCATCACTCATAATGTAAGAGGTTAATTCATTGTCAAATTCTCCTAACAAGATGCTTGATAAGATTGAGTTTAACAATAATATATGTAGCAAATCTTAAATCCCAAAGGTAGGAATTATGGAAAGATTTGATGGATTTATAGATGGAAAGTACACAGTGAATCCTAATAAGTGACTTTGAAGTGGAATGAGCAATATAGAATTTGAATCGGTTATTATTGTACCTATAATGGATCTTAATTTTAATTCCAAATATTTTGTTAACTTGGCTTGGTTTAAGTTTGAGCAAGTTGAATCTAACGTATTGACTTTAGGTTAAATCAAGCTTAGTCAATTTAAATTAGAGTTGAGTTTAAGTCAATTTAAATTAGAGTTGACAATAAACTAAGTCTGCCCTAGGCATCTTTGGTCAATTGGTTCAAAATTGATTCCTCAACTATTAAATAAGTAGTATCATTTTGTTAAAGATTTAATAAAATGACATTATTTTGGATGGAACTAGTCCTTCTATCCTTATAAACCTAACTTAATCCCAAAGATAATCAAACTGGAATTTTAAAGCCTAGTTCTAAGTCTAAGCTTTTCTACCCTTCCTATTCATTCTTGAGGGAGGTCATTCATTGTATACTTCTAAATCTTGAATTTATGTTTCAAATGGATGTAATATTAATTCCAAATGACACTGTTGCATATAAACAAAGATTTATTATCAAAATAGTAACATAATTAACAAAGAGAAAGAGAAGAGGAGACAACTTATGCATATATCCTTGTATTTATCATAGTGATATCATAATGGTTATGAATCAAAAAGTTGCTTTTGTAATTGGGCTTTTGTGTTGTCAGTACACTATATCATATGAAGATTATTCGAGTAAGCTCTCTTGTTAGTATTAACATCAATGCAAGTCTAGGGCTCATCACCTTCTTTGGTGGTATTGCATTGTCAAGTTTCAATCTCAAGTGTTGTAGGTTTTGAGCATCATGTAAAATTAAGAGAGTAAAGCAATTCTTCATATGTTAGGATGGATGTAGTATAAGGATGGGGTTAGAGGGAGTAAATAGAAGAAGAATACTTCATTACAGAATGAGGCTGGGTGATGGCTCTATAGAAGCCTTCTTCAATCCTATTAATGATGATCCTTGAGAATGATCTTGATGTATTTGAATCCCTAACATAAAAGAGGCATCACCAAGATCTTTCATCTATAATTTCTTTGATAAAAACTTCTTGATTTCATGCAATAAGCCTACATCTTTGTTGGCAAACAATTTGTCATTAACATACAAAGTTAGAAAAATATACTTGCTTCTATAAAACTTGTGGTTATACAATCATGAAACAAATTCTTCTCAAAACCAAAAGAGATAAAATCTTATTAGAATTTGTAATACCATTAACTAGAAGCTTGTTTAAATCTATATATTGATTTTTTCAATTTATACACCATCTACTTTGAATATCTAGAAATAAAATTTTCATGTTGATCTATGTAAATTGTTTCATCAATGTCACAATTGAGAAATATTATCTTAACATCCGTCTGATGTAACTTAAGATCAAAGAATGCCACAAGAACCATTATAATCCTGAAAGAATCTTTTGGAAAAATCAATGGGAAAGTTTCTTTATAATTGATATCTTCCTTTTCCTTTCTGACAAGACAATCTTTGTATCTTTACACATTGCCTTTTGAATCCTTTTAATGTTAAACACCTTCAAGAATTGGGACAATATCCCTAAAAATTATTATCTCTCATGAACATCATTTCTTCATTAATATCTTCATAGAAGTTGACTGGATCATCTTCCACTATGCCAATGTATATATCATGTCTCTAAAGTTAGACAATATAATCATCTAGCATTGTACTTGTCCTCTCTCTAGTGGATCTTCTTAATGACATTTGTTCTTAAGGTTGTTTTTCCTTTAGGGATGTTCAATTGATCTTGATCAAGAAATTTTAAATATTCTCTTGTTGCTTTGGAGTTTCTTCTTAAACAATGTTAAGAATGATGTTCTAATTATGGTTAATAAAAACTGTAGGAAGAGAAATGAATACCTCATCAAAGACCAGGTGTCTAACCTTATCTACCCCTTCAAGCATCCTTAAGGAGTTTGACATTTTCCATCTCAAAAATAAATTTACTTATAGGATTTAGAGTATCCAATGAAATAATTACTAACTTTTCTTGAGTTCAATTTCCTTTTATTTGGCTTATAAGGTCTTTCCTCAACTGGACAATCCCAAGTATGAAAAAAAATTTACACTAGGCTTTTTACCTATCTATAATTCATAATGGGCTTTAGTTATTGCCTTAGTTGGAACTTTATTGAGAATATAAATTAAGGTCTATAATGCGTCTCCCTATATCGAATCTAATAAGATATTATGAATAATCATACTCCTTACGATATCCTTTAATGTTTTATTTCATCTCTCAATAACATTATTCATGAAAGGGCTCCCTGGCATAATGTACTGCAGGACAATTTTGCATTCTTTTAGGCATTTGTTAAATGGTCTTAGAAGATGTTCACCTAAATCATCATATTTGTTGTAATATTCACTATTATAATTAGATCTAACACTATTAATCCTTTTTCCAAGTTGATTCTCAACTTCGTCTTTGAAAATTTGACATATCAAGTGCATGCGACTTCTTATGAATGAGATAAAGGTGCCCATAATATGAATAATCATCTATAAACATAATAAAATATTTTAACCATTCTAAAAAGGTCTACAAAATGGCCCATATATATATATATATGCTTATGAACGAGATAAAGATGCCCATAACATGAATAATCATCTATAAACATATTAAAATATTTTAACCATTCTAAAAAGGTCTACGAAATGGGCCACAAATATATATACATATACGCACAGATACACACACACACACATAGAGATATACATATATACATAGATATATATATGTCTGTGTGTGTGTGTGTGTGTGTGTGTGTGTGTGTGTGTGTGTGTGTGTGTGTGTGTGTGTGTGTGTGTGTGTGTGTGTGGATTAATTTTAAAATATTTGAAGATATTTTGACACATAAATCTTTATGTTTGTTTGCTTTCCTTTAATACACTTGATACAAACTTCAAAGTTTGATAGATCAAGTACATCAAGAATTTAATCTAACATAAGTCTTTCAATTCTTTATTTAGAGATATATCCTACATGTTTATTCCATAATGAAGCAGAATGATCATTTGTTAATTTTCTTGTAGTACCCCATATATTCACATACAAGGATTCGCTAGATAAAGCAATTATATTAAGTATAAGTTATCATATTTTGATAAAGAATTAGAAGTGATAAGCTTTAAATTATGAAAAACACTAAATTGACTATTTCGAAAAGAACAATAATAACTAACATTGTCCAATACAAAAATAGAAACTAAATTCTACCTAAAAGGTGATATAACATAAGTCTCTTTCAAATCCAATAATATCCTATCTTAATAATAACCTAAAAATCCCTATTGCCTTAACTTCCACTGTCATTCCATCACCTATATATATGTATCTTTCAACATCATTGGGTTTTAAGTAGCTCGAGCAACCTTGCATAGACACATTTATATTAGTAATCGAAAGATTGGGTTTTAAGTAGCTCGAGCAACCTTGCATAGACACATTTATATTAGTAATCGCACTAGAATATAACCATCAAGTATGTTTAGCTACTGAAATCGAATTAACCTCAAAATAAATAAAAGAAAAAAGTGTACCCTTCTTTGTATACGAAGTATGATATTTGGCACCCTACTTTGCTTTTGAGAAGTTTTTCCACAGAAGTAGTAAGCAAAATTCCAAGTTTGTTGTTTTTGTTCATTCTACTGCTTCTTTTTTGGTATAATATTAGCAACTTCCTTATCTTTCTTTCTCTTCTTATTATTACCCTTAGAGGTGGATGTCAAATGAGCACTTTCAACCTTCTATTGTTTCAATCTCCTTCTTCTTGCGAATAATGTGAAATGAGATCATTAAGAGACCATTTTTCTTTTTGAAAATTATAATTGATTTTAAATTGACTAAATTATATGGGAAGAGAGATCAAAACAAAATGCATAAGCAAGTCTTCAAACAACTCTAACTTTAGCACATTTAGTTTTAAAGCAAAATGAGACATTAATAAAATGGACTCATTGATGTTCCCTTTTGCTCTTATATCTCAAGGAAACAAGACTTGCTAGAAAAGTACCTGTTTTTTCCTTCTCATTTTTAGTAAAACAATGCTTAAGTTTTTTAAGAAATAATTTAGACATTATGCCCTGAATGTTTATGGAATTGAATGTTTCATAATCATAAGACTTATGTGATTGGAGCATTCCCACTTCTCCTAATTCCTTTTATGATCAAAGGAACTTGTATCCGTGGGAGAAAGGGATTGCTCAATCTGAAGAATAAGATCTAAACCCATACAGCTAAGAATGACCATGATGTTTTCTTTCTCAACCTTAAAGTTTATGTCATTTAGCATAGATATAGAGTTGATGTTGACAAATATTATAGTAGCATAAGTATTATTGAATGATGAATAAAAATAAACAAGGCAACAAACTCAAAGTTAAAATTTGAATGCAATATAATTAACAAATTCAAATAATGGCAACTCCATAAGAAGATATTTAGATAGACATATCAATTTGTAAGTGGTAATCTTGTTGTAGTGATTAAATATTGATAATAAGTTCCTGCCAAATTACAAGCTTCATTTGGATCACTTTATGATTTATATGGAAAGTTAAATATTGGTCATATATTTATTACTACAATTATGTTTGAGTTTTGGCCAAAAAATGTTCATCATTTGAATCGGGCATGAAATTTAACTACACACAAGCATTTTGATATTTTAGTATTAATAAATCTACTCAAAAGAGATTATTTTGGTAACATGTTCTTTTGAATAATTAATTTAAAAATTAATTAACGAAAATAATAAAATAAAATTTTGTTTTAATTAATAAATTAATGAATTATTATATTATTTCGTATTATTTCCTTCATAAATTAAAACCAAAAAAATGTTAATTTGGCCAAAACTGAAAAGCCAACAAAGTTATAAACCTTTGGGATCCGATAAGTCAAAACAAGTAAAGCTAGGGGCATCGAAAATCTCCGGTTCCTCATATACACACATGTACAAGAGCTTCACTCTCTCTCTTAAAAAAATCATTTACTAGAGGCACAAAAGAATGAAACGTTAGTGCTGGCAAGTACACCATTAACGTTTGAAGGACAAAATAAGTACACTAATGAAACGTTAATGCTGGAAACAACACCATAAACTTCTGAAGAACAAAATAAGTCTGCTAATAGCTTGAAATAACATTTGTAGGCGGGAATGAGAATGGGTGAGAAAAATATTAATAACAGTTGTCAATAAACCAAACCACAAGGAAAGAAACCCATATGACATTATATTCAAATAAAAATGGTAAGCAAACCCTTCACATGTTCCCTTCTTTTTAAATCTAGAAACTAATAGGCATACAAAACTTAATGACACAAAGTTGTCAACATAAAATAAAATCTAATCTCAAATATACATCACATAATATAAGATTACATTGAAATTAAAATATCCCACTAGTTAGATTTAATATATAACTTACAATATATACCCAAATCAATCATTTCAGTAAATTTAATTACAAAAAGTACCTAAATTTGTTGCAATATATGTGATTATATGTCAGTTTTCATCTTCCTTGTAAAGTCATGAATTGGTTGCATCAATTTTTTTATTTCCCCATAAATCTTATGTATGTAACAATAGGAATAGAATTTTCTTAATTCTAATCGATTAGACATATTGTGTCAATTTTTTTAAGTAATATATTTAGAAATATTTATTGGTTTCTTATTAACCCTCGTTCTAATGCAACTGGTACATTCCAAAATTACCCTTACCTAATTATCCATGAACCTCCTTTGAGTGTTGCAACTTCTTTTTGACTTTTGGCCTTTTTAAGAGATGTGAGTAGGTAATCTATGTTGGTGACGTGGATGGGATATTAGAAAAGGAACAAGTATGCACTCTTGGAGACGATAGCCACTTATTTGTACATTGGAATAATCATTATACTTAAATTTTATTTTTTTTAATTCAATAACTAATATT
Source organism: Erythroxylum reticulatum (assembly GCA_025504915.1). Classification (NCBI taxonomy): domain Eukaryota; kingdom Viridiplantae; phylum Streptophyta; class Magnoliopsida; order Malpighiales; family Erythroxylaceae; genus Erythroxylum; species Erythroxylum reticulatum. Next base: position 24,463,617 of record JANSVA010000006.1, on the reverse strand, counting down.
TAAAAATTTTAATAAACAAATTAAAAATATTAGTTTCATAGCTAATGTGCTAATGTGGCAGGCCCAATTGTACAGGACTCATAGCTGTCCACTTAGAAAAAAGTTGCCAACTAAAGCAAATGACCCATAAACCAAACCCGGTTACCCATAACCCAAACCCGATTATCCATAATGTATTACCCAAATTAACTTTGCCTAACAAGAACAACCCTAGATACATTTTTTCTGCATCCTGGTTCGAACATGTTCGACAGAATACACACTCGTCTTTTTTCAGCATACAGTGGAATAACCCTGCATTTTTTTTATTCCATTATTAACCGCGTTGAACTTGAAGGAGGCTTCTGTTGAGATTTGGCTCCTTTGTTGTCCCATATTGGTTGGGGACAACAATTGAAGCAAAGCTCTTTCCTATATAAGGA
>JANSVA010000006.1:24437399-24454538 GCA_025504915.1 Erythroxylum reticulatum | reverse complement strand
GAAAAATTTCAGACATAAGACCTCTAAACAATGAAGGAAACATGAATTTCAAAATTCTAAAAGATGGGTGACCTAAACAACAATGATGAAGCCAAATTTTATCTTGATTTGACATGACAGATTCGGAAAGAAAGGATGTAGATAAGGATTGTCCAAATTTTGGTTTATTAGGTTGTTTTTCCAGAAAATAGAGACCATCTCTCTGACTAGCACATCCAATCATCTTCTTTGTACCTAGCTCCTGAAAGACACAATGTGAAGGAAAAAGATTATACTGCAATTTGAATTTGTAGTTAATTTGTGAATGGAAATAAGGTTTGCAAATAGTTTGGGAACATGGAGAACATTTCTTAGTGTAAGGTCTTTGTATATATATATATCTCCTTGACCAGCTACGGTGGTGATAGATCCATCAGCTATGGTGATCTTTTTATGGCCATAGTTGGGGTTATAAGAGCTAAAGTATTTAGAAGAACAAGTCATATAATCTGTTGCTCTAGAATTAAGCACCCACATAGGATAGGAATATCTTTCTGAGGCATTAGGATTAGAAGAAGAAGAAATACCTGAAAACGCAAATGAACAAGTACCTGTTGATATTGGCTTTTCAAAGGACTCCACAAATGTTTTTAGTTTCTCCATTTCTTCGGCATTGAACTTAGGAATAGGTTTCTTAAGAGTTTTTGTCATTAGTTGACGAAGTGCTCACCATATGTGCTTGACTTCGGTTGTTCCAATTGCGATTGGGCTTGCCATGAAGTTTCCAGCACTTTTCCCTAGTATGCCGATGCTTTTTGTAGTATATGCAGAATAGAGAATCTCGATTAAAGGATTTGGATGAGTCCACTCTAGTAATAGCTGTAGAATTGTTAGCCTCCTTCAATTCTGTGGCCTTGGTAATAAGTGCAGAACCATCTCCTCCTTAAGGTTCAAGCGTAACACTTCGACGTCCCTCTTCTGCACGTATAATAGCGATTGTTTCATTCAGTGACGGTAGGTCTTGTTTTCCCAAAATCTGCACCATTACAGCATCAAATTCCACATTTAAACCTACCAAAAAATCACAAATATGATTCTTTTGAACAAAACGTTTCAAAATTGTTGCATCTTCACTACAACACATTTGGCTACATTGATAATGATCCATCTCCTGCCACAAGCTTTGTAGGAGACTCAAATAATCAGTGACAGTCTGAGTCTCCTGTTTAGCTGCTGAAACTTTCATCCTAATCTCATAGATCTGTGCAGCATCATTAACTTTGGAGTAAGTTTGCCGAATAGCTTCCCATATCTCCTTAGTAGTTCCTAGGAACATGCATGTGTCACTAATTTCTGGCAGCATTGAGTTCCATAATCAGGACATAACTATGGAGTCTTGTTCATCTCATGCCGCAAATTTTGGATCATCCTGTGAAGGACTAGTACCCAATAAATGACTCAATTTCCCTCTCCCCTTTAGGAATGTGCGGATCAGTTGTGACCACTTTAAATAGTTCTTCCCATTCAATCAATATGCAGCGTGAATATTCTGCAAATCTCCAGGTATAGCAACAGCAGTACTCTCGCCAGAGTGGCTGATGATTTCAGCTAAACTACTAGGTGATTCTGACATGACTGATTCGGTAGGACTAAGGATAGGAGTAGGAAAAAAAACTTATAAGGCTAGGACATTTGAGAGGGACAGTGGAGATGAGATTCTCGGTCAGTATGACCAGAGAAAAAATCAGAGTTTTCGGAAAGAGCCAATAGCTTTGATGCCATGTTAAATATTAGCAGAGAAGAGATACTTTCATTCTCAATATATATACAATTGTCTATACTAAATATAGTATCAGATTTCCTAAGATACATGGAAATCTGTATCTAATTCTAATCCCTAGAAATCAGGGATTTACATGATTTCTATAGCTATACAATCTTCTAGATAATGCTGCATGATTCTACATAATCTGAATGATTCCACATATTCCAACATTTACTTTATGGAAATTGACTTACTGTCAACAATCTTATAATATATAGTAACATTGTCTGTTATTTTATGCTTAGCCATTTGCTTCTGTTGTGTTACTGACATTTATGTTTTAAAAAGCTAGTTGCAATTCATGACCATGATTTAGTCTGCAGATACGTAACAAATTGAGCCAAGTAGGACTGTTGAATTCTTATCAAGCTATAGCTGGCATTCACTTGCTGCTATTACTCTGTATAGTTATTATTATTTTTTAAATCATGCTGGAATCAATTTCAAACAAATGCAGATTGTTCATGCAATGTTGGATAACTATGAGCCAGAGTTGCATGTAGAAAATAATGATGGGAGAGAGGAGCCACAACATAACTGGGTGGATGAAGTAGTTAGATGTGAGGGCAGAACTCCTGTTGTTGATACAGATGCTAACTCTAGCTGCATACTTATGAGACAACAAACTGAAAAAAAAGATCCTTCTCAGTTGACAAGGTGATTTTCGTAAACTCTTCTATACTTAATCCCAATCTAGTGATTCTTTGTCTTCCTATTTCCAATGAATTTTATCTTTTAGAGAAGAATTTGAGACACCCAGAGTATGGGCTCAAGTTTGTATTCAAAGAATGGTTGAGCTAGCAAAGGAGAGGACAACAATGCGCAGAGTTCTTGACCCAATGTTTAACTACTTTGATTCTGGGAGGCACTGGATTCCTCGACAAGGTCTGGCCATGATTGTTATGTCCGACCTGTGCTACTTTTTGGAAACTTCAGGTATCTTGAATACTCTTTATGCCTTTTCATTATGCTTAGCTTATGCATATCTAGCCCTTTCTTGAATTTAGGGTTGCAAATACTCCCCAGGAAAAAAACAATTGCAACTGTGTGATTTTTAATATTTCTTTCACTCCAGGGGATCAACAATTGGTTTTGGCTGCTGTTATACGCCATCTGGACCACAAAAATATAGCACATGATCCACAACTCAAATCCCATGTCATTCAACTTGCTGCAGCTTTGGCTAGGCAAATACGATCTGAAGCAGTGCTGGTTGAAATTAGCATTGTGAGTGATCTGTGCAGACATTTGAGAAAAAGTCTTCAGGCAACAGTTGAATCTGCAGGAGACCAAGAGTCAAACCTGAATATATCACTCCAGAACTCCATTGAATTTTGCTTGCTTGAAATTGCTAAAGGGGTAAACTTTAAGATTTTACGTGACTGATTCTTGACAGTAAATTTGTTTTGGGATCTAGGCATTTGTCTGGTCAAGACTAGCTATGCAAGTAGTAACTTGAACTGCAAACTCCCTCTTCCCTCCTGTGGAAGCTGAGAGTTACAATCTTACTGAGTAGCACTTAGTTTTGTGTTTGAATCAACTTCTTTATGTATTCTTTTGTTGAGATTAGATTGGTGATACACGACCCCTATTTGACATGATGGCCATAACACTGGAGAAGCTAGCATCGGCTGGAGTTGTTGCCCGTCCAACAATTGGGTCCCTCATTGTTCTTGCTCATATGATCTCTTTGTCATCACCCTCACTTTCGCAGCAGGTTAGATGAATTCGCCATTTTCAGGGCATTCATTTGTGTGCTTTTTTCAAGGACTGCCAAGTATTCAATCTTATATCTTCAATTTTCCAGGAAGTTCAATGATCAATATATGGGTTTTTGTTGGTTAGTGACATTCTTTATTGAACAAATACAACTTCATTAAATTGTGGATTCTCTAATTGCTCGACTTTTTTATCATGAAATGAATTATTAGCCTATCTTGCGTGATTATACTCAATTTTGTCTACATATTCTCTCATACTTGCTCACTTGTATATGACTTCATTGTAGGTCTTCCCTGAAGAACTTCTAATCCAACTTTTGAAAGTAATGGTACATCCAGATCTTGAGGTTCGAGTTGGGGCACACCGAATATTTTCCATCCTTCTCATGCCCAGGTCTATTCAACTCCAGCGCGAAGCTTCTTTGCAGTTAGGTTCCATCTGTGAATTGCGAAAATGGCATTCAGATACTGCATCAGCTTTTGCTTCAATAACATCGCTACTTGAAAGGCTCCGTAGAGAGAAAGATGGTAAAATAAGGCATGGTAAAAATGTGCATGGTGAGTATAAGGAATTGGAAAGCATGGACGAAGATTGGAAACAATGCTTGACTCGAAAGAATTCCTCCAATTTTTACTCGATCAATTCAATAATTGATAGGACTGCTGTTACGTCCAGCTTTTCTGAGGGTGTAAGCAACTCCAGTTTGTGTTCTGTATGCTTGGCATATGCTTGTAAGCTACTTTGCCACTGCAACACTTTATGTGTTGTAATGCTTTTTGCAGGAACTACATGTAGTGAAGCTTAATGAGGATCAAATAGGCCAATTGCTGTCTGCCTTCTGGGTACAAGCAAACCTTTCGGATAACATGCCCTCAAATTTTGAAGCTATAGCTCATTCTTTTGTGTTGGCAGTTGTTTCTTCACGGTTGAAAGTAAGATTCAAACTTTATTGTTTTATTTATTAGTGAGATGTTTCTGTTGAAAACTAAGTCTCTTAACATATTGGAAGTTTTGCTGTTACAAAATGAAGAATAGACACTATATCACACTTAAAAATCCTATGCTGTTTTCTTATTGTTTTATGCTGTTATGGTTATACTCGTTAAATCCTGATGTTGGAATGTCTTGTTAAAGTAGTTGATGACAATGCAGAAATCACTCGCTACCACTGGCTTTACTCTCTTGTTGCATGACTGGAATACATCGCACCTAGTTTCCTTTCTGTTTGTTGCTACAGCTTAATCTTTTATCCTTAAGCTAAACCTGTCCTATTGTTTAGGATCTCTCTCATTTACGGTCCTGGTTGGCTACATGGAATCTTATAAAATTCTTGATGAGGACGATCGTGATGATAACGGGATATTAATCATGGTTTTGGGGTTACTTAAAGCTATAATTTGAGATTTTAGGTATATCATTCTTTAACTCTTTTGGAATTTATAATATGCAGAATACAAATGACCTTCTTGTAGTCCGCTTCTTCCAGCTTCCCCTCTCTCTTGCGAATTTGGGCTTGGATTCCAACAATGGTAGAAGCCCTTCTTTCTGAAACATCTATTCATTCAATGTTGGGTAAAATACATCTGCAACTCATATGTTTATGCTATCTTTTCTCAGGGACATTAACTCCTGCATGTAAGAGATCCATATTTGGATTATCAATTGGCATGATGATGTCTGCAGCCAAAATATATCAAGTTGCTGAGTTGAACGAGTTCATTAAATCCATACTTCCATCCAATGTGAGTCTTCTATCTTTCAAACTTGATTGTATTAGTTGAAACTTCTTAAATGGTAGAGGGTTGTCGTTATTGATTCTACTATTGTGAAGCTTTTAATTCCACAAGATTTACTTCACCATGTCTGTAGTGTTGGCAATGGACTGGGATGGGCTGGGCATGGGGCTGCCCAGGCCTGGTCCAATGCCCCTTATAGGTGGCCTGAGCCCAGCCTAAGGCCCGATCAGGCTTGGCTCATTTAGCTCGAACCTGATCAGGCTTTGAGTAGTCCAAAGCCCCAACTGTCCAGCTCCCAATCTATCCTAACCTATAAAAGATTTGATCAACATCGACCCCTCTCCAATGTTTCAGAATCCAAGTTGCATGAGAAAGATTTGGTGCTAGGAAAAGAGCTTAAAATAGGATTTGGAGAAGAAATTAACAAAAAGCAACTAAGAAATTGCTAAAATGCAAAGACAACAAATGGAACAACACTGACCAGCAATTGCAAAATATCTGCTCTGCCAGTGTGACCATCACCATGAGGATTTCCAAGCTCTGCACTGGTCACCACAACAACATTGGTCACCTTCCAAGGCCACCACCCATGCTTGGGAAGTCTCTGTTGTCTTTCTTTTACCTAAATTTGGAAAAAGAGTTGCAGTTTTGTGGAAGAGGAAGAAAGATGAAAGCTACAGAGAGAACAGATTAGAGAAATGAAATCAGAATCTTTTCTTTTTATATAGTTGGAGCTCGGCCCAGCCTGAGCCTAGTCTGAATCTCCGTTAACTCGGACTAAGTCCATTAACTTTGGGTCTGACCAGACTGGGCCCAGCTAGTGCCCTTTTGCCATCTCTAGATTTTTGTTAGCCAGCTAACTGGAATTCAACTTCCAAAGTACAGCAGTGAGCAGTGACTAACTGAAATTGTTTTCTTTTGACTAGCTTGATCCCTTCCTGGCTATTGGCACCAACTTTCAAGTACACGTAAAGCCTTTCGCAGATATAGGAGAATATGGATCTGTTTCTGACAATCAGCTAGCTATGGCATCAATTTGCGAGTTACAAAGATTATTCGAATCAAACAAGGGAATAATTGATCTCTTGGCTCTGAATCTATCCAAGACTGTGGAGGTAAGCAATTTTAGTAGTGATCTCTCTCTCTCTCTTTCTCTCTCTCTTTATCTTTCTGATGTTTATATGTCCTTTTTAAGCTGGGGGTGGATGAGTTGGCTAGACAGTTGTCAGAACCATTTGTGCCTGATGAAGCTTTCATGTTTGGTCCACAACTAGTACTTGACATAGACCACAGTAAAGTTGTTTCCCATTCCAAGGAATCGCTCTCATTTGATGACGTATGAGTTTAACATTCATGATTATTTCATGATCGAACATAAAAAAAAGTTTAGAAAACACGGCCAACAACGTTCTGTTTTGCAGGATGCTCTGACATCGTTAGTTCAGGATGATGTGACAAGTGAAGCATCTGTTGCAGATTTGTCTCGGTTTATTCCCAAGATGCCGTCATCCCCTTCTGTCTCCCACATTATCAGCATTGGGCAGCTACTGGAATCGGTAATCCTACTTCTGAAAAGTCACCTCCTCTGTGTCATTGTTTGTGCAGAAGCAAGTAGAATTGATTTGTTTATAAGCCCATATAGTTTTTGACATTTTGAGTACTTTGATTCAGGCACTAGAGGTAGCTGGTCAAGTTGTAGGGACATCTGTCTCTACATCACCTCTCCCATATGATACCATGGCTAAACAGTGTGAAGCTTTGGGAACTGGTACAAGGAAGAAACTCTCTAATTGGTTGGTGCAAGAAAGCTGTCATGCTAGAGCAGCTGACAAAGTTTTACTGGCACATCCTACAAATGGATACCCTGTGCCGTGGAAGGTCTGACGAAATATATGGAGTTGTATATCATCTTAGAATTTCTTTGAGATGCAACATTGTCATTAGAGCTAGATTCCTATGTACTTGGGTGTGTTAAGAATCTAGCTCAGTTGAATCACACTTGCAGTAGGTCATATGGTAGTTTGTTGAATATTTGACTGACTGTAGTAGAATACAATACCATTTCTGTTCACTTGTATTTGCACACATTTACAAACTCCTACATCTTAGTAATCTTGATATATGTCTGTGGTGTTCAGGGATCCGTGAGATCGATGGACTCGAGCTTAGCTATGAGGCTGCCTCCTGCTAGTCCTTTCGACAACTTCCTGAAAGCAGCCGGTTGTTAATGAAAGATGAACAGCGCAGCGCATCTGTGTTTCTGTCCTTAGGATGTTAATAGTGAGTAGGTTGTGGTAACCCATGGGTTGTTATGGCATTTGATTATTTGCTGATTGTCAGCCCAGTTGACTAATGCCCCTTCAGGGCTTAGTATATTTATTGTGTTGTGTTAATGATCTAGCAGATGGTAAGAGTGCCCTAGCGTTCAAAATATTTCGCTTGCAAGGAAAGTTTACAGATTGCTACTGGTCTGACTTGACTTAATCTTGACCGAAATACTTATGATGTTTTGGAGGAAACTATTGCTTTCTAAGCCTCAATCCGGTTTCCATAATTGGAGTTGCATTGATGATCGATTGGAATTGCAATTCTAGATTAGAATTTAAAATTTTTATGATAAACTACTGAAAATTCTGTTGAAATTTGAAAGCTTGTTACCATTATTTCGATTATCAGAATTTTGTTGATGCTTAAAATTGGTTGAAGAATTACAGCTTGCAACTGTTTTCGATTGAAAGTTGGAACTGGTAGTTCTGTCTCTATATTGACAAGGAAAGGTATGAATTGTTTTTATGACAAGGAAAGGTACAGCGGAAATGAAAAGGGGGAGAAAATATTGTTTAAAAAGATTGGCAAGATGCATTTTCTATACTCTGTAAGGGTAGAAGGTATGAATTGCCTCCAAGGGTAAAAAAGTATAAATTTCCTTTTAATGTTTATTAAAAATTTTAATTAAGTGCTTACCTTTAATCATGTTAAATTTTAACATTTTTAAAAGGCACTGATAATAATTTAACCCTTAAAAAAATTAAAAATTTTGCAACAATTACATAGGAACACATAAACCTATAAGAAAAAGGTTTTGGAGAAGTGCCAATGGCAGCCAAGGTCTTAGTTTTCTATTTTTCATGCAAAGGCCTTTAACATCATTGATCACGTCATAAACTAAGTTATACCATTTTCAAGGTGAGCCTTGGAGTTCAATATGACAGAAGTCTAAGTCTTGTACAGTAGTTTTGTTAGTTTTTACTTTACACTCAATTCGTTGATTGCAATTTATGTATGATAATGTTCTGTTATTTAATAAATATATGTCATTATCTTCATGTATTTATTAATTATATGTAATGCTCAACACTAAAGATAAAATTCTTAAAATAATTATTGTACAACTAAAATTATGATAAAATCATAATTATAATATTCAAATTGAAATTAGACATAAATTCTAAATTGTTCTTATATAAATCCATCCAAATACGATATTAATTAAACAGTAAAGCTAACACATGTTTTATTTCTCTTTTATGAAAAGAATATTTGTTGGTTCCCAAATTATGTGTGTTCAATTTTTTCCTGCTTCTAAGCTGATGAATCGTTATGTCAGATTTACATAAAATAATTATAAAACAAGCACAATAATAGTAAAAAAGCCAAAAAAGAGAGATAAGATTGATTTATAGTGGTTCAACTAAACAATCTTTACCTTATATCTACTCCCCAAGTTTCACCTAAGAAGTGATTATTTTTGTCTTTTAATGGGTGAAGAGGAACCCTCTATACAACATCTTTTTTTTGAGAAATTAAATTGTAATGAAATTTTCAAAATAAATTGAAATAAAATATAATGCTAGCTTTCCTCAGGTGAAATGTCCCAACCTTTACTATCACATAGACTTATATTAAGTGATATGACAACATTTGCTATAACCATTCTCTATTACTAGAAAACTCATTCAATCTGTCAATGTTTAGTATCAAGGGGTCCTCATTCATTTGACATCTTTTGGCTTTTAGAAATGATACATGATATCATTCCTCTTTTTGTGATCAAGGTAGCATTCCTAATTCAGATCATCCTCTTTGTGATGCAGACAATGATGGGTTCTTGTGGAGTTTGAAGGTGAAGATTTGCTCCCTTAATCTGTTAACGATGATAAAGTTTAATTTTTCTCCTTTCTTCGCTTGGTTTTTAAAGAATCTATTGTTTCTTTCCAACCAAAGGCTTGTACCATGAAGCTAAGGCTAGATTTGTTATAGCCCAAACTAAATTCGTCCATCTCCTGTGCTTACAAAGCCAAGTAGGTATCTCTCTCCATTTCCCGTTTACTTGTTGAAGGATTACTAGTTGTTTGATCTAGTTCATAATTTGTTTATAGTACTGGCATTTAAAATACACAACATCTTCTTTGCCACAGGTAAAAAGAAACATTTACAAATATCTTTCTTTATCACTAGTGAAAAGTAACTCGTATAATCTTATTCAAGGTTAAAAGGAACCCTCACAATGTGTGTCCCAAGCAATTTTTCTAAATTTTAAAAATGGCTCAAATATACAACTTGGAACTTCCCTATCTTGATTAGATAAATGAACAAAGGTTAAAAATGTATTATATAATGCTCGCAGGCACTCTTTAACCACTCGATACTTTTAACAACTCTCTAGTATACCCAACTTACTTCTTTTAACTCATATATGGTTTATATAAACTCGAAACAACTTAAAATAATTGTTATAATAAAAAACTAGCTATTACGATGATAAACAATAGTACAATTAGTTGAGCGTTCTATATAGTTGACCATTTTGGTACATTGGTTGATCAATGTGCTAAATTGATTGATTAAAGTTGTCAAAGTCTTGATACATGTTCTCAAAAGTTATTGGTTGACTTCACTATTACATTGGCAATTCAATATATCTAAAACCCTAACATTGGTCACTAAGATCTACACACTGGTTTGCCAAATTTCCTCAAACATGTTTTTTTTAGTTCTTTTTAAGTTCTTTTAAAGATCAAAACACATTCCTTTAACAAAAAAATTAATTTAAAACCATTTCAAAAGTTCTTTAAAAGTATTTTTTAATGATCACAAGTTCTTTTTAAATATCAAAACTAAATGCATATTGATTATTAAATGATTTATGAATTATTCCTTATATATAAATGATCATACAATAATTGATCTAGTTGCTTCTCCTAGAGATGGAGATGCGACTTAATATATGAATTGTACTCGTCTGTTTCTTTTTTCCTTTTCTATCTATTAAGACGCTAATCCATTAAAACAACAAAGATCAGGATATAAGAAGCATTGCAATAATTTGCTTAAGTCGATATACTTGAGTTTTACTTACTCTTAGTTCTTCACTTAAATTGAATATGTTCTCCATTGTGCTCATTTTCTTTGTCCTTTGATTGTTCAATTGGTTCTTTTGATCACTAACCTTTCCATTAAATTTGATCTTTTTTATATATTAGCTTACTAATATCTGCAAGGATTAAAATATTATTAGTAATATATTTTATTATCATCAAAATTATGGGATAGAACCTCTTTTGGTGGAACAGTCTCTCCCTTTTAATGGTGTTTTTTTTAAGATACTAAAGAAAATAAATGACAATGAGTGAATTTCTCTTCATGACAACGCAACTTGTAATGCATACTTGCAATTAAGTCATACATCATAATGCATACTCCCAATTAAGTCATACATCATGAAACGATCAAGTTTTAATATCACCTTTTTGTCTCACTTTTTTTTAACATAAAAGGTATATGATTAATAAATCCATAAGTGTCAAAAAGAAAAAAAACAAATAACTCCTCTCTCCCTGTTTATAAAGAGTCTATCATATAGGCAAAGTTCTCATCAAGAAATCTATAAAAACAAATAGCAATGTTTATTATCCTCATATAACAATTTCAATCCTAAATATGTATGTAAGTCAATATGATTAAATTTTATCAATATGAAAGTAAGGATATACCTCTTTTAATGTACTACCAATGGTTACCTCCTTTGTTTCCTTGGTTCAACAATTGGTATTTTGATACCAACCTCCTTATTTAGCTTATGTGAGGGCTCTTGGTGATTTTTCATTTCTGGTAAATTATTGGAGATACCATTGTTGTTCCTTATTTGATATTATTGGAGGTGATAACAATTATTGGTTTTCCTTTGATGCTATTTAATATTGACATAAAAGGTTTTAAAAAATCAATATACTCTCGATACCTACATAAATTTGAGTTCTTGGGGATTAGTGCTTAAACACAACGAGTGGTTAGTGAAATATGGATGTAGAACTCTTCGAAGAGTAAGGCATCTTTCAATAATCACTTGCTTCCTGATCATACCCTTATCCTAGTATAAAGTGTGTTCAATCAGCATAGAAGGAATTTCCCATCTAATGTAATAGTTATTTGACTAAGATAGATGGGCTTGGGCTAGCTATTTGAAAGGTGATCAAAGCAAGCATCAAAGGAAGCTTTAGTAGGTTGAAACTAAACTCATTAATATTAATAAATTGAATGGTTCAAATTTGTAAGCAGCAACACAAGAGGCTAGGAAGGGACTAGAGAGACTTCAAGGTGCTCTCTATGAAGTTACTCACAATGAACAACTAGAAAAAGAAGAGGATAAAGTGTTTCAATAATATAATATAATATTAGCCTTCGTATGAATAAGCATAATCGATTGTCATATTATTCTCGTACATCTCTTTAAAACCATTACCCATAGATCAACAAAAAGATCTATTAATCCTAGTTTTCCCTTAGGTTGTATCTAATTAAAACAAGATCTTTAATTAGGTCTAGTTATTAGACAACCTAGAATAAGTTCTAGAGATTTAGAGTGAAGGCCACATTATGCATTAGGAAATTAAGTTAATCTAAGAAACAACCATATAGGCTCAAGTCATTTAACCTATGAAACATTATCCTTAATAAAGAACAACCATTAGTTTATCACATGTGAATTGGATTAAAAATGATTACGTATAACAATCTAGATTTTGGCAATGAGTCCATACAAAAATAATCTAATAGAGGTACCTAAAACATTCATATATAAATCCCAAAAATTAATTAAACACAAAATAAAAAAGTCAATCTCAAAAGAGTTAAGAACAACATCACTAGATTAACTAAGAAAAATGTTTGTCGGCCTTGATATCTCCTTTGAATTGGAAAGATGAAGTTTAACTCCTCATAACTCTCAAAAGGAAGGAAATTTGCCGCCTTTTGAGTCTGTAATCTCTTCGTGCACTTTTTGCCCTCTTAAATATGCTTTTATAGTACAAAATTATGGTTATGTGTTTATACACGGTCAGATACACAAGCATGTAAGCAACTGTGTATATTAATTTGGCAAAAATCAAATGAGTTACACAATCCCAGTGAATTACATGGTTAACATACATGATCATGTAGTCACCTATATGGTTGTGTAAGTCTCCATACAAGCATGTAGGTCTTAGGGTTACTTGAAATAATATCTTGTACACATTTTTAGTGAGTTACATGCACCCAGACATAGCCATATAAGTTATAGTAAGTCCAATTCTTCAATCCACATGATTAAACTCAAATTTGTTTCTTTCTCAGTTAGAAAGTACTTCAAAGTTACATGATCAGAGTAAACAATAACTTTAGTACCTAACAAGTATGATCACAATTTTTTTAAAAGCAAACACAACAAATAAAAGCTCTTTTTCAGTTATGAGAATATTTCAATGATTACGAAAAATATGAATTAGAAAACTAACTTAATTCTAATCAAAGCTAAAACAAAATACAAAAAATGAATATTGTTGGGTTTCGCCTCAGATGTCACCAATCATAGTTTTTTCATTTATGATTTCTTATCCTTCCTAGTGATCCTTAAATTCTTTAATTCAAAATAGATATTTATGGCACCATTTTCTCAGTGTGCTTAACTTAGAGTTGTACTATCTTGATTCTCTATATGGAAAACTTACTCTACTAAAGGTATATAAAGAAAGGAGAGACCAACAGAGAATTAAGATGGTTTGATGATGAGAAGAAGATGATAAGTTGGCTTGTAATGATTAAAAAAAAGAAAATGGGTGGAGAAAGTAGGTAGGAAATGTTAACAAATGGATATAGAAGAGGCTTAATCTATGAAAAAGAAGGTGAGAGACTTAGGGAAAAGAAAAGGTGAAGGTGGCTAAAATAGGTGCATTAGTGAGTGGGTGGTTTATTCATATAACTTCATCCATTTTTCTTTAAAGGAAAAAAAGTATAAAAAAGTATAAGAGGATTGACTTGTTGAATCAAATGAAGCTAGAGTTACCCTTAAAAGATCTTAAAAATTGTATATCCCTCTTTTAGAGAATATTCATAAAGGGCGAATAGTTAATGTAATCATTATCCTTCAACAGTATAGTGCAACTTATGGACTTGATTCTTAATTCCCTTCACATTTACCGCTCCTTGCAAATTTTCCTCTTTAATGAAATGATCAAGGATGTTGAAAGAATACTAAGAGGCTTCCTTTTGTTTGGAGAATCAAATAAAATTGCTTTGCTTATGTAAGGTAATCTAAAGTATACAAGCCTATGAGAGCTAGAGGATTAGGAATAATCTCATTGGCAGTTGTAAATAAATCCATCCTAACTAGTAGAATATAGAGACTTTTGTTTAACAATAAGGGCCTTTGGATTCAATATATTCATATCTACTTCCTAAAAGGGAAAAGTTTTTTTTGGAAATTTGTAATAAAGACTCATATTCCTAGTTTATGAATCAACAGCTCAAAGTTGGGGAATCAATAGAGATGAGCAATTATAGAATAGAGAATGATGAGAATGCTTCATTATAGTTTGATAAATGGAGCAAAACAAGGCCATTTCATAGGACCAACTTATTCCTAACACTCAGAAACATGTTGCTTAAATCTACTGAAGTCAAAACACTCATTGATGGATTCAACTGGGGCAACAATTCTTCTGTATTTGTGAATACAATTTTTGATCAATCCTCTTGTCAAAGAAAAAAGATGCTTATATCTGTTTTAAACATCCCTCAAGTATCTATATCAATGCCACTTGTAGAATACTATTAACCCTTCATATGTATAGGATGGAATGGCTTAAGATTGTATGATGCAATAAACTATTGTCAAAAATCCCCTTTCCTTTGTGGCTTATTTACAATCAATGTTTAGGGACCTTGGATAATCTCATGTTTCTTAATGCCTTTAAACTTTGTTGCCTTTGAAAGAAGGATCAAGAATCACTCCAACATATTTTCTTCAATCATTAATTCTCCACAAAAGTTTGGAACTTGATACAAAAGCTCTACTACTTATCTATAACTAGTCTAAAACTATACTAACATACTTAACAAAATAGAAAAGGATGGAAGCGTATCGAAAGGAGATAAATCCTTATGCATCATTAGCTATGGTAGCTCTATGTACTCCACTTAGAATGAAAGAAATGCCAGATTGTTTCAAGGAATGTAGAGAATAGATAACTAAATGATGACTGATTTGTGTCAATAGATAAGAGAGTAGATAAAAGTGAATGAGAATAATACCAACTGTAGCCTTACCTTAACCTTAAAATGGTCAATCCTCTAGTTACCTAATGGAGAAATGAAACATCCCTCTAGCATTAAATGTTTGACATCTAGGTTATTAGTTAGTTAGTCACTTATTTGAATTTTAGTTTTTTAGTTACTTGGTAACTATATTGGGTCTATATTATATAAGAACTTTCCTTCCTCAAAGATAGATGTAACTATCAATTCTTTTGAAATGAATATTGCAATTTTTTTTAAAGTATGTATCATGGACATATTTTGGGGTTTTCTTATAAATAAGAAAATATCAAAATGTCCTTGGTCATCTAAGAGCTTTGATATCTCCCCTCAATCCGATGTTTCATAAATTTCTAGGTTTTTTTTTTCTTTTATTCAATAACTTCCCAAAATATTTACCTCTTAATTAAAACACTATAAAACATCAAATTATTAAATTATCGAATTACCCTTTTCAGTTTCCTTTTTTTTTGACATTTACCCCATTTCTTTCAAAATTAATGAATATATCTAAGTAACCCTAATAAACCAAAAATAAAAATAAAAAAATGTATAAAAACTCTAATTATTCACTTTTAGAAACTAAATAAATTTTATTATGGATAATTATTTGTAAATTAGAGTTTAAGAAAGACTTTAGGACTTAAATGCCCAAAATTGTGTATAATAAAATTGAAATTAAACCTGATGTGGTGTCAACATGAATTGAATATATTATAATCCAACTAGACATATATTGAAATTAATTGGAACCAATCAAATATAAGTGTATTTAAATTAGATTCGGTGGGATATAATTATAGAAAAGATAAGCATAAAATAAATTGATGGATAAATGAACGCAATTAAGTATCAATAGTTGTCCTTTTTGTGCATCCTATTTTGTAGAAGCATGAAAACTAAATGTATTTTCATATTTCGTAAAAATAGGTGCTTAAAGAAACTTGATCCTAAATTTTTCCACCACATACAATAGAGAAATACATTGGAAATGAAACAAATGAACTAGAAATAAATTGGTCAAAAGTTTAAATGAACTTAAAGATTTAAAAGATCAAAAGGGAACATCAAAAATTAAAAGATTTATTTAAAATTTTGAATTGAAATGAGAATCATAGAGAAGTGTATAGATATTTAAATACGAATTGAAAGAAAAATTTAGGTTTTTAATTGAAATGTGAACCTAAAGAGGTATCTATATGTTTAAAGATACTACCTTAGAGAGATATCTGGAGTTTGGATTGAATACTAGATAAAAGACTTAAAGATATGTCCAGGTATCAAAGTTGAATTTAAGAAAGGTGACCTAAAAAAGTTTATAAGAATTTACCACAATAAGAGACCTAGAAAAGTATTTAGGTGCTTGAATTAAAATTCGAGAGAAGGTACTTAAACAAATATGTAGACATTTATAAATAAATTGGGTGACCTAGAAGTGTTTAGGTATAGGAATTGAAATTCAAAAGAAATTCCCTATTGAAATATCTAGGTATTTACTATTAAATAAGGAGATCAAGAGAACTATCCAGGAGTAACATCCCGTTACCCAGGTTAAGGTTAGAATAGTAACTGTGAGGGATTATTGAGAGATTAGAAAATGCATTTCATGCTCATACATTGTATGATATGCACATACACGTGAATATTGAATTTTTGCTCATGATAATTGTACATGCATTCATTGACGAATTCTGTGTATGATTGATTTATATACGTCGAATGTGAATATTATTGAAAATTGTGGTTTATTTGTATTGAAAATTAAAATGGAAGGTATGTTTAGTGATTTAGAATTTTAGGAGAATTTTAGGAAAATTTTCCTAAAAGGTTGAATACTATTAGACTAGGAAAAATGCCACTTGGCGAGTAAATCGATGGATGAAAATAGAAATAAGAAAACAAATGACATTGGAGAATTTTTTTAAATGACTTTGAAAATTTAGAGAGAATTAAGAATTTGTGAGAAGATGTTATTGGAAAATTTAGAGATAATTGGTATAAAAAGATGAGAGTGTGGGACTAGTTCAATAAGAACTTAGTTTAATGCCTTAGAAGATAGGTAAGTGACAAGTGTCACTTTCCTAGTTAAGATTTACAATCCAGTCTCTTTAGAAAGACCAAGTTAAGTGTCCTTTGAACTTGAAAGACTAAGTATACAGTATTTTCATCTTCATCTCCTTCCTCGTAGCCTTCTTCTTAAAGTTTCCTCTTTTATACAAAGTTTTTGATCAAACCTTCACCAAAGCCTCACCTTGTTTTTATTTGTTCATTTCCACTTCCACTTTGTTGTTTCCTTCCATTTGC
>JANSVA010000006.1:24418700-24432381 GCA_025504915.1 Erythroxylum reticulatum | reverse complement strand
TTGGAAGATAGTTTTACTGTTAGGATGACACTTATATGGGCAGAAGCTTTGATTGAGAAATTGAATTGGTGAGGTGAATGCAGAGAAGGAATATGCAGAAAAATGTAAAAGAGATGAAGAAAGTGCAGAAGAAAAATTTGTGATATGCATGAATGAATTTTTTTGTTTTCTGTTATGATGTATGTGTTTTAGTCTGAAATTTGGAGTTGTTTATGAATGATTTTATTTGAATGGGAGTTAAAAATAGGGTTGAGAGGAGTTAGGGATGAAAGATAAGAGAAAAAGAGGAGTTAAAAATATATTCTGAAAATTCCATGATTAAACTGCATAGATCTAGGAAGATTTTGATAAAATTATCTTCATAAAATTTGTATATCTTTCTAATGATATAAAATTTGAAAATTTTGGAGTTCTGAATTGAAAGTTATAGGTATTCGAAGTGAGGATGTGCAATTGGAAAGTCATGACCGTGCTCCGCTATTATTCACTGAATGTCACGATTGTGATGAAGCGCGATCGCAACTTCATAAGTAAATATCCAAACTTGTGATCGTGCTTATGCACAATCATAGCTTTTTAAAGTCGAAGGCCAACTCACGATCGTGCTTATGCACGATCGCGACTTCTGAGGTTGGAGACTAACGCAACATCTTTCGATCTTTTGACTATATCACCTTCGTCCGAGCTCCAAATGATATTATACTTAAACCATTGGACTCGTAACACACTAATATACACCACCAAAAAATATCTTATCCATATGAATTCATTTGGGAGAGATATAGTGAAAAAAGTGGGATGGGTCTGGTTGAGTATGCACAGGCGTGAGTCACTCACACCCGTGACTTTTCTTCCTCACACCCGCGAGTTACTTACACCCATGAATTTTTTCACACCCATGAGTCACTCACACCCATGAATTTTATTCCTCATTCCCGTGAGTACTTATTGGTTTTAATTTTCACATCATGATACTGTGCTCTTTAATAGTTTATGCACCCGAGAGCATCTTGCAAATTGAACGGTCTTGCTTCTTTTGACCATAACTTTTTCTCTAGACCTCCAAATGACTTGATTCTTGAACCAATACGTTCCTAACACATTATTATACCTATAAATGAAAATCGGTAGCATTATTAATTGATTTTAAAAAATACTGATTGATGGAAAGTGAGAGAATCTGTTAGAATAGTATGAACTGGTATGATTTCATTAAACATGCTTGGGTATTTCGGTTATATCTTATTTTGTACTCATCCAAATGGAATGATTTTTTATTTGGAGTAAACTAGATACATACATATATATATTTTGTGAACAAATAGGATTCTAATTCAGTATCAAAGACTTTCAAATTCTGGATGGAAATTAAGTATAGTGTACTATTTTAAAATGAGAACAAACCGAGAATATTTGGGGTATAACTTTCAGGTTTTTGAACTAGATCGAATGATTTTGGTGTCATTAGAAACTTAAGAGATAGGAGAACACTTTTATAGAAGATAGTATTTCCAAATTTCTTCATTTTATTTGTCTAAATGATCAAGAACAGTGGATCCGAAATTCAATTTTTGGAAAAATCTGAAAGTAAGTCAATGAGTTATGAATTATGATTTTAATGGTTTTATTGAGGTATAAACCTAAGAATAAATTATACTTAGGTTAGTTTTTAGATAGGATTGATTATGTGATGAGGATAATGGAAAAATACCTGGGATTGTCATGAACCTGCATTGTGCATATTTTATTACATATATGTGCATTATTAAACACTTATAATTGTGCAAATTGTGATATATGTGTATGTTTTTTGATATAGAGGAGCAACAGGAACGTCAACCTCCAGACGTTGCCGGAACTTCCAGACATTAGCTTTGGAAGCGACTTATGAGTAACCTAGACGGTCTCACTCAATAAATTGTTTGTTTTATACCATGTTTGAATTATGAATGAATTTGATTTTATTATGTTGACTCGGGACAATGAAGGTCCGATGATTGTGATATATGAATGAGATATTGAAGTGCTACTTATATGTGAATGTGACGAACTAAATGTTTCATGACATGAATGATTATGAGAGATGCATTCCATACATGAATGCATAATCAGATAATGAGAGTTGTGACCTGAGTAGTCACCGAAACCGAGCTTAAAGCTGCAAATGTAATTAAGAGCCAAATGATCACTATATAAAATGAGCCATATATTTCCAACGGATAAGGGACAGTATGAATGAGCCCGGTATCCACAATAGATAGGGATAGTTTAAGCACCCGTTCACAACAACGTAATAATTAGAAAAGAGTCACATGAGCATTTCATATGTATTTTATTAAGCATGTTGGATTGATTGAAATGCAAAATTGTCTACTCTTGAGTGAGAATGTGATATGTGATGAATTATGCAAAGTTGTGAAATATATATTATATGTATTGATGTGATGCATAAATTGAGTGGACCATCGATGATGGTTATCTCATTGAGTTCGCAAAACTCACCAAAATTGCAACGTTGACTTTTAAGGAAGGAGGGACGACTTTAGCTACTGAGGGAAAATTTTACTTTTGGGAACAAGAAGAAATGACTCAAAGGTCGGTCAGCTAGATATGGACAGATTAGATAGATTTTGTATATTTTCTTTTTATGTAGCACTTTTTGTATTAGGCTATGATGTTGTATAAGTATGAATGTTGAAAGATACATAGTAGACATTAGGTTTATATGAAATGAAATGAGGAAATTGGAATTTTAAAACATTGTGACTTTCCTTATGATGGTTATAAGAGAATAAAGATAGATGATGCCATGTTATGTGAATGTTGTGATTGAACGTAGTGCGCCATTATCATTGGTTATGTACTGGAATGTCCTCAGGGTGTTCCAGTATGTACCCTAGGGTAATGGGGCGCTACATTTGGTGGTATCAGAGCAGAGTTTGGCATCTATAGGAATATCTAGGAATGTTAAGCATGAAATATCGTGAGAAATACGGATAATGATTAAAGTTATTATTTGTTATAGGTCATCTGCCATAGGTGATCAAGCGGGGGAACCAACTGACCTAGGATCGATAGGAGACAGTAGGGAGTCCTTAGTACCTCGAACATAAAAGATGCCTTTTAGAGTTCCCAAGAGAAGGGAAAGGAGGTATGATAGGTTGTGAAAGCAGGGAGATATAGATTTCTATGGCAGCACAGACCCGGTTAAGGCTAAAGCATGGTTAGAAAGGATAGAAAGGGTTTTTGATCAGATGGACTATGAGTCAGACGAGAGGTTCGACTATGCAGTGTCTCTACTACAGGGCCCAGCTTATTAATGGTGGAAGACTATCCCAGGTAATATCACCAGGCCTTACCACCTGAAGTGGGAAGACTTTCTAAGGGTCTTCAAAGAAAACTACATGCCCAAGATCTTTTTGGACCGAAAGATGAAGGAGTTCCTGGATTTAAAGCAGGTTACGATGTCAGTGGCAGAGTATGAGATCAGGTTCAATGAGCTGATAGGGTACATTATCGCTTTGATTCCTACTGAAGAAGAAAAGTGTAGGAGGTTTGAGGATGGACTTAATATGGAGATCAGAACAAGGTTGGCAATTTCCAACTTGAGTAGTTTCACCGAGTTAAGAGCTACTTCCATCAAAATTGAGCAGCTACTGGTGAGAGACAAGCGGAGACTGATCAAGGGTCCAGAATGAAGAGGTCTAGTGAGAGTCAGAGTAGTTCTGGAAGAAGATTCAGTAAGCACTAGAACAAAGATTTCAGACCACTAGCTAGATCAAGATAGTCAGGATTCAGATAGAGGGGTGATTTTGTGCAATCAGGCAGTAGAAGTGATACAGTGTAGAGTCAGTTGCCTCCGTGTAAGCATTATAGGAAGAGGCACGATGGTGATGCTAGAAATTTTCTGGAGCTTGCCTTAGGTACGTCTCTTTAACCACCAGAATAGAGATTGTCCTACTGCTTTGAGAGCTCAGTTTGGTATAAGTGGGAGATTTAGGAGTGATGCTACAGTCCAGCAACGCCGAGGTAGTGGGTCCAGACAAAGAGGTCGAGGTAGAGGCAGAGTGAGCTCTGGGAGTTCTTCTATAAGGACAGAGGTGCGAAGTAGCCGACCACAGTCCCAGGCTCGAGTCTATGCTATGACCAGGCAAGAGGCTCAGGACTCTCCAGACGTTGTTGCAAGTGTACTTCTTATTTATGATCATCAGGCATTTGCATTGCTAGATCCAGGATCTATGCATTCCTTTATTGCACCACATCTAGCATATAGGCTGCATTGTTTTAAGGAGTTACTACAGTGTAGATTAGAGGTAAACACACCAATAAGTAGTACTATAGAAGAGATTTACAAGGGGTGTTTGATTCGGATTGATCAAGCAGAGTTGGTGGCAGATCTAATTATATTACAGCTGAGAGAGATAGATATTATCTTAGGTATGGATTAGCTAATTGCTCATAGGGCTATCATGAATTGCTATACCAAGGAGGTAATACTAGAATCTTCTGGTCAACCAAGGGTAGTATTCAGAGGAATTAGTCAAGTAGTGCCAGCCAGGATGATATCCTTTATAAGTGCATTGAGGTTGATGCAGGGTGGATGTGAGGCCTATCTGGTCCACGTCATTGATACTAGAGCTGAGCAGAATGTGCAGGACATTTCCATGGTTAGGGAATTCCTAGATGTGTTTTCTGCCGAGCTACCTGCTTTACCTCCAGATTGGAAAACATAGTTCACCATTGATCTAGTTCGAGGTGTTGCTCCTATATCTATCCCTCTATATAGGATGGCACTTGTAGAATTGAAGGAGTTATTGGAAAATGGTTTTATTAGACTCAGGGTTTCACCTTAAGGAGCTCCAGTGTTGTTTGTAAAGAAGAAAGATGGGACTTTAAGGTTATGCATCGATTATAGGCAGCTAAATCGGGTGACAATGAAGAACAAGTACCCGTCGCCTAGAATTGATGATTTACTTAATCAGTTATAGGGAGCTCGTATTCACTAAGTTGGATTTAAGATCAAGGTACCATCAGTTGAAGATAGCAAAGGCTGATGTACCTAAAAGTGCATTCAGGAGCAGGTATGGACACTTCGAGTTTTTAATTGTGTTGTTACTAATACCCTGACAGCATTTATGGCCTTAATGAATAAGGTGTTTTAGCCCTACTTGGAAGGATTCGTGATTGTATTTATCGATGAAATTTTAGTATATTCCAAAAGCAGAGAAAAACATGCTAAACATTTGAGTCATTTTACAGATTATGAGGAAGCAAATGTATACCAAATTCAGTAAGTGTGAATTTTAGCTAGATCAAGTAGTGTTTCTGGGACATATAGTGACTGGAAAAGGCATACAAGTGGCTCTAAGGAAGATTGAGGCAGTAATGAATTGGGAAGCTCCGAGGAATGTATCTAAAATCTGAAGCTTCCTAGGATTGGCCTGGTATTACCGTAGGTTTGTTGAGGGGTTTTCTTTGATCTCAGCCCCTCTGACAAAACTTTTGATGAAGAATTTAGTGTTCAGATGGAATATGGAGTGTCAGAAGAGATTTGAGGAGTTGAAACATCGGTTGACTACTCTATTCCATCGAGGATTGGAGAATATGTGGTATATAGTAATACTTCATATCAAGGATTGGGATGTGTGTTGATGCAGTATGGCAAAGTGATTGCCTATACATCAAGATAATTAAGGTATCACGAGATTAATTATTTAGTACATGATTTAAAGCTAGTTGCAGTTGTTTTTGCTTTAAAGATTTGGAGACACTACTTATATAGAGAGACCTTCCATATTTATACAGATCATAAGAGTATGAGGTATTTGTTGAGACAGAAGGAGTTGAACTTGAGACAGAGGAGATGGATTGAGTTACTAAAGGATTATGACTACACGGCTCAGTACCACCCAGGAAAGCTAATGTGGTGGATGATGCTTTGAGCAGAAAGTTTAATACCAGTGCAGCTCAGATTCAGTTATCGAGGTTACCCAACTTGATTCATTTGAGAGCTTTGAATGTGGAGTTGAATCTGGAGCAAGATGAGGCACTGGTTGCTACTTTGAAGCTGAGACCAGTGCTATATGATAGAATCTGAAAAGTTCAGAGTAAAGATCCCGATATGGTGACACTTATAGAGAAAGTGAAGATGAATCTGAATTTCGAGTTTGAGTTGAGGGATAATACATTGTGGTTGAAACAGAGGTTGTGTGTTCCCAATGTGGAGGATCTGAGGAAGGAAATTCTTGAAGAAGCTCATATGGCCGCCTATTCTATACATCCTAATACTACCAAGATGTATAACACACTTAAGTAACATTTTTGGTGGCCCAAAATGAAGAAGCAAGTGGTGGAGTATGTATCTAAGTGTATAACATGCCAGCAAGTTAAGGTTGAGCACCAAGCTCCAGTAGGGAAGCTACATTCGTTACCCATTCTAGGGTAAAAATGGGAACGGATCACTATGGACTTTATTATGGGATTGCCTAAGACTTTAAGGCAGAATGATGCGATATAGGTTGTAGTGGACCGATTGATTAAGTCGGCCCACTTCTTACCAGTAAGATAGAATAACTCACTAGATCAGTTAGCCCGAAGATATGTAAATAAGGAAAAATTTTGAAATTAAATCATTAATCTTAAAACGATATGCAATGTAACTAAATTCTGGAAAAAAAAGATAAAGAATTAAATAGACTTTATTAATAATGAATTATGACATAGTTTGAATCATTAGTCTAGTCAATCTTTAGAAAATTTTTCTTTTACAAGTCTACCTTTAAATTAGATCATAACTAATGACCACAAGCCCCCATGAATCAATTTCTTTTTAGAAATTAAAATATGAACAAATTTGTTCTTACAAAATAGTCCACGTCTTTCATCCCATTATAAGTAAAACATTTACCTAACATTTATAACTCCTTATGGCCCACGATAACTTAGTTTTTTTTGTTCTAATGCCTATGTTATAATACTGTAAATTAACTTTAGATGACATTCATGCATGCGCTTATATTGATCAATTCTGGTCGTTGCATGTCCTTCTTTTAGTCAAGGATTTGCTCAATTGATTTAGGGATGTCAACTTATCCACTTCAAAGCTTCTTCTCTTCTCCATAAAAGAGTTTGATCCATCTCCACTTAACGTTGTGCTTATTCAAGTATTTGCATTAAACCAAATATTTCCTATCTTGCATATGTTTCAACTTTGCATGATTTAAGTATTTTTATTAATAAGATTAATACTCTCTTCCTGTATTAATTGTCTACTCTCCTGCTTGTGTTAATCCACCTTAATTACATAATACGCTTGCATATTTGCATTACCTGCATTGCTACCTAACTTGAGGGGACTGTGGAATTCTCCATTTAAAATCTATTTCTCAATTGTACTTTAAATGTTATTGATAAGTTTTTAAATGTTATTGATAAGTTCTTAGCTACTCTCTTATAAAGTTCATTATTATAACAGTTAAGTTTTATGAACCTTTCGATTTTATTGTGATTACTACTACACCATTAAATTAGATTTTGGTAAGTAAAAGAAGGAATTAAACAATTGTATAATTCCTTTATTTGTGGCCATATTTTGGAGGTTTAATGACATTTATAAAACAAATGATTTACTATTTCCTCATCTTGGTCACATAGCACATAAGTTTTTAAGATTCTAAGGAATTTCTTCATCCTTGCTAATATGCTTAGTTCCCCTTGATTGTTAGCCATAACATATTTGATGCTTTAAGATAGGGATGATTATACCAAACTAACTTCTGTTATGGAGCTTTATTGATCACACTCTTTAGTAAATCTCTGCATGATTGATTGGTGACTTCACCATTTCTACTTTGCCTACATTTGATTTGGTCCTTTTTATTAGTGGTCAGATGCATTAAAAGCAGTTTTCCATTGTTTGCAAGTGCATTTCCATGTGCTGTTAATGCTTCATGGATTGAAATTATTAGCATTTGTCCAATGGTCTTTGAAATGTTCTTTGGAAACTAGATATGAGAACACCAATATACATGTAGATTGTTAAGCACAACTTTTATGAGTTAGATTCTACATGTTATGGAAAGGCATTGAAAATTCTGGATAGATGTTCTTAATTTTATATTCTTAACAAGTGATTTGAAGTTAGTGAATGAGAGTCTTCTAGTATGTACTAGAATCCCTAGATAATAGACTGAAGGATTTGATAACTTCACCCCTGATAAACAAGCTAACAATCTTGCAATCTCCCCTACATTAATAAATACAATGAGAAGGCTTTTCTATTTGTTAATGACTTATCCAAATAAGGTTTAAAAGTTTTGAGAGATGTCATTAAAATGCTTATAAAGAGTTAGGACCAACTTTAAGGAGAAGAATTAAATCATCAACGAATGAGAGATTTGAAATTCCCATCACTTTGCACTTAGAGTGAAACATGAAGTTGCGATCCTTATTGATCATGCTCTTGATTAACCTTACCAGTACCTTCATTACAAGTGTGAAAAGGTAAGGGGATAAGTGATCCCCTTATCTTATACCCTTTGCACCCTTCAGCAACTTGGTTAGTTCTCCATTAATAAGGATTCCATATGAAACAATGGTGAAGCATTGAGAAATCTACCACATTAATTGGTCAGGAAAACTAAAAACTTGTGAAGTATGAATCATGAAATTACAATCCAAGGAATCATAAGCATTGTGGAAGTCAACTTTAATTGCATAATTCTTACATGATTTTTTCCTTGAATAAATTTCTGAGAAGTTGTTAAACAGTAAGGATATTGGGTGATAGTTATTCAAGGAGTTTAGAGATTGTACCTTAAGTATAAGACATATATGTTTTCCATTCCTAAAGAACATCATCACAACATTAATCACCATTATTTTGGTATAGTTCCATGTCTTTTAAATGAAAATTGCATTGAAGCCTTCTTAACCCAGAGCTTGATTGTGATTAGAGAAAATAAGTTACTTTATGCCTCTATTGCTTCAATAGGTTTCACTAAAAACATGTAAAAGCTAAGCAAGTACTTGAATCCCAATGAAAGATTTAAAGATAGAAACTAAGGATGAAGACTTAATGTTAGAGTGAATAGATTTAGCAAAAAGTTGTGAACTTTATGATGTAGGTCCTTTTCTAAAGCTAAAATTCTTCCATTCAATTTTCAAAAAAGATACGTTATTATTATTTCTTCTTTCCTGGATTGATTTATAGAAGAATTGTATATTCTTGTCTCTATTTTTTAACCATAATGCTTTGGA
This sequence comes from Erythroxylum reticulatum, assembly GCA_025504915.1. NCBI lineage: Eukaryota > Viridiplantae > Streptophyta > Magnoliopsida > Malpighiales > Erythroxylaceae > Erythroxylum > Erythroxylum reticulatum. Next base: position 24,423,123 of record JANSVA010000006.1, on the reverse strand, counting down.
CCTTCATTTCAATTAAAAATATGTTGTTCTCAACCATAAGATTGTAGTGCATTATTTCCACTTTCTCCTTTTTTTGTAATTCTTTGCTCTAATCCCATATAGAGCCTTTTGAATCAATTATAGCTTATTCTTGGCCTCTTATATTGTTGTCTAAGTGTGAAGATTCTTTTTGCAACTAATTTCTTCAATTAATCCTTTATAGATTGTAACTTTTTCATACATCTAAATAAACTGCTTCCTTTGAAATGTGTTTGAATATCCTTGATTAAAGCCTCTTTGAAACCTTTTACTTCAAGAAAATAATTATTGAAATGGAAAGGAAAGCTTTTAATATACACTTTAAACATGTTTTGAATCAATATAGGAGTGTGGTATGAAAGTAAATGGTTATTGAAAATAGCTTACTTTTAGGGAAAGCTTATAACCATTAACCATTCACTAACGCTATATCAAGCTTCTTCCTTATGAAATATCTTCCTTCTTTCTTTTTATTCCAAGTATAAAAGAGTCCTTCCATTTTAAGGTCCATTACTTGAACATTACTATTGCATTCTAGTAATTCGTTTATATGGTTCCTTGTATTGAAGCTCCCTTCAACTTCAGAAGTATTCATCATGCAATTGAAGTCCACCATTAACAACCAAGGCTCAACCATAGTTTCCCCTATTTTCTTTATTTTACTCTATAGAAACTTTTTTTTCTGAAATGTGAAGTTAAGGCATATATAAAGGTCAATTGAAACTTTTTGAGACAAATCCTTATTTTTTCTTGAATATGAATCAGTTGTTCCTTTAACACTAGTGGAGTGATTTCTAATACATCAGGATCATATGAGAATATTATTCTCCCGTTATAATGACAAGACTAATTGGAAATTATATGCCAATGTTTCTTAACAAAACAATTATTTTGCTTTATCTTTGTTTCTTAGAGGCCAAAGATGAATGCTCTAGAGCTAGTTCTTAGATATAAATAAAATGCTAGAGACATAGAAAGCAACACAAGGAGACCAAAAGGTAGCAGAGATGAACAAAAATATGAGGTGGAAAGGAAAAATGAACTAAAGCTAGAGACAAGAAGAAAAACTAGAAGAATTTGACTAACTGAAGCAGGAAAGAAAGGCTAAAAATACAAGGAGAAAAAGAAACAAGATGTATAAGCCATTACAACCAAGGAAGATCATTAGCATAAGGGCCAAAGGAGCCATGCACACAGATGGTAAAATTAGAGAGAAGATGCGAATCAAAACATTATGAAGACCTTATAATTTACTTTTGTAACATGTTTTTATAATTAGTAATCAAATTTTTGCAAAAAATTGTGAAAGGGGTTATCTTCATTCGTTATAAGGGATATTTTTCAGCTCTTTCTACTCATTAATTTACTTAGGGCTCCAGTTACTAATTTTTATCAATTTTTAATCTAGTGAGCTTTTTCTCTTTATTGAAATTTCTACATGGGTGCCTACTTTTACTAATTATTTTTTCCCTTATTGTTAAAGATGTTAATTGGAACATATTACCCCCCAGCTATGTTATGTAGGTGGAGCATAGTCAAGTGGAAATTTTATGAAGTAGTTTAGTGGAGGAGGTGGCTATTGTGATAAGAAAGGTGACCCAGATATTTGAAGGTTCGGATAATTACGATAAACTTGAGCAAATGTCACTTACATAATGTAAGCCATTATTAATAAAGAAATAAGAGGATAAGCACAAGAAAATTGAAGAGATCGTAGATTGATCAAAGTTCTTTCTTCGACTTGATTCTTCTTCTGATTTTTAATTCACCAAGTCTGATTCGACTTGGTGAATGGCAAAGACTACATCCATTTAATTAATTTTATCTTTTTTCTTCTCTTAGTAGATTCTTTAACAATTATTTTACTTTTTCTTTCTTTATTGCATTGTCCAAGACTTCACAATGAATGATTAACCTTTTTTTGGAAAATAAATAATTCATTATAAAAGTAAAAATAGGAAGCAAACAAAAATCATTATGTTTAGATAAAATAACCCCAAGACTATCTTATAATACATCCAGCTTGAATAATAGCATAACTAAAACCATTTACCTGCGAAAGTCATTTGTCCAACTCCACTAACAAATGGAACTTGATGGCCATGTCCATGTAACAAAGGCTAGAATTTTAATATGAGAATAAAGGAGACCTCTTCATCTATGGCTCTTTGACTCGCCTTTAAGATAAGTTTAGGAGTTCCCAGGAGTTACTACCAGTTATCTCATCGTCTATAGATGCTCAATCATGCCCTAGGTATGTGAGACCCTAAACTTTTATTGGAAGTTAGAACTATTATATGTGAAATGTTGGAAGTTAAAAGTGAAAAATGTAGTTGAAACATGTTCACTAAGTATGCTTTGGTGTTTTAGCCATAACCTTTTCCCTAGTTATCCAAATAAGGTGATTCTTAATTTGTATTAAACTAGAGACATAGGGATACAAATTATCTGATGCAATTGAGTTTTAATTTAGTCCCTAAGAAATTCAATTTTTGGATGGAAGTTAAGCACAGAATATTGTTTCAGTATAAGAATAGTTCGAAAATGTTTGGGGTATAACTTTCAAATTTCCAAACCAAATTGAATGATTTTGGTGTCATTAGATACTATCAAATTCCTTCAATTTTTCCATGATCATTAGTTAAGGAGTTAGAAGTATAAGATGTTTGTTTTAATAGACATAAAGGGTAAAATTGGAAGGACAAGGTAAATGAAGGGCAAAATGGGAAAAGGGCCAAATAAAAAGGGCTTGAAATAAGAAAGAAGGAGGAGAGGGTTGTGAGAGGCCGAAAGAAAGAAGAAAAAACGTGGAAGAAGAGAGGAGGGAGAGAGAGTTCGTGAGAGTGTGCAAGAGAAGCTTAGAAAGAAGAAGAAAGAAGAAGAAATCAAGCTTGTCAAGGTAAGTTAATCTTTTTTCTTCTTACTTTGTTAAAGAAAGAGTTAGAGAGAGAAAGGAGTTTTTATGCAAAGAATGGAGGGTTTGGGTTGGAAGAAGATGATTTAAGACAACCCATTTGATTTTAGGGTTTCTAAACTAGGGTTTAGCTTTTCTAACCTAAATGGACTATGGGTAGGTTAGATTTGAGCTTGATTTATATTGATTGCAGTTTTATGATTATGGAAGTTTTAGGAGGAATTCCATTTGAATGTGGATTACACAAACATAGGAGAGAATTTGCCTAATCACATAATAACTATAAATAAAGTATCCACCTTATTTTGCTTGAAATTCAATTGTTGCGACTTGATTGGAAATGCATGTTACATTGTGATTATGTTATACCTTGAAAGAGGTTATAACATTTTGAATTAAACGAAAGAAGAAAAAGCATGAAAATATGAGCATATGATAACATGATTTTGAGCATAATTGTGTGCTTTTGTTTAGGAGAGAGTGGAACCATTATGTTCATCACGTGCACGTTGACAAGAGCCTTTTCCTGATTGTCCGCTTGTGGCATATGAGCTCTGAAAATGGACTCATTATATTCATGGTGCAAGCTTCGGTTTCTCCATTCTATTTTCATGGAACCCTCGATCCATTGGTTTGTTCATTGCATCTTTGAATTGTCGAGTATGACGCATTTGAGTTATTTGCTTAATGGCTAAAGTCTATGATATGTGGTATGCATAAATTACTTAATTATGAGTTTTTGATCTAAATTGGTGAATCATTTGAATTACTAGATATATATATATATATAACCCATCATTTTCCTCCTCAGGTGCTGATCGAGAAGATTAGCGATCCTTGCAAGGCAATTGGACAAACTTCGAGATAGTTAGCTTTTGCCCTAAGCAAGTTCGAACAGTATTGGATAGCTTATTAAGCACGCCAACCATTGATCATCCAATGTATTTTGTATCTTGTGTTAAGCTTTTGATGTGTATGTTGATATGTAAGTAAAGTTGTTCAAATATTTTGTAACATCCCATTACTTGTGAGAAGGGTAGAATAGTAATGTTGAGTGGTCAGTGGGTGTTTAGAAACGCTTGATATGTTCATGCATACACATACATGTGAATAGTAAATTTTGCATATGAAAAATGACTGTACATGCATTCATGACATTTCCCGGTATAAGTATTACGAAATATGATTGTAAATAAATGTGATTTACGTGTATGAAAAATTGTGTTGGAGAGGGTCATTGGGAGTTTTGAATTTTTGGAGAATTTTAGAAATTATTTTTCTGAAATTTCGGGATAATTTTTAGACTAAAAAAATGCCAAGTGGCAGAATAATGGTTTACTGGTAGTAGAAATTACTGTCCAATGGCACTGAAAATTTAGATAAATGATTGTAGGATTTTTTATTTGAGCCACTAGAATTTTGGAGAAAAATTGGAGTAGAAATTGAATTGTTTTTGGAAAGGAAATAAAAGAGGGCCTAAGCATGTGACAT
>JANSVA010000006.1:24389403-24399662 GCA_025504915.1 Erythroxylum reticulatum | reverse complement strand
AGTAAACATAACACTTTATCATGCACCATACTTGAACATCTAAAGATGCAATGCATAACAAACGGCTCGAGAGTTCCATGAAAACATAATGGAGAAATCGAAGTTTACCTCATGAACAAAATGAGTCTAATTTCGGAGCTCATATGCCACAAGGGAGCAGCCAAGAGAAGGCTCTTGTCAACATGCACGTGATGAACAAAATGGTTCCACTCTTGCCCAAACAGAAGCATATTATCACGCTCAAATCATTTTATGAAATGTTTTCATACTCTTTCCTTTCTTTTCGTTTATACGAAATGATATGACCGAATATCAAGGCATAACATGCTCAAAATCTCAATTCTATTTTATCAAAAATGTCATATTTCTTTCCATACATAACTTAAAATGGATCATAGTAATTTAGAACTTAGCAATTTCATTTTCAAGCATATCACATACACACACATAGGTAAGAATTTGCCCAATTACATAATAACTATAAATACATTACCCACCTAATAGGCTTGCAGAAATCCAAGTCAAGCTTGCTTTTCTCCTTGCTCTTAGGTAGGATTCCCTTAGTTTCCTAACACAACCAAGGTTCCATTCAAAACCAACATTCCAATAAAATTTTATAAACTTCAGAAAAATCATAGAATCGCAATAAATACAAATGAAACTCAAATCTAACCTACCCACAGTCCATCTAGGTTAGAAAACTTAAGATCTAGTTTAGAAATCGTAAAATCAATTGGGTTCCCCTAATCCATCTTCTTCCCACAAAACCTCTTTACTATCTAACTCCTTTATCCTTAATACAACCCATTCCTTTAATAAAGCAAGAAAAAGATGGCTAACCTACCTTAACAAACTTGATTTCTCTTCTCTTCTTTTTTTTTCACTGAAACTTCTCTTCTTCTCTCATATTTTCGTTTCTCTCTTCTTTCTCTTTGGTTCTTATGATACTTCTCTCTTCTTCTAATACAAACCCATTATAATGGTCTTGTCCCCATTTTACCCTTCATTTACCTTGTCCTTCCCATTTTGCCCCTTCTTTCATCTAATCCATTTACTAACTACTTTAAGCTAACTTACTTCTAATCTTCCCATATTAATTCTAACTTAATTCAAATCCTTCCATCAATTTCGAATCTCTATTTATACCACTAAATTAATGACTACATTCAAAATTAATCCAAAAATGGAATAATCAACCAAAACCTAAATAAAAAGCTAAATAACAAATCACAAAAATTGAAAAAAAAATTCGGGTTCCAACAGAGATCATGCTTCCTACTGCTACTAAGTTTGCAATTACATTTATTACTTTAAAAATGTTTATAAATATAAAAACCTTCAAAATTTAGTGACAAATAAATATTTTTCAAGTCATAAGTTATCAAAGAGTGTGAAAGAAAAAGAAGTTTATGCTATTATTCTAAATAATAAATTTTGGGATACCTGGAGAAGCCATCTTTAAGGTATATAGATGATGGTATATATAGAGCTCGTAAAATACTTATGAGTCTTTTTAAAGGGAAGGAGAAATTGTACAAGCCTTATATAAATATTCTTGACCGACCATGGGATAAATATCTTACTCAAAAGGTCCACTTAGTAGTTTATTTTCTCAATAATTCTTGTTTATATAATGGAGACAAATGTACAAATGATATTATAGGCAGTTCCTTTGATATGATTGAATGCAAAATGTATTTTTTTTATTCAAGACCAATCATAGAGGAAAAATGAATCACATCTAAGTCACTATTCTATGTATAATGGGGATTATTTTACTTGGAGTAACAAGAAACAAAGTGAATGGAATTTGAGGAAAAAACTAGATAGAGCTCTAGTTAATGATCTCAGGTTGATGGCTTTCTCTCTAAGAAAGGCCGGCTTTAATAATCCCCTACTATCTAACCATTCCCCTATCTTGACATTAAACATCCTCTCTTCTCATAGGAGAGACTTCCCCTTTTGCTTCAATAACTATCTTATAGGAATGGAAGATTGTAAAGAAGCAGTAATTAGAGGTCTAAGCTTAGTAGTAAAAGGGAATAAATTATTTGTTTGGTTGGCTTATTTATAGACCATTGGTCACCCTTTCTTTTCATTCAAATATGAGCGCAAAATTAGTTAAAAATCAGGGGCTTACTTAGGTGCTCTTTTCTAAGGACAATCTTATTCTCTTCTCCTTTTCCTCGAAAGTAGTAGCACTCAAAGTTAATGAAGAGGGCCCCAAACTTGTTTCTCAACATCCTTTGTTTCCTTTATCCAAGTAGCTTAAAATAAACTTGGATAGTGTCAAGGTTCATAACATTCCTTTATGGATCAATTTTCATAATGTCCTATTAGAGTATTGGACTACTCAATGTCTAATATTATTGGTAAGCTTTACTGGGAAGCTTCTATATGTGGATGAAAATAATGTTACAAGAAAAAGAATTAGCTATACTTGTATTTATATAAGTGTTGATCTCTCAAATGATTTGCCTAATGTGATATCTATAATGAAGCTGAGAGTAGAAAACAATCTCTTTGAATAAAATGTCATGATTTCTTACCAACAGAAACCCCCTCTCAAAGCTTAAGAGAAGATATGGAGACCTAATGGTAAGAATTTTCGTAAGGAAGATTAAAAATAAGCTTGTGGGATTCGAAGGAACTGAGGATAATGTTGATAAATCTTAAATTTTTTAGTGGAGATACAAATGCAAATTCTTTCCCTTCTATTCTAATGGATGGTACTCTTGAACATGTTCTTAATAAGATTGTTATTCCTTCTAAAAGAAATATGAAGGAAGTTTTTGTAAGTAATGTGGTAAACCCATGAGTAAACTTGGAGCAAAATGTGAAGAGTATAGATATAACTCCTATAGTTTGCACTCAAGACACGATTCCAGAGAGTGATATGAACAATGACGTGTTATTTCAAAGTGTTATGAGGAGAAAACCTAAGAGGAGAAGTAGGAAAGTAGGCTCTAAAGTTAAACTCAAATAGTATGAATATTATATGAATAGGCTTGAACTACCTAATCAAGCTCAGTGCTTTGTGGGATTTTTTCACGAATGAAAAGCCTTTGTTCTTAGGTTTTTTGGAAACAAAGATAAAGCTAGAAATTTTGAATAAATTGGAAATATTGGGGCCTCACTGGAAATTTCTCTCAAATCACTCTCATCATATCTATAGAAGAATTATTATCTATTATAGTTCTGATTTGTTAAAATGGAGGAGTTAAAATATAATGAGTATATTATACATATGAGATTATTTTTCTCCCATGAGAAATGTCAAAATCTTTTCTTCTTTTGTGTATGGTTACAATCTTACTTTTCAAAGAAATAATTTATGGAGCATTTTGAAAGTTATGTATGGAAGATGTAATAGTCCCCAGTTAATCTGTAAAGACTTTAACTCTACCTTATTTAGACCAAAAGTTAACGGCAACTGCAATATAAAAAATTATTCTAAAGATTTTAAAGTTTGTGTTAATCAATTAGGGATTACTGATTTGAAGTATGAAGGTTATAGTTATACATGGAGCAATAAATAGAGAGCTAAATGGTTCATTAAGAAAATGTTACGAGATATCAGAGCAGTTACATAATTGTATGAATGAAAATGGAGTTTTCTCCATAAAGACCTTGGAGAAACCAATCTGTTTTTACATTTCAAATTGATTATTGCTGCGTGTATTAATGTGAAACATGCTTGCCATTGAAAAATGGAATGAAAATGATTTTAGGGGCCAAAAAAGCCACCTAGAAGTCCCAAAAAATTGCCATTTTTTAACAAATGCAATGAGAGGTGAAAGAAGTTGTCAAGCATGTGTGGCACATGCATGCCTAACAGTTCCGACCACCTAAAGGCAGTTTATGTTTAGCATGTTTGGTTGGTATTGAAAACAGATTGAAAATGAGTTTTGGGGATCGAAAAAGTCGCCTAGATGTCCCAGGAAATTTCCATTTTTCAACAACTACAGTAAGAGGTGAGAGAAATTGTCAATTGATTGTGGCATATGTGTGCCCAACAATTCCAACCACCCAAAGGCGGTACATGCACCAAACGAATGATGAAAGAGGGATGTGTCACATGTCAAGCGTGTGTGGCACACGCGTCAGAGATAATACGTGAGTTTGCACATAAGGCATGTACACCACAAGCACCTAAAAGGTAATGGCTGTAGAAAACGGACTTGATGCACTCGTCATCCACCCATGCGTAGTGTTAACGCATTGCAGACATGTTGTTGATGTCAACGCTACATTACTTACTAACGTCAACACACTACGAGACAAAAAAACTCAAAATTTTCAAAATTCACTAAATGGTCCCTTAAGAAATTTTAGGTCAATTTTAGGGCCCCATGAACTCATAAAATGAGTTTTTAATTTTTTCTGAATTTAGTACATTGGTAATAAACAAGGTTTAACTTTAGAAAAAAATTACATAAAGGTTATTAAAGCCAATTTTGAGTGAAATTTCATGCTTTGAAATTAAAATGAAAGAGGTAAATGTGATTTTGGTATCTCATGTGGAGCATTTATAGTTTGATATTGCATGATTACCACTCTGATTGAGATTTTTCTTATGATAAAGTCTTAAATAAAGTTAATTGATGATATTTGCAGCACCAGTATGTGATAATGAGAATGTGAATATGGATTTTGCATTTAATGATGGTACATTGTCACATATTATATGCCCATATAGAATGTGAGGATAATATATAGATGTATTCTTTATTTTTGTGGATCTGTTTGAGTACTAATGAGAATGTAGTCACCATACTGGCCTTTTAAATTAGTATTTAAACTGTTCTGCTTGCCTATTTAGGGATGTCCCTAGTCTTATGTTTGGTTATTCTACTCATAGGTATTAGCCTTATATGAGATTTTGAGATGTACTTAAAGGCATTAGATGGAGGAAGTCATTGCTTAAGTGATATATTCACCCACTCATGGTAAAGTCATAAGAGTATATGGTGTGTAATCTGATCACTTTTATGTGGAGATCTTATCTTCATGTATCTTTTGGGATAAGCCACCAGTCGTATTTTGGTATTCCTATAAATAGGTATATTCTGTGTAGTAGAAGACTCATCTCTAATTTCAGACATTTCTGCTAGTTGTTTCATCACTTGCTCTACTATGATGCCCGAATTTGCACCTTGCTACTCCGGCCAATAAATTTCATGATTATGATGGTCGTGAGTCATGCCAAGCCTTAATACCAAGCAATTATAATCCCTTGTAAACCCAAGAGACGGGCAATGCAATTGCAAGCTATTTTGGAAAAAGAATAAATGATAAATGGTTTGTATGCTATTAAGCAACTTTACCGAACTATTTTGTTCTCTTTTATTCTGTATTTGAAAGGCAATAAATAGTCTCCCAAACCAACATTACAATGAGAGGACATAGGAATTAACCTTTCACAAAACAGCTTTTGTTATTTTTCTATTAAAACTAGAAAAATCAAAATTAAAAATTAAAACAAATAAGTTTTTTTCACTAAATTGAAAACTAAATAAAAAATCAAAAACCAAAATAAAAACAAATAGGCCCTATGTTTAGTTTTGTTATTTTACTTAAATAAAGCCTTATTGATATTAACAGGTTTCGCTTAAGAAAAAATGGTTATGAGAGGCCTACAAAGAGAGACACATATATGTTCCTTAAAGATTGGGTGAGCTTCTCTTTTTAATCTATTGTATATATTTGTCTTTTGTGTTCACTTAACATTTTATTTTTAGTTTTTTTCATCATTTTATATTCTTTAGTTTGTTATATGTTTTATTTAGACTAGTCATGCATACATATTATGTCATTTTCTTTTCATTTATTCAATTGTGCTTTATAATCTTGAGATAATATTCGTTCTTAGTTTAATATGCTATGATTGGTCACTAATTTTCTTATGTGAATCGATGGCCTTATGGCATAGACTATCATTTTATTATGTCTTAGTATTATGTTCATTGAGTATATGGTTAGAATTTTGTCATTGAATAGTTTCACATCAATATCTTCTTTTATTCTTGTTTATTTCTTTATTTTTGCTAGTTGCTTACTTTTGTCTTTTTCTATCTTATTCTTACTAAATTGCAAGCTCTCATTATAAGTTTTAATTATGTTTTTTGGAGTTTGATTACCAAACTGATTTCTATTTACAATTATTAATTTATTTTTGAGTGTTTTGTTCATAATGACCCATGTCAAGAATAATGTCACATTTATTTTAGTCTTGCTATGTTTAATCATACTTTTCTACTTTGTATATTAAAAAAGGCTAATAATGTTTTAAAGCATGAGCCTAAAGCACTAATGGTAGACCCTAGCGACACAATCTTATATTCTTTTTCTTTTCAAGTCTAAAGTAAATTAAAGAAAGAAGAAAAATGAAGGTGGAGATAAAAGATTGTTTGTTTATTTAAATTTGTCTTATTTTTTAATGGCATGTAATAAATGTTTTATATTTTCCCTTTCATCACAGATAAATTAGGAACACTATTCTCTAGAAAGTTATAAAAAACTAGATGTTATGTTAGTTTATAGAATGTCTTGATTTTCATAAAATCTTAAGAAAAAGGTTCACAATTATCCAATATCCTTCTTTCTCAACCTAAAAATGGTTAAAATTAAAATCCGACTACTATTGTTTTCTAAGTTTTTTGAATGTGGGATTGTGGTATTGCATAGATTGAGGGGATTGAAATAATTAGGAATGAACAGTAGAGTTAGTAATAACTATAAGGCTAAATTAAATCCAAGACAAACTTTTTACCCCAACTTTGTTGACAACTCAAATCCCTTACCCAAAACCACAAGTCTAATTTTTCCTAAATTCAAACCTAAATACTTGAAAGGAGTTCTATCATAAATTTAAATAACCTAATGATAAGCCCAAGAAACCAAATCTATAAAGTTTAATCAATTAGTTTAGTCCAGTCAAGTAAATGTTTACACTTATCCAAGTTAAAATAATGCTTTATTTATTTAAAGTTCATTTTATTAAAAATCAGAAGAATTTTATTCAATAAAACACGATTTTATCCAAAAAATACATCATGTTAGGACTATCTCATTCATGTCACTTTCCTTTTAGCTTTTTAAATTTAATTAAGTTCATTTCATCTAAAATTGCATATCATATTAGGTTCACTTTATTTAAGACATTTTTATTTAGTTTTTAATTTTATTTCAAGTTTATTTTATAAATATTTTACTTAAAATTTTAATAATGATATACCTCTTTAGGATTCTTCCTAATGTTCTCCATTTTCCTAACCACCACATTCCTTTCTTACTGTTTGTAAGGCTTCCCTTACTTAAAATTTGTCATTATTTTCATGTTGCTCCTTATCTATAATTTTCTTGCCTAATTTGTCTTTTATTTAGGTTTTTCCTCCTTTTGAGGCTTGTTCCTCTAATTATTGTTGTTATACTATGCCTAGCTTAGCTCTTAATCTTTTAGTTGCTTCTTGTCCCTAGATTATGCTTCTCCCTCTAAAGTTCCTTTTCTTTTTGCTCTCTCCAATCCATAACTGAAAATCTTCTTGCCTATAATATCCTCCTATTAAAAAAACAAAATTTTAATTTCAAACCAAAATTTTTTGTATTTTGTTTCTTTTTTTAGCTCAATCGCCTAAGTTTAGTTGTTTCCAACTAAGATCCTTCGAAAAATCTTTTAGTTTTCCCATTCTTCCTTCCAGTTCAAACCCCCATATCGTCGCCTTTCAATAACTTGCCCCTCCTCTTACCCTCTCTTTAGCCAATCCCTTAACCCTTCCCTTCCAATCCCTCTTATCTTAAACTCAATCTCTTCTCATTTTCTCAACTTTACCTCTAAAGTCTAGAAGGCTACTTATTCTGCTCCCATAAGCTTTATGCCATAGAATGCTAAGTCCCCTTAGTTTTAAGTAGTTAGGGACCCCTCACCTTTTGATAAGCTTTGTTATATCACTCCTACTTTTATAGATGTATTATTATTGTTAACTTTAATGGAAGTCTCAAAAGTTGGTGCTTCCAAAATGGTCAACTTACTTGGTTGAATTTTTTATAGATAAGAGACCAACTTATCCCATTATGAATGCTTAGATTTAGTAACAATGAAAAAATTAGGATTATAAGAAGTTATTATCAATAAGAGCAACCTCTTTATTTTTAAAATTGATTTAAAAGCCTACATCTAAATAATATTTGAAGATGGACTTTAACATATCAATAATAAACATGTATTTCTAAAATAGTGGGACCCCAAATAGAGAAATTAAGGATGAAACATGTATCAATTTGGATCAATAACCATAAAGTTCGACTATTAATCTGAAAGAATATATTATTATGAATTAATAGAATTAGAGGACTATAATGGAAAATAAATGTTGGTTAAATGTCCTTCCAACCATAGTTGCAAAGATTATTCATAACTTCATGTTGAGATTTTAAGCAATGAAATTGAAAACAATCAGATTAATGAAGGAACTATAGAAAACTCAGCAAGTACATAGGAAGAATCAATGACACAAAAGTATAACAACCACCCAAAAGCTACTTAGGTGATCACTTTATCAAACTAGCAAGGTGGAAATATTGAGAAAGCATTACATGATAGATATAATTATATGAACATAAGAATCAACACTTATGATATTAGTAATTCACCCCAAACTACTAATGGATATCCCAAAAAGGTAGACACTCCAAATTTGAGGAAGAAAGGCATCAAAGATCAAATGACCTTATAAGAGGATTTCTAAATGGTAGTGATGTGAGTAGGAGTAACGATCACCATGGAGATGGCGTGCGTGATGGAGGTTAGCTTGTCATTCCAGTTGGACCTATGTCCAGAGCTAGGACCAAGAGACTCAAAGAGGCTTTTTATATGCATGTGGGCTTTTATCTTGAGAGGATGGCGAGCTCCAAGCCTATTGGAGGAGAGTTTAATAGAATTGAGCCCAAACTAATCCATTTAACTCAAATCCTTGGACCGAATACACTTGGAGCTTGAAGACAAGAAGACTTGGGTTATTTTAATGCTTCATCACTTAAGCCCAATGAGTGTTTGGTGCGTCACTTATTTTATTAGTGGGAGTGGGTTATTTAATTTACTTAAGCCCAAGAGCATATGGATCCAGTAGTGGCGCTACACATCAAACTTATTTATCTAGTTTTTGGACTTTGTTTATTTTGGGCTTCAATGTATTTTTAGCCCAACCTTTTATTATTTAACCTAGGTATAAATATGTATCTTTAGGTCAAATTTTCAAAACTTTTAGATTAGAATAGCTGGAGTGCTGTCGACTTCAATAGGGAGAAACATTATTCTCTTATTCTTATTACCTTTTGAACCATCTTTTACTTATCAATTGTTTTCCCAATTGTGGCGTGTTGATTGTTTATTTCTCTTGGTTTTATTTTGATCATTGGGATTGTTTGGAACAAGTTTCCAAGAGGTATTGTAGAAATCAAACCTTTCGTATCCTTATTTTTTCTTAATTGTTAAATTCGAAATTTCCATCCTTCTTAATTCCTTAAGGTTGAAAACACACCAAAATAAAACACCCATCGAAAACACCATCAAATTGTCATCAATCTTTCCGCGGTGCGCGTTATTTGGTATCAAAGCCTTGGTTTGGAGGAGAATTCTTATTCAACTCCATCAAAATTCAAGAAATCGTTGCCCATCACCATCCAATTATCATCAGATCATCAATTCAAGTGTGAATTAACTTTTAGCCTAGGATTTCAATCTTTCTTTGTCTTTAATTTAGTTAGGGTTTTCAAATATTTGTTGAAAATTTTCAGCTTATATAAAAAGAAGTCAAAAAAGTTGGGAAACATTTGAAAAAAATTCAAAAAAAATTTAAAAAAGTTTGAAATAAAGAGTCAAAACAAACACATCCGAAAAAAGGATCAAAAAAAGTCAAAAAAGTATGAAAAAAAATGAAAAAACAGAAAAAAAATTCAAAAAAATTTTCTGTTTTCTTATACTTTTTACTTGACTATGGTTCGTTTGAATCAACCGTGACAAATAGTTTCAAAATTTTTCAAATTTGCTAGCTTATTATTGGTTATTGATTTGGGTTGCTTGTTACTTGTTATTTGAGCTACATTTGGAAACATTGATTTGTTGAAGCTGTGGTTTTAATTGTAACTTAGATTTCAGAGAACATTAAGTGGTAAAAGGCAAGAATGTGTGAGTTTATTTAAGAGAGTCATTGCTTTGACTTAAACACGAGGGGAGTGACAAATTCTTGAGTGAAACACGT
>JANSVA010000006.1:24356900-24376013 GCA_025504915.1 Erythroxylum reticulatum | reverse complement strand
TCCTTTTTGCAGGTTCCATCAACGAAGCCAATCTTATTTTTGGCCAAGAGAGCAATCCGCATGGATCGACTCCACACACTATAATTGTCGATGCCAAGGAGGTGTTGTGAGACGAGAATGGTGCCGGGAGTATTAGATGGGAAGAGGTATAATGGGTGATTAAAATCAAGCGTGGTAGGTGTCTGAAGAAATGCCATAGTGAAAAAGACACAATAAGGGAAAAGATGATCTTAATTGAAAAGAAGTGAGGTCATTTCTCTGATACCATGTCAAGATATCAAAACAGAGGAAAAGAATTGAAAGAAACAAAGTTTCCAAAATGATTGATCGACATCCATAATGATTACACGATAGTTTATTTATACACAAAGTCTAACAAATTCTAATAACAAACTATCCACCTGTCATGTATCCTAAGACAAAGAATATATGAAGGAATAAAAACGCAATCTTAGTAAAAATATTCTAACTGAATAATATCATACTCTCTACAGTTTCACTCAACTTAAAGAGTTGCAGGCTCCCAATTCCAAACTCACGATATTTAACGGACCAATTCATTACTTTAATGGATTTGTTACATGAATAGAATTTCTTGATAGGTTTGCTATGGTTTTCCGTTTTATATAAAAAGTACTTCCATGCTTAAGATTTTTAATTTCCAGGGTGAATACATTACGGATGATTTTACTGTGTAATCCCAAATCAGCGTAAACCTCGACAGGAGAACTGACAGCATAAACACACATGAAATCCATTGCTCTTTAATGATAATGCAATCAATCCTGTCCAACTTGTCTGTCCGTACATGTTCTGATATAGTCAAATGCTACTAGTGTAGTCTGTGTCTAAGGAAAATATGTAATTAACGGCAATTCCTTTGGCCGTTCAAAGCAAAAGGATACTCGGAGTCTTCATTGGTTGAATGCAATGCTTGCGAGTGCCATGTTTCGTCGTTGATTCCTCAAATAATTGCAGCCCGAACAGGAATGTTGTCCAACAATTTCTAAAGTATTGTGCTTTGATATTGAACTACATTGGTTTATCGACCAAAAAAAGTTGCCAAAAAACCAACCAAAATGTGACTGCGGCAAATTTTAAAACACAATGCAGTCTGATGCCTGACTAAGTACAGAGTTCCTCTTCCACCTCACCATCTGCAGGAGAATGGAAGGAGATGATTGACGAATCAAGAATGGTAACTTTCAAATGCAGGAGCTTTACATGAAACATTAAATCTCACCACCAAGCTTGGTGGCTAAATTAGCCTGAGCATCAGCCTCGACGTTATGTTCCTACGAAGCATAAACATGGACAATTAACTAGTAGAAGATTAAAATGAGGACATCTTACAATCCACGTAAATTGCAAATACCCTTAAAAAATGAGTTATCTGAAAAGACACAAACTTTTTCTCCAAAGTCTTGGCCTGCTCATACAAGATGCTCATCATCCAATGTCTGACCTTCCATTTACCCTGTAGCTGTTGTAAGGTAAATTACATAAAAGTCTCACTAGTAAGCAGCCGCCATTAATGACAATTTCAGAGGAATTAGAAAAAGATAGAAAGCCAGAAACAATAAACTAACCTGGAAGCAAACCAGTTTTGAGTCACCTAGGACTCTAATTTTTGTATAACCTTTCTTCAAAGCATGTTCCAGTCCTAAAATCACAGCTTCATATTCGGCCACATTATTGGTCTTGTGGCCCAAGCCTTTGCGCAATCTGCAGATCTATTGAATTAAGATTTAGAAATGCCGAAGCACTAAGAAAAAGATCCAATGCACAGATAAAAATGAATGCATACAGGACGACCATCAACCGTCCAAAGCACAGCTCCAGCACCAGCTTGTCCGGGATTTCCCTTTGAAGCACCATCAAACTCAAGAACACAAGAGTCCTGCAGATAAAAGAAAGGGTCAACTGTGAAAAATATTAAATCATTCCTCCTAGTTTTCTTCCCGATTAAGTCAAAAGCATCTAGAAAGGGCATGTCTAACAGTTACCCTTTTGTTATCTCATCAGTGTGCCCTGTGCTATATATAGAATGTACAATAGGCATCTTTTTGTTACCACTTACATGATCGTGGGAGGAAGAATGAACTTCAGCTTCATTATCCACTTTAAAGTGCTTCCTCAAAGGTTCTGTAGAAGCAGATGTTGATCCATCTGCTTCCTGCAAAACAACTGGCATAAATCTACGAAGCCACAAAAATACAGCTATTCAAGTATGTTATACAAATATTCTAACATGTGCACTTAAAATGGTTGGCAATGCAATTGGAGATGATTTTCCAGTCCTTTACTTTTCCTGTATGCATGTAGTATAAGCCAAGAGCCAACAGCATGCTGGAAGTAATTATCACATGCAAAGCACACAATTAAACTTATAATTCTTTTCAGATAGTTTCCTACTATGATAGTCATCAATGAACTGACTTCTCAGCAGAAAAGCACGAAAACCAGTTCCTAATACAGCCTATTATCTTCAGGTCTGTTCACTGAACTTTTTCCTCATATTCTTGATTAATGCAATACAGCACTAACAAGTACGCACTAACAGCCATAGCAGGAACCCATGCACAGTGGGAAAGAAAGAACAGTAATAGGGCCGGGGAGAGGGAGTGCAGGAGAACAAAATAACAACACTGCACCTTTCATCTTACTCGTTTTCAATGTTTATGTATGTTACAATTCCAAAACGATACAGATGAGACCCTTACCACTGTTTGCAGTTCTAAAGCTTCCATCGATCCCTTTTCAGTAGCACTCGTCTTATTTGTTTCTCCTTTCAAAGAAGCACGTTTCTGTAATTGTTTAGCTCCAAAAAGACAAAAAGGACCTGAATTTCTTGAAAGAATATTAAAGATGGATAAAAAATCCATGGAAGATATGCTCACATAACATTCTAGGTATCAATCAACTATTAGGACTCCTAGAAATTTGAATTGGCTTTAGCCTAGGCCAAACTGCTCTTGAATTCTACAATCATAAGTACTTAGCAGAAATCAGTTACTCACCTAATCAACGTCATAAGTTCTCAAAGAACTTAGCATTAAAGGGGTTTAGTAAACGATTTTGATATCCAATCCTGAAACTGCTAAACATTGACCATTTATAAGAAATGAATTTGCCCAATCTGACAAAGGAGATGACTTACACCTGAATAGTACATGGCACAAGTGGACCAAAGAGGTCCTCTTTCAAATCTTCAGCTCTTATAGTGTACAAGGCATTTTGAAGTCCTCGGGAAGTGAGATACTCCTCAGTGACCACAGAAAAACAGTTCCCTTTGAAAATGCTGACAGGGGGATCGGATACCTACCAAAATGAAAACATAACAGTTTCTTCTTCAGTCAACCCTCCCGACAAAATCAAAATCTTAAGTGAATCTACCGAAGCTTTCTCAGTCACTTTAGTGTAAATACACCGAGAAACCCTTGAACGAAAAAACAAAACTAACTTAACTAGCATCACCAGCAGTACAATCATGTCACACCCTGGTACCCTCCGTAGCATCTAAATTTTAACGACCTAACAAGTACAATAACTAAATCCTCAAAATTGTCATACAGCAAACCCATATAGTTATAAAGCAAAGGAAAATAGAACTATTACGGAGGATCCAACTTGAGCCCGACATTCGTCGAGACTTTTATAAACACCAACAACATCCCCTTTCCGTATGACAAAGAAAGCATCTTTCTCTTTCTCAATAGTCACTGGCTCAGGAACTGATTTTTGCTTCTTCGAACTTTTCCCACTTGCACCACGAGACGAGTAGCATTGGGAATGAATTCTCGTCAAGAGATAATTCAAGTTCAGAGTTTTAAGCCCGCCATGTTCAAAGCTTCCTTCCCATGAGAAAGTAGAAGTTTTTTGATAGAGAGAACTTCTATTAAGGAAATGGGTCTCTCTTCCAAGTAAGCAAGCGGCATAGGAAGACACACGAGACAGTGTGTTCATTACAAGGGTAGGAGATGATGATGAAGAAGAAGCAGGAGAGGCGTGATGAGATGGGGTCTTGTTTGGAGAGTTTAAGCTGGTCTTGTGGAATTTGGGCTATGTAAAGCCTAATTCTTGATCTGGCCTGATAAAGCCCATCCTTGCTTTCCTTTTCTGTGTCTATGTTCAGTATGCTTAATGCTTGTGGCATGTAGACATGATAATGGAATACACACTGTTGGCATCAAGAAACAAAGTTTTATTTGCCTATCAAATGTCCATTTCCTAAACTGAAAGGATGCGGGGGAGGGTGACCTACATGGTACTAACATTTTGTGAAATATAGTTAAAATAGAAAATAATGTTTAAGTCAATTTTCAAATCATTATAGAGAAATCATGATGTGATCCTCTCATGATTATAGTCAAAGATATGAATACCATAACTGGCCGGTACATATTGTACCCACCGAAAAACGGTATGGTACATATTTTGTGGGTACCGGTCAAAAATAATGGTCAGTACTAGTTGTTTTTCGTCGGTACTGGCTGGTATCGACAATATTGGAAAATTTCGGTTGGTACCGTTAAATGGAGAAAGTTCGAGGACCATTTTTGTAATTTTTGAAAAATCTAATCTTAAAAACACCCCCCTCCTGACATGATAACAGAATACATATTGTTGGCATCAAGAAACAAAGTTTTATTTGCCTATCAAACGTCTATTTCTTAAATTGAAAGGATCCGCGGGGCCAGGGGGGATGACCTACATGGTACTAACAAAATTATCGTGAAATATAGTTAAAGTAGAAAAATAATGTTTAAGTCAATTTTCAAATCATTATAGAGAAATTATGATGTGATCCTCTCATGATTATAGTCAATGATGTGATACCATACGGTTCTGACCAGTACGTATTGTACCGTTCGAAAAATGGTACGGTACAAATTTTTTAGGTATCGGTCAAAAATAACGATCGGTACTGGTTGTTTTCAGTTAGTACCTGTCGGTACCGACAATATCGACAAATTTTGGCTGGTACCATTAAATAGAGAAAGTTCGAAGAACATTTTGCAAAATTTGAAAAATCTAACCATAAAAACACCTCCTCCTCACCCCACCCCCCCGACTGCCTCTCATCTCTCTGTCGCTCGCCTCTTAATCTCACTCACACTCTCACCGTCTTTTACTCTCGCCGTCGACGTTTCGCCGTTGTGGTATCACCGTCCTCAACATCTTCCTCCCTCGACTCCTCCTCCTTTGTTGTGGTCATGGTCTCGTCGTCTTCATCTTCAACCTTCCTCCACGCCCGATGATGCCACCACCTGCTACAGTCGTCACTGTGGTAGCTGAGGACCACCACACACCATACTAGGCACCATTGCACACTGCACCACCACACCACCGCACCGTAATTTGTTTTTGGGTGTGTGTTTTTTTGTCTGTTTTCAAAAATTTTCTACTTCATTTAATTTTTTGTTATGTTGGATGATGGATTTCTGAAAGTTGGATGATGGATTTCTGATTGTGATTGTTGAATGCCGATGGTATTGAGGTTGCTTGTATTTTTGAATTGGTTGGATTGGTGATTCTGATGTTGACTAATGAAGTTGAAACTGGTAATGCTGACGGTGTTGATTATGTTGAAGCCTTGAAGTTGAAGCTGAAGGGATTTTGTGATTTGTCACAGTATTAGATAATTAAAATTGAGTGTATACTATATAGCGTTATTAGTGTATATGAATATGTTAGATTTTGGATTGTTGAAATTAATGATCACGGTATATTGTTGAAGTTAATTCTGTATTTGTGATTTGGAAATTGGAAATGGGTATAGTTGACTGTGAAAATTGGAAATGAAATTATATTATTCTGTTTGGTATTAGTTATCAATTGAAAATTTGAAATTCCTTAATTTTATGTTATAATTATGAATAATTATCTTATTAGAACTTAGAAGTTAAATGCAACTGATATATGACAAACTACTGAAAACCTATCTTTAACTTCTTTGGACAAATTTAAATGAATGTGTATTTAGAAAAGTTAATTGGTTGGCCTATCTCATTCTCACTTTAATAGATATGTTAATTGCGTGGACTTTTTAAGTTCTAAAAATTAATAAAATATAATGCATATTAACTAAAATTCACAATTTTAATAAAATTTTAGAAATATATGTTCGAACTTTTTATTATATAAGAATATAAAAATCAAATCACAAAAATGAAGTACTAATTTTTTGTTTTTTATTTTTTAGTAAAATAATCATTTTCATCCAATTCTATTTACAATTACATATATAGTTTACAACATACTTAAGGAAACTATTTAAACACTTTTTCCCCTTTTTAATCATTAGTTATAATGATAAACTACATATTTGGGTTGTCTTTTCATATTTGATATATTGTAAAAGAAAAATTATACACGCCCAAATATTGTGTTGGAAATGGAATTGAAAATTGTTGATAATCGTTGGCATTAGAAATGGAAAATTTTTAGAAATGTTAGAAATGGAAATAGAATTATGAATGTCTTGTCATTATTCGAATTGGAAATTTTTAGAATTGAAAATTCCATTATGAATGTTTTGTGATTGTTGGAATTGAAAATTGTTGGAATTGGTAATAGAATCATGATTATTTTGTGATTGTTGGAAATTGTTGGAATTGGTAATGAAATCATGATTGTTTTGTTATTGTTGGAAATTGTTGGAATTGGTAATAGAATTATGATTGTTTTGTGATTGTTGGGATTGGAAATGGTTGGTTATTGTTGGAATGGAAATGGAATTATGAATGTTTTGTGATTTGTTGGAATTGGAAATTGTTATTGACAATGAAATCATGATTGTTTTGTGATTGTTGAAAATTGTTGGAATTTATAATGGAATTATGATTGTTGGGATTGGAAATTGTTGGTTATTGTTGGAATGGAAATGGAATTACGAATGTTTTGTGATTGTTGGAATTAGAAATTGTTGTAAATGGAAGGAAATGAAAATGGAATTATGATTGTTTTGTAATTGTTAAAATTGAAAATTGTTGGAAGTGGAAATGAAATTATGAATATTTTGTAATTGTTGAAAATTGGAATTGAAAATTGTTGGAAATTGTTAGGAATGGAAATGGAATTATGAATGTTTTGTGATTGTAAGAATTAGAAATTGTTAGGAATGGAAATAGAATAATTAATGTTTTGTGATTGTTAGAATTAAAAATTATTAGGAATGAAAATACAATAATGAATGTTTTGTGATTGTTGGAATTGGAAATTTTTGGAAATTGTTAGGAATTGAAATAGAGTTATGAATGTTTTCTGATTTTTAGAATTAGAAATTGTTGAAAATGGAAGGAAATAGAAATGACATTATGATTGTTTTGTAGTTGCTGAAATTGCAAATTGTTGGAGTATATTTTGTGTTATTATATATGTTGAATGTTTTGAATTGTTAGCTTTTGACTTATACAGAATGAATTATATTATATAAGATGGATATGCATATTGTCATTGTGTAATAAAATTATATGTTATTTATTTTTATGTGTATAGATAAATGGAAGAAAGTTCAAATACTTCCGATTAATTCACTTTAGGAAGATGTAGTGATCCAGTTTGGGCTCATGCTAGTACAGTTCTCGGTATGAAGAACCATACCATTTGCTTGTTTTATAATAAGCATTTGAAAGGTGGAAGAATCGCTTGATTGAAAAAGCAATTAGTTAAGGTTAAGGGAGATGTGGAAGCATGTAAAAAAGTAAGTCATGATGTGAAGTAGCAGATGAAAACATTGCTTGGTGAGCATCAATTTGAGAGAGATAGAAGGGAAAGATTGAATTTCAAAATTGGTAGTGGAAGTTCATTTTCTAGTTTCCGTGGTGATTATGGAAATGTTGAAGGTGGAAGTAGTAGTGGTAGTAGTACTGGTACTGGTAGTGTTCCATCTCAAGATCATGAAGAGTCTAATATGTGGAAGAGAAGAAGGCATGTGACTAGTTTCTTTGCACCACGAACAACTCTTGGAGCCCAACCTTCAATTCGTAGTGCAATGAAATGAAGAGATGCGGCTTACAATGTTGATATTGCAGTAACTAGATAGTGGTATGATACATGTTCGTCATTCAATGCTTCTCAGTCTTATTATTATCAACCTATAATAGATGCAATAGTCTCTTATGGTTCAGGATACAAAGGATCATCGATTGATGACTTAAGAGGTAAACTTTTGAGTTGTGTTGTTTCTGAAATTAGAAATTATTTGACTAAAAGAAGAGTGAAATGAGGTACTTATAGATGTTTATTATGTGTGATGGTTGGACAAATAGGAGACAAGAGCCTATTATAAATTTTTTGGTTTATTCTTCAAATGGCTCTATGTTTTTGAAATCTATTGATACATTTGGCCTTATTAGAAATACTGAGACTTTATTTGGGATATTTGATGAAGTTGTGAATGAAATAGGACCAGATAACATTGTTTAATTTATTACTGACAATGATTCTGCTTATAAAGCGACAGGAAAAAGGTTCTAGAATACCTATAATTCATTTTTTTTGACTACTTGTGTTGCACATTGTATTGACTTAATGCTGGAAAAAATAGGGGATTCTAAGTATTTTCCTGTTATTGATGAGACTATGCAAAAGGCTAAAAAGGTTACAAAATTCATTTATAATCATGCATATGTTTTGAATTTGATGAGAAGGGAATTTACCATTGGTAAGAATTTGTATCGCCCCGTTGTGACAAGATTTGCAACAAATTTCTTATCACTTTAGTTTTTTATTTCGACGAAGAAGGAGTTAAGGCAAATGTTTACAAATGATAAGTGGGTTACATCCCAACATACTAGGTCTAATGTTGGAGTAGAGGTTTGTAATATTAT
Organism: Erythroxylum reticulatum; assembly: GCA_025504915.1. Lineage (NCBI taxonomy): Eukaryota > Viridiplantae > Streptophyta > Magnoliopsida > Malpighiales > Erythroxylaceae > Erythroxylum > Erythroxylum reticulatum. Next base: position 24,367,179 of record JANSVA010000006.1, on the reverse strand, counting down.
ATTGTAAGATAGAGAATTTTGTTCACAATGCCAATTTGTTATCCGAGTTTGTGAGTCTTTGGTGAGTTTGCTTTGCTTGGCTGATAGTGAAGAAAAGCCAACAATAGGTTATATTTTTGATTCCATGGAGAGAGAGATGGAAGCAATCAAGGCCAATATGAGAAATAGACCTTCTTTATACACACCATATCTCTCAATCATTAATGAAAGAAGGGAAAGACAACTTTCTTCTCCCTTGTTTGCAGCTGGGGCATTTTTGAATCCTAGTATGTATTTTATACTGGATTTTACAAAGCAAGCTAAAGTTAATAGAGGAATGCTTTTAACAATTACAACAATTGTTAGACTTGACGCGATTTAAGATCTTTTAAGCTCACAAATGGAGCTTTATAAGTTGTCTTGTGGAGATTTTGGAATGTCAATTGCTATTCGACAAAGAGGAAAACTTTCTCCAAGTATTAATTATTTCCTAGTTCTTATTTGTTGAAAATTAATTATCACTTTATTTTATTTATAACATTACTTTTGTTATCTTATAACTTTCAGTTTCTTGGTGAGATCAATTCGAAAATGGTGTTCCAGAATTGAAAAGGTTTACGATTCAGATTTTAAGTCAATGTGTGAATGCAACAGGCTGTGAACAAAACTGGAGCACATTTGAATTTATCTACTCAAAGAAAAGGAATAGATTGGAGCATAAGAGGTTGAATGACTTGGTTTTTGTTCGTTACAATTTAAAGCTTTTGGAAATGTATGGTATTTTCATTATTATCATTATTAATTTTGATATAATTTCTTATAATTTTCTAATAATTAAATTTAATTGTTTATTAGGAGTCTTAATAGCACAAATAGTTCAACTGATTCAAGTGTCATTGATAATATTGATCTTTTGGTGGATTGGATTTTTGAATAACCCAATTTGGTGATGTGCATGATTTAAATTTGGAAGATAATCTTGGATAGGAAACCATTGACATGTCATTTGGTGCATTAAATTTGAATGATAATGGTGATGAAGCTTCTCTCAATGATGAAGATTTTATACCAAATGATCAAAGAGGTTAGTGCAGTTCTAGTGGGTATCCTCTCATTGATGATTGAATTCCAAGTTTTTGTTTTTCCACTTCTTTTAATTTTACTTTTATTTGATGTTATGTTAAATTCTATATATGTAATGTAACTGTAATATTTTTGTTTCATGTTTAACTTCTACTTAATTCTTTCTTTGTCATCAACTCTTTTTGTAAATTGTTTAAGGATATTTATTGTTCTTTTTATTGGATGTTTTGAATCTTTTGATGTAATATTATTTATTAAAATGATGAAATTTTATTATCGTAATATTTTAAATACTTCGTATTATTCTTAATTTTATAGTTGTATGATGATGATTGTTTTTGATTATATTAATAGTGGTTATTATTTATATGTGAAATATTTAAAAAATTATTGTTATTTCATATTAATTGTCATTATTATTTATTGTCAAGATTTTTGAAAATATGGTTGATGTAAACAGTAAACTAGTAAAGTATACAATGCAACTGTACAATATACTAACGAACTATTTTGCAAATTTTAAAAATTTTAGAGACTATTTTATAAATTTAAAAATTACCTGAAATTGTATCTGGTACTGACCAGCACCGATATAATATCATTCTAGAACTTAATCCGATATCGAGCCCGGTACCATATTCATAACTTTGATGTGTTGTAGCACTAGAATTTACAACATGTACTCTTATCCATCATTTCTAATTTAAAGTAAAGAATGCAAGCATAGAGGGAGGCTTAGAAGCTTATTGGTTTGAAACTAAGCTGGCACATAATGGAATATTCGCCCAATTATACAGACAAGATTGCCATCAATGATAGAGCACCCTTTGATCTTAGAAGAACCAGCCCTTTCTTATATTGCATAGCCAAGAGCGCAACAATAAAAACGGTCTTATCCCCAATTTCTAAAACAAATATCAATGTAAATGCAGCAGTTAACCCTGACTTTGCAATTGTTGCTAGGATTGATGAAGGTTCGCCTTTCACAAATGCAATCAACGAAAATACAAGGGCACATCCAACTAGCACAATGGCTATAGATAAAGGATAATTAATTATAATAACAATTTAAATATAATTTTATCTGTTTCAAAATTACGAATAGTGTATCGAAACTAATATTGGATTTGGTTCTCATCCTGTACTGTACCAATACCAGTCAATACTAAATACTCTTTCTAGTAATTTTTAAAATTTACAAAATAATCGATGAATTTTTAAAAAATTACAAAATAGTCTCTCAATATATTATAATGTATAATTTATAATTTTACATTAACTTTGTCTCCAAAAATAATAATAAAAAAAAATTGAAATAACAATAATCTATTTAGTTTTATTAATATTACTTTTCACATATTTTACATATAAATAATAGGATTAATTATAAAACAAATATAAAAATTTACTCAATTTCACAATACTAGGATGATTTTTGAAAAGCGGTGCTAAAATGCTCCAAATTTCAATTTGTTGTTAAATATTCAAATGTAACGTCGCATATATGGCAAACCCATCTAATATTGTATATGACACTTGGCCTAACTTTTTTGAAACTCATTTATTTAAAAATTAATTAAAGTAAAAGTAAGTTAAATTAAAGATTAATTAATTAAAACAAAAACTAAATGATATACAACTACGGACTGTTTTCTTTGTTCTTCATTTTTCAAATACAACTATCTTCTTTTACCATTGTGTGTGAATTCAATATACAACTCTCCTTTCTTTTGTGATTATATGTGAAGTGTAAATAACTTTATGCTTTCTTCGTTCTTGTGTCAATACAACTCTTGCGATTGTGTGTGATTAAGTGTAAATTGTCACTCTCTTGCGAATGTGTATGGATTGTCGCTCTCTCTCAAGTGTTGCTATTGTGTTGTGGCTGGGTGCAATTGGGAGTGTCTTCTGCGATTGGGGGTGAGTTCCTTTAACCTTAAGTTAGATTGTTGCTATTTACGTCTACTTGGTGGAGGTTTGTGGCTTAAACTCAGGAGGAATGGGTGGTTATGAGGGTAAATTTGTCCTGATACATTGATTTAGTTAACGAATTCATTTCTCAAACCTGAGATTGTCCTTTAGTTGTTCTATGTGCTTGAAAGTTATTTCAATCTTAATCTAATGGTGTAATTTATTATTGGGTTGCTATACTTTTGATGGTTAGAGTAATTTTAACAAGTGATATTGTTTAACATTTTACAACTTCAGATGTACCATTACCAGAACGAGAGGGTGAAATATTAAGAAATTTGAATTTACTTGGTAACCTTTTACTACAAATCATTTTTGGAATTCAGTGTTATTGATATTTTCTAGATTTGTTGAGACTCAACCTATTCCATTCAATTTTATAGGAGAATGTTTAAGAAAAGAATGCAGAGCATATGGTGAAATATGAGTTGTAAACACTGTGTGCTTTTGTTAAGAAATTTCTTTGACGATCTATGATTTTAAACAATTCAAAATTGTGAATAATTTTCATATTTAATCTTGCATATATAAAGCAAGTTATGTATTGATCAGTTGTAGAAACTATATGGGTTGGATGGAAGATGGTTAAATTTTGTTTGTAGTTTATTGTAAAGGTTTTTTAAGTCACTGTAATCATTTATGGAAGAGAAAGAAGCTTGGATTGAAATCAGAAGTTAATTCCTAGAGGATCTCTTATTAGGTTCGACTTTAAGTAAAGAAATATGCTATGCCTAATGAGATCTGTTATGGAGTGTCCTAATCTTCATATAGTATCTTTTTTTTCTTAATTTTATGGTCTTTATTGCTGTAGCATTATACTTTCTTTCATTGAAAGCAACTTTTAGCTTTACAATGAATACTGCTTCTATTTCTACTATTTGTCTGTTAGTGCCCTAATTCATGCATGTGCTTGGATTAAGGTTTACTTAATTTGCTTTTCCATAATACGTATATTTGACATACATTTTGCCTTACACTACAATAGTTGTTTATACACCTGTTGGACCCTGATATTTTTCTTTAAGTTAAGCATGATTTGAAATAATTTTGAGGTTTAGATAGATTAAATTTTTGGAGTTATAATTATGTCAAAGTAAGTGGGATTTATTGAATGGGTAAGTGGAATTAAAGTGTTAACGCAATAAGGATGTTTAAGGGCATTTTTGGGAGATCATATAGGTATAAAAGAATATGAGCTTATAAGGAAGGGTAAGATGGACTTTTTGGGCTCATTAAGGGTACAAATGGAAAAAGAATATGTTTTCTTGCTTATAAGAGGAGAAAAACGTCAATTGAAGAGTGACGAGAGTGAAAAACAAAAATAGGAGAGAAGAAGAGAGGTTTCGATGAAAAAGAAAAGAAGAGAAATCAAGTTTGTTAAGGTACGTTAACCATCTTTTCTTCTTTCTTTATTAAAGGAATGAGTTGTATTGAGGATGAAGGAGTTAGAGAGAAAAGAGGTTTCTGTGGAAAGAAGATGGATTAGGAGAATCCAATTGATTTTAGGGCTTAGGTTTTCTAAACTAGACGGATTATAGGTAGGTTAGATTTTAGTTTAATTTGTGTTTATTACAATTTTGTGATTTTTAAAGTCTAAGAATTTTATTGGAATGTTGTTTTGAATGGAGCCTTGTTTGTTTTAGAAAACCAAGGGAATCCTACCCAAGAGCAAGGGGAAAGACAAGCTTGACTTAGATTTTCGCAAGCTAATTAGGTGGATAATGTATTTTTAATTATTGTGTAATTGGGCAAATTCTTGCCTATGTGTGTGTATGTTGATTTGCTTGAAATTGAAATAATTATGAATGTTTGGAAATGTATGATGCATTGTGATTATGTTATACCTTGAAAAAGGTTATAACATTTGGAATTAGATGAAAAGAAGAAAAAAATGAAAGTATGAGCATATAATTGAATTGAGCATAAATTGGTTGTGATTAGGTAAGAGAGGAACCCGTTTTGTTAGTCACATGCACGTTGACCCAAAGCCGTCTCCCGGCTGCTCGTTTGAGGCCACGAGATCCTGAGAAATCGGACTTGTTTTATTCATGGCATAAACTTCGGTTTCTCTGTTTCGTTCCACGAAATCCTGAGTTATTTTTTTATGCATTGCATCTTTAAATTTTTAAGTATAGTGTATAGTTGAATGTTATGTTTAATGGCTAAAGTTTATGTTGTGTATTATAAGTTTAAGTTAAATTGATCAAATGCCTAAATTGCTTGAATAAAGTGAGAATGCTCGAATTGCTAGATATACATATACATATGCTTGAATATGTGGCCATTGCCAATCGCTATAAATATATTAGCCACTGAGCTGTGTAGCTCACCCCATTATTCCCTCCTCAGGTGCAAAACGAGAAGGTTAGCAATCTTTGCAAGGCATCAGAAACTCCAAGATACTAAGAAACTTTTGTAAATAAGTTAGTTCGATCAGTTTTGGATAGCTTCATAAGCATGTTAAACATTGAGCATCCTATATATTGTAATTTGTGTTAAGCCCTCGGTTATAATGTTATTATGTAATTAAAGTTATGTATGGGCTTCTATTATTTTGGCAAATGAGTTTAGAACTGAAAAGTTCCCTAGGCATATATGCATGTTTCTTTTGTAGTTGTACATTTTATAATCTAAGTCTTTCATAGGTGTATAAATTGTGTACCAACTTCAGGGAAAAAGAACTAAACTAATTTAAGCTAAATTAGTCAAAGTTGTATCTGGAAAGATGTAGCTTATCTTTCTAGCTTTCCAACAGTATAAAGTATGAGATTTTTGGATATCAAAGTCAAAAGTTATAGTCCTTATAAGTGGAGATGCTCAGGAGTATAGGACGTATCATCTAGTGATGACGTGTCGTCTGGTAAGGACGCATCATCTCATAAGGACTTATCATTTGATAAGGACGTATCGTCTGGTGATGATGTATCATCTGGTAAGGATGCATCGTGTGGTGAGGATATTTCGTCTGGTGAGGACGTTTCGTCTGGTGAGGACATATCATCTTATGAGGACGCTTCGTCTAGTGAGGACTGATCATCTTGTGAGCACGCTTCATCTGGTGAGGACGCTTCTTCTGGTGAGGACCTACCATCTGATGACGTCATATCGTATGCTGATGATATCATATAGTCTGGTGCACTGTTCATCTGATCCTATCGTTTGGTCCCATGTTTGACCATCTAAACGATAGAATTTGCCTTTAAGGTGTTTATGAAAGTTGTAGATCTATAAATCATCTTCGAAATAATTTAAAGAAAACCTTAATCTGAAATCTCTATTGAAAGTTATGCTAATTGTTCCAAGATAAGTGCAATGTGATTGAGGATATGAGCATGGTTGATTCTTTTGGCCATAACTTCATAATCTGACCTCCAAATTAAGTGATTCTTAAAGCAATAGATTCCCGACACATTTTCCTATCTCTCAATAAAATTTGCAGCTTTTGGGGTCGATTTGAAAGAGATTGTTGAAAAGAAAATGAGGGATCAGTTGGAGGTGCATAACTAGGTTATGAACACACTTTGGATTTTTAAACATATCTTGAGCTATAGAGCTCCGAATGAGAAGGTTCTTATTTCAAAAATGAACTAGAGGCATAGAGTTGCAATTGGCTCGAAGAAGTCAAATTTGGATGATGGTGATGGGCTACTGTGGGCAAGCCACCTTGTGAGATGACGGCAAAGTATGAGGGCTCACTGGAATAGCCCTACAAGGAAACCCGCTCACGCTTTTCAACTCCGGAACGATAGTTGGGCTTCAAAAATAGGGCCCATCATCTTGTGGTATCAGAGATAGAGAGAGTTGGACTCTAAAAATACGAGTTAATGAAGATCATGCCTTTTTTACTCCGAATGTTGGGCTCCAGAAATGGGGTCCAACATCTTGTGGTATCAGAGCGATTGTTGGGCTCCGGAAACAGGGTCCAATAATGCCTACCCCTGTATGTCATTCATTTATGTTCTAGTAATTACCATAAATAAGTGACTTTGAAAAGCAATTTAGCATGATCTAGGAGGCTCATTCACTTTTCCTTTTTACCAAATTTATGTATAGTACAAAAGATAATCCTCCATGCAATACCTCATTCATTGACAATCTTGGAGAGAATATCAATGAAGAGGATTTGACAGGTCTTTTTACTATGTAAGAATTTTTTAGTTCTAGATAGCTTTGTGATTATTTTAAGTATTAATGTGTACTAGCTTTAAGATTCTTGTAACTCACTTAATCATCCTTGACCATTGTGATTATTACAGAAAAATGTTTGGAAGTAAAATATATGTGGCTTTTATTGCATCTACAACTAGTATTTACATAATATGGGAAGAGTGTGAAGCAGCTGTTAATGGATTCAAAAATGTGATTTATTGTTGTTTCACTAATTTAGTGGGAGCTAAAAAGAAATACTCTGAATTTTACCAAAAGAAGGTGTTATATTCAATGGTAAAACAAGTTTTTCAAATTTTATTATTATTATATTTAGTATATAATATCAATATCAAAATCCTAAGTAATTTTTCAGATTCTAATTGTAATAACAAGATGAAGCTACAGATATCAACTGTTAAGGCTAATATTGGTCAACATGTTTATTAATATAATAATACAAAAGTGGGTATTGCCCTTACATTTTCATTAACGCATTATCTTATGAATATTTAAATTATAGCTTATATGATATTAATGTTATCTTTCAAATTGTAGGTATCTTATAGGTATGCAGTATTAGTAAAAGAGTTGAGGCTTTGTTATTCTAAAAATTTTTCAAACATCTTCTATACGTTGGGGTAAAACTTTTATCTATAAGATACATTATTGCATAGAAGAGGTAAGTTTATTTTTTTAATTCATAAATATTTCAAATTTTGTCATAATTATGATATTTGTGTTTTAATTTTTATTCTATAGGTTCCATGTAACTATATATCCTAGGTGTCTAATGCTTTTTAATATGAACATGCAGTGCAACAATATGTGAAAGAGTATAACATAATGAGAAGGTGTTGGATCCCATTTTCGGAACCCAAACATTCGGAGACAATAACGGAAAACAGTACTTGCCTTCACTATACTAAACCTATTTTGGGAACACTAGAATAACCCTCATCATAGGTATCGGATTTGGGTATTCTTTGGGGTAGCTTAAAAAGAAGACTTCAAGATCTACCACTTTCGTGAAGACCGTGAAGACAAAATCTATAGTCTGAAGAGTTAAAATAGACTAGACGATGGTATTAGATGAATAGTAGACAAAGGAAAAAGTCTCAGTCATAACATAGAAGGTAGACGAAACAAAAGAACAAACGAAGTGAAGAGGGCAGACGAAACAAAAGAACAGACGAAGCAAAAGTCTTAAGATGAAGTAGGGTCACCTTAAGACGATGCGGGGTCAACTTAAGACGAAGCATGATCTTAAGATGATGCAGGGTCAACTTAAGACGAAGTATGGTCTTAAGACGATGCGGGGTCAACTTAAGACGAAGCATGATCTTAAGACAATGCAGTGTCAACTTATGACAAATGACGTCATCACAGATGATACATTTTACAGACGATGCATCTTTACAGACGATGCATCCTTATAGACGCAATGACGTCATCACAGACGATATGACGTCATTACAGATGATACATTTTACAGACGATGCATCTTTATAGACGATGCATCCTTACAGATACAATGATGTCATCACAGATGATATGATATCATTACAGACAATACATTTTATAGACGATGCATCTTTATAGACGATGCATCCTTACAAATGCAATGACGTCATCACATACGATATGATGTCATTATAAACGATAGATTTTACCCTTTAAAAGGCCGTAACTTTTGACTCCTGAGTCCAAAGTTTCTATACAATATATCGATGGGAAGCTAGACAATTAAACTACAACTTTTAGAGGACACTTTAACTAATTTAGCCTGAATTAGTCTAGTTTCTACTAGAAGTCAGCACACAATTTCTACACCTACGAAAGGCTTAGGTCAAAAACTGAACATCCACTAGAGAAACATGCACATACACCTGAGGACTTTGTAGTTTCTTTATTTAACTCATTTCCCCAAGCTTCAGAAACTCATACATCACTTAATTACATCAATATACTTTGAACAAGGGCTTAACCCCCATGAATTCAACATACACAGGATGCTCTATATTTACATGCTTATGAAGCTATCCCAAAAGTGAGTAAACTAACTTAGTGACAAAAGCTACTATCTTGGAAGTTTCCTAAATGCCTTACAAGGATCACTTATCTTCTCGATCTGCACCTGAGGAAGGAATAATGGGGTAGCCATATAGCTCAGTGGCTAATATATATATATAGCCATTGGCAGTTGGCCACATATTCAAGCATATATATATATATCTAACAATTCTAGCATTCTTACTTTAGTCATGCAATTTAAACATTGTTTTATATAATTCAAAGACAATAAACATCATAAATTCAGTCAGTAAACATGACACTTTATCATGCACCCTACTTGAATATCTAAAGATGCCATGCACAACAAACGACTCAACGGTTCCATGAAAACAGAATGGAAAAATCGAAGTTTACCCCATGAATAGAATAAGTCTAATTTCAGAGCTCATATGCCACAAGCAAGCAGCCGGAAGAAGGCTCTTGTCAACGTGCATGTGATGAACAGAATAGTTCCACTCTCGCCCAAATAAAAGCACATAATCATGCTTAAATCATTTTATGAAATGCTTTCATACTCTTTCATGCTTTTTCCTTTCTTTTCGTTTATACAAAATGCCATGACCAAATATCAAGGCATAACATGATCAAAATCACAATTAAATTTTATCAAAAATGTTATACTTCTTTTCATGCATAACTTAAAACACATCATAGTAATTTACAATTTAGCAATTTCATTTTCAAGCATATCGTATAGGCAAGAATTTGCCCCATTTACACAATAACTATGAATACATTACCTTCCTAAGAAGCTTGCGGAAATCCAAGTCAAGCTTGCCTTTCCCTTTGCTCTTGGATAGTATTTCCTTGGTCTTCTAAAACAACCAAGAGTTCATTCAAAACCAACATTCTAATAGAATTCATAACTTTAGAAAAATCATATAATCATAATAAATATGAATAAAAACTCAAATCTAACCCACCCACAGTCCATCTAGGTTAGAAATTCAAGATCTAGTTTAGAAACCCTAAAATCGATTGGGTTCTCCTAATCCATCTTCTTCCCACAAAACTTCTTTGCTCT
>JANSVA010000006.1:24333426-24356800 GCA_025504915.1 Erythroxylum reticulatum | reverse complement strand
CAAAAATTATGGTAGCCAACTCCAAATCATGCGTAGGATAGTTCATCTCATAAGGCTTTAATTGCCTAGAAGCATAAGCAATCATCTGATCTCCTTGCATTAACACACAAATACACTATGTATCCATCATTATCCGAAGCCAAAATCAAAATCGGTGCACTCGTCAATCTGTCCTTAAGCTCCTCAAAGATCTTCTAACATTCATCTGTCCACACAAATTTCTGATTCTTCCTTATTAATTTGAAAAATGGAGCTGCTATTATAGAAAAGCCCTTCACAAACCTTCTGTAATACCCAGCTAAACCTAAGAAACTTCTTACTTCAGCTACATTCTTAGGGGCTTCTTATTTCACAACCGCTTCTATCTTCCTTGGATCCATATGCACTCCTTGCTCTGAAATTACATGTCCAAGGAATGTCACTTCTTTCAGCCAAAATTCACATTAATTAAATTTGGCATACAACTCATTCTTCCTCAATGTCTCCAAAGAAATCCCCAAATGTTCCTTATGCTCCCTATCACTCTTAGAATAGACGAAAATATCATTAATAAAGACAATGAACAATTGGTCTAGGAAAGGCTTGAAGACTCTATTCATCAAATTCATGAACGCTACAGGTGCATTTGTCAACTTAAAAGGCATGACCAAGAACTCAAAGTGGTCATATCGTGTTCTAAAAGCAATCTTTGACACATCAGACTCCTTTATTCTCACCTGATGGTAACCTGATCTCAAATCTATCTTACCTTGTAATTGATCAAACAAATCATCTATACGTGGGACTGGATATCTGTTCTTAATAGTGACCCGATTTAGTTTCCTATAATCCACACACATTCGTAACGATCCATCCTTCTTTATAAAAAGGACTGGAGCTCCCCAAGGTGAAGAGCTAGGCCTAATGTAACCTTTCTCCAATAACTCTTCCAATTACTCCTTAAGCTCCTTCAATTCCGCCGAAGCCATTCTATAAGGCGGAATTGAAATCGGTGCAGTACCTGGAAGAACTTCAATGAAATTCAATTTTCCTAGGTGGAGGTAGTCCTGGCAATTCCTCGGGAAAGACATCCAGAAATTCCATGACTACTAGAATTTCTTCTAACTTCCCTCCATTTGCCTTCGTGTCTACCACATAGGCCAAAAATGCTTCACACCCTTTTCTCATCATTTTCTTTGCCACTAAAGCTGAAACAATTCTCGATAAACTAAATTTTCGGTCTCCCATAAACATCACCTTTCTTTTATTATCCAACTCAAACTCCACTGTTTTCTGTTTGCAATCTATGTTGGCCTTATATTTCTCTAAGATGTCCATACCTAAAATCACATCCAATCCTCCCATCTTCAATGGCATCAAATCCACCACTATGAGTCCCCCACCAATATGTATCTCACAATCTTTATAAATTTGACTAATCACAATATAGTGGCCTATTAGAGTACTCACCATTAAAGGAGTATCCAATGGGCTTAAATCTCTACCATACATAGTTCTACCTGACGAAACAAAAGAGTAGGTAGAACCCTGATCAATGAAAACAATCACAACATCATCAAACAATTTAATCATACTCGTTACAACTTTTAGAGTAGTCTCTGTATCCTCCCGTGTCATTGCAAATACTCTAGCTAGTGCTTGGCCCCTTGGTTTCCCTGGAGGGTTTACTCTCTTTGCTGTCTCAGAACTGCCCACTTCTATTGCAGTCTTCTGCCCTACTGTCTTGGCTCTCTTTGAAGCTTGCATCTGACTTCTCTCATGTTTTGGATTTCAAGGGTACGCTCTTGCCATATGTCCTTTCTCTCCACATTTGAAACAAGCTCTAGTTAGCCTGTAGCATTCCCCTCCATAGAACTTGTCGTAATGGTCACACTTAGGGATGGATGACTTGTCCCCTTCTCCCCTTCTACTGCCTCCCACCATTGAAGCTTGATTAGAAATAGTAGAAGTTCTCATCGGTTTAGGCCTGTTTGCTCCACTACTCCTCTCCTCAGATTACACGGGGAAAGTCCTGGCAATTCTCTCGGGCATAGAAATACCACCTCCCCTCTTGAATTATTCTCTCCCCTTTCTTTTTTTGCTCATTGCGCTCTTTATATTCTCGATGTTCTTAACCCTCAGAGCTGCTTCAACCAGCTGTTGAAAATCACAGAAATTTTGCACCACCACTTTCTCTCTGATTGCTAGATGCAACCCCGATTCAAACCTACGGCACTTAATTGCCTCACTCATCATTAACTTAGTTGCATATCGGGCCAACTGTGTAAATCGGCATTTGTATTCGCTCACTATCATTTTCCTCTAGGTGAGACTCAAAAATTCTCTCTGCTTCTGCTGAACATACACCTCAGACAGGTACTTCTTCTTAAACACTGCTGAGAAATCTTTCCATGCGAGCACTGGTGGTCTCATTTGACTCCCTGGCATACTCTCCCACCAATGCAAAACATCCCCCTAAAGTAGACTAGCAGCATACACAACCTTCTCCTTATCCTCGCAGTCCATCTAATCCAATATCCTCTCAATCTTTCTCATCCAAGTCTCAGCTTCTTCTGGATCCGTTGTCCCATAAAAATCTACTGCCCCATATTTCCTTAGCTTGTCAAATTGCATCCCCTTCTTGACAGGGGCTGGAGTAGAGGATTGCGGCATCTGTCCCATAGCCTGGACAAACGCCTAAGTGAAGGCTTGGAACATCCTCGGATCTAATAGAGCAAGCACTTACTCCTGTAGAAGAGGAAACTCCCGTGTCTATGATCGAACAAGCTCACTATTGGGCCATACAAAAGCCTCAGCATTTCCTGGGGCTACAAACTCATCGGTACTCTCCTCCCTTGGCGAAGAGTCAGGTTAATCGATCCTTGCAATACTTCTCGTGTCCTTCTACGAGGTGGCATCTTACTCCTTCAATAAAACACTACCAATTGGCTACATTTCATTTTAGTCTTAATTCCTACGTGTATGCATGACGTGCATGTCATTTAATGCAATTCAATCAATTCACATAACACAACAATTCGTTTTATTAATCCTACTATGCATTCTAAGCCTAGGAAAAACCTAGTTGCTCTGATACCAAAATTGTTAGATCTTATTTTCGAAACCTAAAGATTCGGAGACAATTGACAAAAAACAGTACTTTCCCTCACAATACTAAACATGTTTTGGGGACACTGGTATAACCTTCATAGTAGGTATCAGATTTGGGTGTTCTCTGGGGTAGCTTAAAAAAAGGACTTCAAGATCTACCACTTTCGTGAAAACAGAATCTATCATCTAAAGAGTTAAAATGGACCAGACGATGGTATTAGATGGATAGTAGACAGAGGAAGAAGTCTCGGTCATAACGCAGAAGGCAAACGAAACAAAAAAACAGACGAAGTGAAGAGGCCAGACGAAACAAAATAACAAACGAAGCAAAAGTCTTAAGATGAAGCAGGGTCACCTTCAGACGATGCGGGGTTAACTTAAGACGAAGCATGGTCTTAAGACGATGCAGGGTCAACTTAAGACGAAGCATGATCTTAAGACGATGCGAGGTTAACTTAAGATGAAGCATGGTCTTGAGACGATGTGGGGTCAACTTAAGACGAAGCATGGTCTTAAGACGATGCGGGGTCAACTTATGACGAATGATGTCATCACAGACAATATGTCTTTTACAAATAATACATTTTACAGACGATGCACCCTTACAGACGCAATGACGTCATCACAGATGATATGACATCATTACAGATGATACGTTTTACAGATGATGCATCCTTATAAACGTAATGACATCATCACAGGTGATATGACGTCGTTACAGACGATATATTTTACAGACGATGCATCCTTACAGACGCAATGACATCATTATAGACGATACATTTTATCCCTTAAAAGACTGTAACTTTTGACTCCTGAGTCCAAAGTTTCTATACTATATATCGATGGGAAGATAGATAATTAAACTATAACTTTCAGAGGACACTTTAACTAATTTAGCCTCAATTAGTCTAGTTTTCCTTAGAAATCAGCACACAATTTCTACACCTATAAAAGGCTTAGGTCAAGAACTGAACATCTACCAGATAAACATGCACATACACCTGGGGATTGTGCAGTTTCTTTATTTAACTCATTTCTCCAAGCTTTAGAAACTCAAACATCACTTAATTACATCAATATACTTTGAAGAAGGGCTTAAACCCCAAGAATATGTATATCTAACAATTCTAGCATTCTTACTTTAGTCATGCAATTTAAACATTGTTTAATATAATTCAAAGACAATACACAGAATAACTTCAGCCAGTAAACATGATACTTTATCATGCACCCTACTTGAACATGTAAAGATGTAATGCACAACAAACGGCTCGAGGGTCCATGAAAACATAATAGAGAAACCGAAGTTTACCCCATGAACGGAATGAGTCCAATTTCAGATCTCATATGCCACAAGCGGGCAGCTGGGAGAAGGCTCTCCTCAACATGCACATGATGAATAGAATGGTTCCACTCTCGCCCAAATAAAAGCACATAATCACGCTCAAATCATTTTATGAAATGCTTTCATACTCTTTCATGCTTTTTTCTTTCTTTTCGTTTATACAAAATGCTATGACCAAATATCAAGGCATAACATGATCAAAATCTCAATTCAATTTTATAAAAAATGTTATACTTCTTTCCATGCATAACTTAAAATGAATCATAGTAATTTACAATTTAGCAATTTCATTTTCAAACACATCACATAGGTAAGAATTTGCCCCATTTACACAATAACTATAAATACATTACCCACCTAAGAAGCTTCCGAAAATCCAAGTCAAGCTTGCCTTTCCCTTTGCTCTTGGGTAGTATTTCCTTGGTCTCCTAAAACAACCAAGGGTTCATTCAAAACCAACATTCCAATAGAATTCATAACTTTAGAAAAATCATATAATCATAATAAATATGAATAAAAACTCAAATCTAACCTTCTCACAGTCTATCTAGGTTAGAAACTCAAGATCTAGTTTAGAAACCCTAAAATCGATTAGGTTTTCCTAATCCATCTTCTTCCGGCAAAACTTCTTTGCTCTCAAACTCCTTCATCCTCAATATAACTCATTCCTTTAATAAAGCAAGGAAAAGAGGATTTACATACCTTAACAAACTCAATTTCTCTTCTCTTCTTTTTTTTCACTGAAACTTCTCTTCTTCTGTCCTATTTTCGTTTTTTTTTTCCTTCTATTTGGTTCTCATGACACTTCTCTCTTCTTCTAATACAAAACCATTTTATGTGGTCTTTTCCCCCATTTTACCCTTCATTTACCTTGTCCTTCCCATTTTGCCCCTTCTTTCATTTAATCCATCTTCTAACTCCTTTAAGCTAACTTACTTCTAACTTTCCCATGTTAATTCTAACTTAAATAAAATCCTTCCATCAATTTCTAATCTCTATTTATGCCACTAAATCAAAGAATATATTCAAAATTAACCAAAAAATGAAATAATCGACCAAAACCTAAAAAAAAGCTAAATAACAAATCACAAAAGTTGGAAAAAAATTTTGGGGTCCAACAGAAGGATTTGCATTTAATGGACCTTTATAAATACATGATTTGTACTTATTGTATCTAACTATGAGAGATCATTGTACTTATAAGAAATCTGTAATAGCTGAAACATGTTGATTTTGTTATTTAACTTGATATTATCAATATTTAAACCGATTATGATTGTGGTAACTATATTTTTTTGGCCTACATATTTCTTTGCTCTTTAACACATTGACAATGTTAATTTACCAATTTAGAAATAATGTCTTCTAAAGGAAAAAAAAACTGAAATGTAAAGCATAAGAGATTCCCATTAAATTGGACATGTAATGTGTGGTAATTGAGAATGGCCAATATCCATATCCATATCAGTTATTCAAAACAATCTAACATTTCTATCCATATTCAAGCAAATTATCCAATATAGTAAAATATATCTATCCATATCCAAATCACAGAACAAAGTTTCAAATATATATTTATATCCATATCACAACACACAGTTGAAATACGTATCAAAATCACAATATATTTTTTACACATGGCTTATTTTATTGTTGATGCACCATCATCAATTTGAGGTTTTGTTGGAGTTAAGTTTTTTAGCCCTTAATTTATGTCTCCTCCTGGTTGCATTAATTTTTTTTAACATTTTTACTTTGTGAAGGTTAAGATGGTTCCAACACTTGAAATTGACTTGCACCCATTTATAAAACATTTATAAACAAAAAGTATATTATGACCAATTAAGAAATAATAATAAATAATTTGCCATGAACTTCTCCAAATGTTAATATACCATAAAATAAGTGTTCCTATTAACTTCTCCAAATGTTACTACATATCCTTGGGTGGCCTTTAGACACATAAATGTTTATGATTTATTAAAAATTTGATGGAAAACCAAAACTAAAAATGAATGCTCATCCTCTTCTTCCTTTATAACGTAGATGCAGTAATGTTGGATCTTGTAGATACTGATCGTCTACCTCTGCTCCTTGCACCACTATTAATGTTGGACGTAGATGTCATATTTGTTAGTGGTCTTCCTTGTTTTCTCTACAATATACACATATAATTTGAATTTAATGATCAAGTATTTAAAAAATATTTATCACATACACAATTATAAATTATTATATAATTACCTTAGCAATTTTAGGTTATCTCGAAGATTGGTCTTTATTTTTACATCCTCTTTTACTTTTACCAACTTCAAAAGATGTTGACTTCTTATGAGTACTCTAACTTTGCTCAACTTATTTGTGTTTTGTGGCTCTTCATCTTTATCCTTTCTCTAGCCTTCTGAGGTCTTATAGGCATCTTCTTAATCAAAGGGGGTAATATGGGTTGCAAGTTTTCAGTCTTCGATCAAAACTTTGAACCGCTAATGGGTTCCATGGCATACTTATAACTATTGAAATAACACTCATGATTATAGTATCGACTCATATACCCATTGATATCCTCCCTCTCATTTGATATACAAACAATGCATGCTTACAAGGGATTCCTGTTAAATCCCAAAGTTTACACCGACATGTTCTTGCGTGTAAATCAATAATGAACTTATCTACAAAATGTGTTACTTCAAACTTCAAACTTCCATTTGTCTTGATGCTATAGTGTCTTGCTTGCCATTGTGCAGTCTCTATCTACTTCTTACCCTTGGACATATTTCATCTATTGATTTGATCATCATATCTCTTTTGCCATGAATTTGAGTCATTAAAGCAACTTGAATATCCTCTAGCATATTAATCAGGTTTTTTTTTTATCATGCTTCACAGATGAATCCATTAAATGTCTATGATATATTGTTATGACAAATCTCACACTTTGGCCTTATGTTAACAAATGCTTTCACAAAAGTGTTAAGATTCCTTGCTTTGAAGTTATTGTAAGCCTTGTTTGACGCATTCTTCAGCTGCTTCATTATTTCATCAATTTCCATTTCCATTGTGCAACTAACTACTTGTCAAAATAAAGTCCTACATATGTGGCCTTTATGCAATTTAAACCAATTAGTATACACATCTTGGGAATGTTTTCAATGCTCTGCTTCTAAGAAGAGATTCTTCAATGCATTTACTAATCCCTAAAGCAAAATAAAAACTAAATATTATAATGTAAGTATAATATAATAATTCAAAACATATTTACTAATAAATAGTACCAATATCAGAATTTTTCGTTAATCACTTTACAATGTTCATAAATTCCCGCTAATGTTTAGATCATCACCAAGAAGACTTAAAAACAAATGCCAAGATTGGTAATTCTCTTCCTTACTCATAGCCTAACATATAAGCTTTTGATTGTCCTCAGATAAAACATCAAAATTAAGATCATGACTAAAATCATTTACTTATTTCCTATATTTCCCAAGAATACATAATTATAAGCAAAGATGAATGAATTTTTAAAACTATAGCAATAATTTAACATTCAATTCTTCCACTTATGATCAATTAAAATTCATCACCTTTAGAAACTGAGCAATCTAGAGGTAGACTTGGAAAATGTGTTTAAATAAGATGTATTTATGGGTCCACTCAAATACCATTCATGATCATGACATTCCACAACTTTACCAGTCATTTTATTTCTCCACCATTAAGGGTCACATGCATAATCATGAATCAAAGGACTTTTTAAGGTTGTAATGTGGGCAAAGGTAAGGTGAGATGTGTTTGGGTAAAATAGCATAAAAGTCATCAAAGCTAGTGAAAAAAAGACACTCAATATAATCATCAAGTGCAAAAACTAACATTCACTCACAATTGTGTACATCAACTATGATGAATGAAAAACCATGTTTCCCAACTTAAAGTCAAGCTCTATCACCACAAACCACATCAAGCATATATCACTCACAAATATTAATCATAAACAAGATTTTGTAACCATAGGGAGTGATTATTGAAAGCAACATCCATCTTATATCTAGCATACTCAAGTAACCCATTTAATACAACTTTAAGAGGAAAGACTAATCATAAACAATTTTTCAACATATTTGCATTTCCTCTTTGATAATTTTATTTGAACATTTTTTTCTTTGTCTTTTTCTTTTCCTTTTCCTTTTCTCTTTTCCGTTTGATTTTTCTTTTCTTTTTTTTATATAAACATTGAAAGAAACTACATTAATATAGAAATTTCAATAATAAGACATAAACTGGCATCCCAAAGATTATAATCATCCTATACATATGCATACCCTCACACTTAGAATTTTGTATATCCACAAACTCAACAATCACAAATGCTCCACTAGTTTTATGGCTTGGGTAAGACGTTTAATTAAGTTTAAAAGCATGTAATGTGGTTAGTAAACAAAGAAAGGCTAATAAAACTCAAAAGGTCTTATTAAAAGGAAAAGCATATAATGGGTAGGCTATTTGGCTGATGTAGTTTGAAAAAACAAAGAATGCCTCAACATTTTTATGTTAATGCATGTGATAAAAATGTGGTCTTAAATAGAAAATCAAAGCAAAGTTAGGATGTACATGTCATGAAGGTTACACATAAACAAAAGATAATGAGATTAATATGGATGTGTCAGTCTATAAAAGCTCAAAATCTCACTGGCTTTGTCTACCACTAGTCACTTCTTTACTAAAGATAATGTATATTGACCAATCACAAGAGTAAAAATACATGCTAAAGTTGCCATTGATTTTTCTAGCCAATTTATACTCTAATCATGACTATACAGTCCTAAAAGCAATAGAAAGATGAGAAAATATTTATTGTTTGTTTAGTTCTCTCTCTCTCTTTGTTGAAAAGTTTAAAAAACAAGAAACAAACAAAATAAAAAATACACATGCGTATAAGAAAGAAATGTGAAAATTTAAAGAAAATAATTTAACTTCCCTTGGGTTGCCTCCCAAGAAGTGTCTTTGTTTATTGTCGCTGGCTTGACTCCATACTTTTCTCATGTGACAAATTTATGATATTCGGGTGTCACATACGATTCCTCCACCTAAGGTTCTTCAAGATATGACCTAAGTTGATGATCATTCACATTTAACATCTTCCTTATCTTCAGACTCTTAATCTCGACTAAGACCATGCACTCTGGAAATATCTCAAATGTCTCTTCACCCTTTTCTTCCTCATCTAATTTTTGCAATCTGCTACATAAAGGTGAAGGGATAGTATTAACAATAATCATGAACTTAGTAGTCACCTTCAAGCTAAACGATATATCAATTTCTGCTTCAAGCTCCTCCTCCACTTCTTCGACACAAGTAATTCCTTGAGTAGTTTTCTTAAGATTCTCAAGCTCATCTTCACCATGTAAAGGTCTCTGCACTAATGTCCCTTGGGCATACCTTAAGTTAAAATGGATGCATTTCTTCTCTTGATGATTCTAGGCGATCAATAGCTTCCATCATCTGCCCCATCTGGCTTATCAAGTTTTGGATTGTAAAGTTTGTTTCTTACTGAAATTGTAGAGTATTAGTAGCAAGAGATCTAACTAAATCTTCTAAAGATGTATTTGAGTTGGAATAAAAAGCTTCTGATCTATGTAAGAATTGTTATGTTCCAGCAAACTATCATGAAAGTCATTTTGATGGTTATCCCATCCATAACTAAAGTTAGTATGATCATTCCAATATGAGCTATAGGACTAAGAATAAAAGTTATAGAAAAAATTACTTCTGTCTATTATTTTTTAATAACACTAAACAAAAAATAAACAGATCAAGAAATAACTGAAAAGAAACTAATTAAAAACAAATATGTACACAACACCAATTGAAATCAAGAACAAAAACTAAAACACTGCATTCCTCAGCAACAACACCAAAATTGATATAGTGTATTGTAACACTGCGTAAAATAAATTAAACCTACAACTATAGTAGTGGTGAGTCTAGGTCATTCCCACAAAGAATGTTCAATTAGCTTTTTTATGAAAATAGTTGGTGTTTAGGTTATAGGAGGTTTATTTGGTTTGAAAGAAGAAAATAAAAATGAAACTAAGCTAATGAAAACAAATTAAACAAAACATGCAAAAATGATGAAAGTGATGAATTCGTTAGAGATCCAGTTCTTTGGTTCAATCTTTTCCTACACCTCAATTAGACATATTTTTATTGAATTGTTGTTCTTGTACTTCTCCTAGCCACTATTAATATATTAACAGGAAGCTTTATTAACCTCGATTTTCCCTTAGGTCATGATTAATTAAGAGAAGCTTGTTAACTAACTTAGCCATTGAATAACCTCGAACAATCTCTCTAAATTTAATTGGACAATCACATTACGAATTAGGAAAACATATTAATTAAGGCAACAACCACACAAGCTAGAGTCATTTAATGTATTTTATGTTATCCTTAATGATTAAAAATCATCAGTCACCATAAACAAATCTCAACATAATAATTACAAATTATATTGAAATACTAACAATGGTTCTTACATAAAAATAATCAAATAAAGCATTCAATCATTATCATATAACACCCAAACATTAAACATAGGATAAGACATTCAATCCCTAAGTGAAAGAACAATAAATAATGAGAGAAATGCTTAAGCGGGTTCTTCGGCATCGATGTCACCTCTAAACTGGCTTCGGAAAGCCTATCCCTCCATGGGTCTCCAAAGTATGAGAGGTTTGCCCCTCTTTTGTAATAGCCCAGACTACTCGCCCATAGAAATTGTCCGCTTTGGGTTGCCCATCAGGCCAAGGCCCTCACGGTTTTGCTCTTCCCATACACTCGAGAAAATGTGTCTATAGGGAAGAGATATTTATACTCTTGTAAGGCGTAGTTCGTTCTCCTCTCCAGCCGATGTGGGATCTCAAAATCTACCCTTTAGGGCCCAATGTCCTTGTTGGCACAACGGGTCAGAAACCAGCTCTGATACCATTTGTAATAATCCAAACCACCAGCCCACAGATAATGTCCACTTTGGGTTGCCCCTCGGACTAAGACCCTCATAGTTTTGCTCTTTCCGTACCCGAAAAAATGCGTATGTGGGGGAGAGGTATCCATACCCTTATAAGGCGTACTTCCTTCTCCTCTTCAACTGATGTGGAATCTTATAATCTACCCCCTTAAGACCCAGCATCCTCGCTAGCACAACGGGTTGAGAACTGACTTTGATACCATTTGTAACAGCCCAAACCACATGATCATAGATATTGTCCACTTTGGGATGCCCATCGGGTCAAGGCTCTCACGGATTTGCTCTTCCCATACACTCGAAAAAATGCGTGTATAAGAAAGAGGTATTCGTACCCTTATAAGACATACTTTCTTCTCCTCTCTAGTCGATATAGGATCTCACAATCTACCCCGTTAGGGTCCAGTGTCCTTGCCGGCACAACGAGTGAGGAACCAGCTCTGATACCATTTGTAACAGCCTAGACCACCTGCCCATAGATATTGTCTGCTTTGGTTTGCTCCTCGGGCAAAGACCCTCACAGTTTTGCTCTTCCCTCACTTGAGAAAACGAATCCATAGGAGAGAGTTATCCATACCCTTATAAGACGCACTTCATTCTCCTCTCCAACCGATGTGGGATCTCACAATCCACCCCCTTAGGGCCCAGCATCCTCGCTAGCACAACGGGTCGAGAACCAGCTCTAATATCATCTGTAATAGCCCAGACCACCCGCCCACATATATTGTCTGCTTTGGATTGCCCCTCGGGCCAAGCCCCTAATGGTTTTGCTTTTCCCCCTCTAGAGAAAACACATTTGTAGGAAAGAGGTATTCATACGCTTATAAGGCATACTTCATTCTCCTCCCCAACCGATGTGGGATCTCACAATGCATTTGTAATATCCCAGACCACCCGCTCATAGATATTGTCCGCTTTGGGTTGCCCCTCAGGCTAAGCCCCTCATGGTTTTACTCTTCCCCCTCCTGGTAAAATGTGTCTATAGGGGAGAAGTATCCATACCCTTATAAGGTGTACTTCATTCTCCTCTCCAACCGATATGGGATCTCATAATCCAACCCCTAGGGCCTAGTGTCCTCGCTGGCACAATGGGTTGGGAACTGGCTCTGATACTATTTGTAATAGCCCAAACCACCCATCTATAGATATTGTCCGCTTTGGGTTACCCATCAATCTAAGGCCCTCATGGTTTTACTCTTCCCACATCCAAAAAAACACGGTTATGGGGAAGAGGTATCCATACAATTATAAGGCATACTTCGTTCTCCTCTCTAATCGATGTAGGATATCACAATCTACCCCCTTAGGGCCCAGCATGCTCGCTGGCACAACGAGTCGAGAGCCATCTCTGATATAATTAACAGCCCAAACTACCCACCCATAGATATTTTCTACTTTGGATTGCCCCTTAGGCCAAGCCCCTCACGATTTTGCTTTTCCCCCTCTTGGGAAAACGTGTCTATAGGGGAGAGGTATCCATACCCTTATAGTTCCAACCGATGTGGGATCCTATAATCCACCCCCCTTAGGGCCCAACTCCTTACTAGCACAACAGGTTAGGAACTGGCTCTACTATTATTTGTAACAGCTCAAATCACCCGCCCACATATATTGTCTGCTTTGGGTTGCCCTTCGGGCCAAACCCCTTATAGTTTTGCTCTTCTCTCTTATGGGAAAGTGTATTTGTAGGGAAGAGGTATCCATACCCTTATAAGGTATACTTCGTTCTCCTCTCCAATCGATGTGGCATCTCACAATCCACCTTTTTAGATCCCAGTGTCCTCGTTGGCACAACGAGTAGGGAATCAACTCTGATACTATTTGTAACAACCTAGACTACCCACTTATAGATATTATCTGCTTTGGGCTGCCCCTTGTGCCAAGCCCCTTACAGTTTTGCTCTTCCCCTTTTTGGCAAAATGCATCAATGGGGGAGATGTATTCATACTCTTATAAGGCGTACTTCGTTATCCTTTCTAACCAATGTTGGATTTCATAATCCACCCATTTTAGGGCCCAGCGTCCTCACTGGCATAACAGGTCGGGAACTAGCTCTGATATTATTTATAGTAGCCCAAACCACCCACCTATAGATATTGTTCGCATTGGGTTGCCTATTGGGCTAAGGCCCTCATGATTTTGCTTTTCTCACACCTAGAAAAGCGTGTCTATGGGGAAGAGGTATACATACCCTTATAAGACGTACTTTGTTCTCCTCTCTGACTAATGTGGGATCTCATAATCCATCACCCTTAGGGCTTAGCATCCTCGTTGGCATAACGGGTCGAGAACCAGCTCTGATACCATTTGTAATAGCCTAGACCACTCGCCCACAAATATTGACCACTTCGGTTTGCCCATCGGGTTAAGGCCCTCATGATTTTGCTCTTCCCACACACTTAAGAAAATCCGTCTGTAGGGAAGAGGTATGCATACCCTTATAAAGCGTACTTCGTTCTCCTCTTTAACCTATATGGGATCTTACAATCCACCCCTTTAGGGCCCAATGTCCTTGCTGGCACAACAGGTCAGAAACCAGCTCTGATACCATTTGTAACAGCCCAGACCACCCACCCATATATATTGTCCACTTTGGGTTACCCATCGGGCCAAGGCCCTCACAGTTTTGCTCCTCCCACACTAGGAAAACAAATCTATAGGAAAAATGTATCCATATGTGGGATCTCACAATCCACCCCCTTAAAGCCTAGCATCCTCGCTAGCATAATAGGTTGGGAACTAGCTATGATACCATTTGTAATGGCCTAGACCACCCGCCCACAAATATTGTCCGCTTTGTGTTGGCCCTCGAGCTAAGACCCTTATAATTTTACTCTTCCCACATATGGGAAAACACATCTATGGGGAGAGGTATCCATACCCTTATAATGTGTACTTCGTTCTCCTCGTCAACTGATGTGGGATCTCACAATCAGATCCAGGTAGATTATGAGATCTCACATCGGTTGGAGAGGAGAACGGAGTATGTCTTATAAGGATTTGGATACCTCTCCCCCATAGATGCATTTTTCCAGGTGGGGGAAGAGCAAAACCGTAAGGAGTTTGACCCGAGGGGCAACCCAAAGCAGACAATATCTATGGGTGGGCAGTCTGGGCTATTACAAATAGTATCAAAGCTGATTTCTGACCTATTATACTACCAAGGACACTGGGCCTTAAGGGGGTGGATTGTGAGATCCCACATTGGCTAGAGAGGAGAATGAAGTATGCCTTATAAGGGTACAAATATCTCTTCCCTATAGACATGTTTCCCCAAATGTGTGGGAAGAGCAAAACTGTAAGGGCCTTGGCCCGATGGGCAACTCAAAGTAGACAATATCTATAAGTGGGTGGTTTGGATTGTTACAAATGGTATCAGAGCTAATTCCCAACCCATTGTGCTAGCAAGGACACTAGGCTATAATGGAGTGGATTGTGAGATCGCATATCAACTGGAGAGGAGAACGAAGTACGCCTTATAAGGGTATGGATACTTCTTTCCTATAGACACATTTTCCCCGGTATAGGAAGAGCAAAATCGTGAGGGCTTTGACCTGATGGGCAACCCAAAGAGGACAATATCTATGGGCAGGTGTCTAGTCTGTTACAAATGGTATCAAAGCCAAGTTCCTGATCTGTTGTGCCAGCGAGGACACTAGGCCCTAAAGGGGTGGATTATGAGATCCCACATTAGTTGGAGCGGAAAAGAAAGTATTCCTTATAAGAGTATGGATACCTCTTCCCTATATATGCATTTTTTAGGGTGCAAAAAGAGCAAAACTTTAAGGGTCTTGGCTCAATGGGCAACCCAAAGTGAACAATATCTAGGGGTGGGTGTTATAGGTTGTTATAAAGCCAGTTCCTGACCCGTTATACCAGTAAGGACATTGGGCCCTAAGGGGTTGAATTATGAGATCCCACATCGATTAGAGAGGAGAACAAAGTACGCCTTATAAGGATATGGATACCGCTCCCTAACAGATGCATTTTTTTGGGTGTGAGAAGAGCAAAACCGTGAGGTTCTTATCTCGAGGGGCAACCCAAAGCAGACAATACCTGTGGGCGGGTGGTCTAGGGTATTACAAATGGTATCAGAGCCTGTTCCTGACTCATTGTGCCAACTAGGACGCTGGACTTTAAAAGGGATGGATTATTAGAGTCAGTTCCCGACCCATTGTGTCAGTGAGGACATTGAGCTCTAAGGGCTGTGGATTGTGAGATCCCACATCAATTGGAGAGGAGAACGAAGTACACCTTATATAGGTATGGATACCTCTTTCCTGTAAACACTTTTTTTCTATATGTGAGAAGAGCATAATCGTAAGGGCTTAGCCCGATGGGCAACCTAAAGTGGACAATATTTATGGGCGGGTGGTCTAGGTTGTTACATCTTCATTCTTCCAAAACCTAAAAATCGAGAGCTTTAACATTTTCCCAAACAAAACATGCTTTTGTCGTCACAAAATGTTACATTTATACCAACAAGTAGGTTTTTTGGGTAAGCTGTGCACATGTCATGGGCATGAATTAGTGTGTTATGCCCATGACACATTTGTCATGGGCATGAAATCACTCTCACGCCCATGAAATAAGTGTGTCACACCATGACATATTTAGCATGGGTGTGGTAACCCTATCACGCTTATGTCAACTTTGTCATGGTCATGAGATGTTTCTCAAGCCATGACATATGCTATTCTTCATTCCTTTTGTCATTTTCTTGTCTCCTCTTACTCTAGTCCTTCTTCTTCTTTCTCCATGAAGACAAGTGAGACGGCTCAAATATTGTGTTTTCAACTCACTTTAGTTCTTTTACTTTCGAATTGTGCCTAAAATCAAATATAAAGTAAAATGAGTATTCTAAGCATTCTTATAGAACTAATCACTAAATGTTATAAGATCAATTCATAATCAATTAAGCATATATCACTATATGATTAATTCCATCATGTCCAACCGTAACGAATAATGCACCTCCAAAAAAAGTCCTAAAAAAATCCACAAACCATATTATATTTCGACAACCACTAAGGAAACCATACTTCAATGCACTAAGTCCTGTGTAAAACCTCTTAAATGTTGGCTATCTAGACTTTTCATCAAGTTAATTTTAAATGATGAATTGTCCTTCTTTATCGGCCCACTTTAATTCTTGTCCATAAGACCATAATTTTGCATAGTGTCCTTCCTTTGATCCCTATAGCATTATAATAGCTTCCTATTTAGCCCTATAACATTGAGACTTAGTCCTTCCATAAAAATCAGTTAGACAGAGGTTCTTTGTCTTCTCTCTAAGCTTTAGCATCCTCACTCCTCCTTCCTATTCGCACTTCTTAACCTCTTCATAGCTCTGAAATGCTCCTTTCATCCTTCCTTTCTTCCCGGAGATCCCTCTACATCCTCAAACCACGCTCTCTTTTAGTTTACTTTTTGATCATCCTTATGTCCTTTGCTTGATAGGCTAGAGCAGTAAGGTCTTTCTCTTTTTTTCGTTCTCCCGCCCTCTTTTATTTCCTCATTTGGCATTTGCACCTCTCCACTTTTCCTACCCGTCAAAAACTATTACTTATATAGATAACACTGTCCCCCCAACCCACAACACAACAAAACAACTCCATGGAGGATTTTCCTCCTTTACCCTTGCCTTCAAACCCAGCTGCTATAGGGAAAGTTCACAACTCTTCACCCTCATCCTCCACCTCTTCTGTTGCACTGACTTCTCACTCTCCTCTCCTGTCCTACCATCTCCTTCTATTCTTCCTTCACTCCCCTCCTCGACTTTGCCTCCCTGTTCATTGACTGGTCGCATTATTGTATCCTCGGATCTGTAAATTCTACAAGAAGGCATCAAATCCTGGGAGAACTACCTTATAAGGGTCTTTTGGGATAAGACTGGCATTTCCTGTTATTCAAAAATGGGCACAATTAGCCTGGAGACATAAAGGTTTTATTGAAGCAGTTACAACAAAAGATAAATATCTGTTCTTCATATTTTCTTCTAAATCTGAAGATTTTAAGATAATGGAAGAAGGGTTGTGGAATGTGTCAAATTTTCCACTTTTCTTATAGCCTTGGCAACCAAGTTTTGAGATCAATTGCAACAAAAAAAGGACATGTTCCAATGTGGGTAAATCTCTAAAATATTCCTTTTGAATATTGAACTACTAAAGGTCTGAGCATAATTGGTAGTTATCTAGGTAAACCTTTATGTTCGGATGATCATACTGAAAATAGGAAGAGGTCGGGCTACGCTCAAATATACATCAACATGGATCTATCTAACCAGCTTCCAGAATCTATCTCGATTATGAGATTGAGACTTAATGGATCTCTATATGAGGATCAAGTGACAGTTTAATATCAATGGAAGTCCTTAACTAATTCTATAGGTAAATGATGGCTTCCTCCGGGTGAAACCTTCTAAAGAGGTGATTATGAGGAGATAATGGTGAGAAGAGCATCTACCAAGATGATGGACTGCCTACAGTATCAATACCGAGCACAAACTCAACTGGTTAAAATGGTGAAGATGGTTTTCCAACTGATGGGCCAGGGGAATCTGTTGAAGCAGATAGTGGTAAAACAAATATCGTTAAGGGAGACTCTATTATATCTAATAGTACTCTTACTGACAAGAGTGGTGATACTCATGTGGCTGAACCCTCAAGTGTCTCTGTTGATATCTCTAAAAAGTTACTAGTTCTTCTCCTTCCAAGGATAAGAAGGACAATGGCCCTATTATTGGGGAATTTTTGATAGCTACAAAAAGGTGGAATAGAAGGAAAGGTAAGAGCTACAAAAACAACACTTTTTGATTATGAAAGTCTTTGTATGGAATGTGAGGGGGATTAACTACCCTAAAAAGCTTTTAGCTTTAAGCGATTTTGTCTATAGCATACATCTATGGATTTTTGCTCTTTTTGAAACCAAAATCAAATATGTGAATCTTATATTAATAAATAACTAGGCTCTAGATGGAAATTTATTTCCAATCATCAAGCTCTTGTCTATGGGAGAATCAGTATTGGTTATGATCCTGCATTGGTGGATGTCAACGTTTTTGTTATTGAAATGCAAGTTATTCACCTAAAATAGAAACCTATTCAGGCAAATATTGAATTTTTTTCTTCTTTAATCTACGGTGCCAATCATGTATTCCAAAGGGAGCCTCCATGGGGAAGTTTATCTGAGTTTCAGAACGTTGTAAATGACCCTTGGCTTCTATGTGGTGACTTCAATTCTACTTTATATATAGCTGAAGCTAATGGAAACTTTAGTTTGAGGAATTTCTTAACCAACTTTTATGACTGTGTGAGTAAATTGGATATTCTTGACCTTAAGTCTCACGACCACTTCTACATATGGAATAATAAGCAATCTACTAGAGGGCTTTGAGGAAGAAATTGGATCGTACTATGGTGAATAGAGAATGGCTCACTCAGTTTCCTAATAGTGTCTCTACGTTCATAAATCCTCTATTTTCTAATTATACACCTATGTAAATTGAGATTCTACTCTAACATCAAGGCCGAAGAGGTCCTTTTAGGTTTAATAATTTTTTACTGGATGATGATGGCTTTTTTTAAGCTCTTCAGAAGGGCCTGGAGGTTTCAGTTGAAGGCACACACCAATTCAAGTGTACCCAGAAGCTAAAGGCTATTAAGATGGAGATGAAAACTCTAATAAGCAGAAGATGTCGACACAACAAGTTGTTACTATAGCTAGAGCAGAGTTGGAATCAATTTATGCTAAGCTTGCTTTTGATCCTTCAAATCCTATCTTATTTAAAACTAAGAAGACCTTTTTGATATCTTATTTACCCAAAGCCAAGGATCATAATAGTATAATGGAATAAAGAGCCAAAATTCCATTAGCTAGTCAAAGGAGAAAGGTGCTCTAAATCTTCTTTAACTCTATGTTAGATGGAAGGAATTCTAGTAAGATCTTTTCTCTCAAGTTACAAGATGGAGTTGAAATCTCCCAACAAGAAGACCTCCTAAAGGAAGCTGAGAGATACTTGAAGAGCTTATATGGTTCTACCCGTTCCCAGGCCACTCCTACCTCTCTTTGCTCCATCATTCATACTAAGATCTCATAGGCGCAAGCTGCAACACTCATTAAACCAGTAGCGGATAGAGAAATTAAGGATGTTATGTTCCAAATGCAGGACACTAGCCCAATGGTTAAGAGTGTCATTATGGAATTCTTCTATAGGGGTGTGTTTCCTAAAGAGATTAACACAACTCATATTTATTTGATTCCTAAATCCTTTTATTCTTCCTCATTGAACGATTACAGGCCTATTGCATGCACTAATTTCCTCTATAATGTAATCTCTAAAATTCTAGCAAACAGGTTGAAGGTAGTACTGGATTCCCTGATCTCAGATAATCAAATTGCCTTCTTACATAGAAGACAGATTGGGGATAATATCTCCATTGTTTAAGAACTGATGAACGGGTATTAGTAGTCCTCCTAATTGTATCATTAAAGTGGACTTCAAGAAAGCAGTTGGACATGTAGAATGGAATTTTATCCTACAGATCCTAAGTCTTTTGGGTTTCCCTTATGATTTTGTTAAATAGGTTAAGGCCTGTATAACCACTCCATCATACTCCATTATGGTTAATAGAAAGCCAACCGATCTCTTTAAGAGTTATTCTTCCTTGTAAACTAATCAATTACCAAAAACATTACCATCTATAGGAACATCAAATTTAGGGCTTGTAGCTTTGATTGATTTTATGATATCCCTTGGTGGTGATTTAAATTATCTATCTTGATCCCTACCCTTATATCCATAAAACCTTGATTTCTAAACCTGTTACCCTTAATTTTAGGATGGCAGTTTCAACTACCTGGTGTTGGAAAGTTAGTAGTCTCAGTATGATGCACAAAGGATAAATGGAAGGGTACTTGAATATTCTAGTGATAGATGTATAAATTTTATTACTTATTAAGTTCAAGTTACCTATATTTTCATGCAAGTATTATGTGAGGTCATTATACCTATTTGGACTCATAACATGATTAGAAATTCTTGTATCTCAAACTAATATTCTAAAACAGAGTGTCATTGATATAATTGATCATATATATAATTTAAGTTATTTACAGAGTTGGATAATAATGCAATTTGCTCTTTATTGGCATTATTAAAATCAATTATATTGAGGTAATGCTTATAATATTAGGTTAAAATTATCAAGTCTATCCATTAGGTTTAAGTGTTAGGTGAGGAAGATATAACAGTATTAAATTTCGTTGAAGTCATATTGAGATAGACTTAAAAGAACCTACTAAATAAAAAACTTATAATCTATATGCTTATATAGCAAACAAAGATCTACAAAACTCAATCTGATTATATCTTACAATTTGCACTAATCATAAAAATCTTAAAGAAAAATATTTTAAAAATTATATTTATTCTCTATCACATAAACAATAATAAAAATATGAAATAAAATTCAGCCAAATTCACAAATATTAAAAGAGTTTTCAAAGTATAAAATAATTATTTCGCCAAGACTTTCGAAAATAAATTCAATTGGTCCTATGCTCCTTATAGATAAGTAAAAGTGAAGAGTAGACAAATAAAAGGATAATTTTTGAATTGTTTTTAGTGGTTTTTTTAGCTATTCTAAATGATTTGTGAGTAAGTTTTGGATAGTTTCTAGATTGTGTAAGCATTTATGGAATTTCTTGGAATGTGGGGCAACATTATAAGTTATGTTTTCAAAATTTTGGAGAATATTATTAACGTTAAGAATGAGAGATAAAAAATGAACTTAGAATTCCAAAAGTGAACAACAATTTGGTAATAAGTTGATTATGAATTTACTTAGGCTAGATTCGTCTATTAAATCAGTTTTTTGTGATCACTCATTTAGATAATTTTATTGAATTAACCAAAAATAGTGTTGTCTCTGACTTTTCTTTGAAAATAAAGTGGAAATTTCATTAATAAAGAATTAGAAACAGAACATCTACAAAACATACATCGGGGTTTAACCTAGTCTTGACATAATTGTAGTACTCCAGATATATAGTATCATATATGGAGAGTAGAAGAAAAACACAGTAGAGGCTTAAGGCTACACCTCTCAACATTTGAATTTCATGGATATATCTCTGATATCAAAAGAGTGAGAGCTTTCCGCTTGATCTCAAATCTTCGAGCATTTGTTCGTTGCATACATTTTGTACACATAACCTAACTGCTATGGAATATAGGGATTCCAAGTGGGGATGTTGAATAGCTAACGATTGTATAACACTTGAAAGCGTACAAGCTGGTAAAGACCATCGAAGTTTATATTTAATAGCATCCAAAATTTAGTTAGTAATCTCACACATTAAGAACAAGTGATCATGAGTTTCTTCCTCAGTTGAACAAAACGGACATGAAATATTAATATTTAAGAACTTGAGATGATCAGCTGTATTGAGGCAATTTTGGATGGCTAGCCAAAGGAGAAAGAAAACCTTGCAAGGAATGTTCTTGTTCTAGACAATTCTGGACCAATTCACTACAGGTTTTTGCAATCTCAAAAAATCTCTCATAGTTTTATTGGATAGTTGGTGAGTTGGGCAAGCGTGCTAGAAAAAGTGTCTTGATGAAGCGAGTTAGGAAGGTAGTTCGGTTGTAACTGGTGTATGTATATAGGAAAATGCCAACTATTTCCACTAATAAACGATTCCATATTCGTATTTAGTGGGAAGTGAATAGAACAAGGTTTGGGATACCGATTTGTACTGGTTCAAAACCGATACGAAATAGAAGGTCGGTTGTACGAGGTTTAAATACTGATCGACACCGTTTAATATTCAAAATACCGACCAATATCGAAAATTTTTTAAAATAGGGAGGACTGTTTTGCAAAATTTTCAAAAAATTTTAAACTCTCACTCCCTTCCTCCCGCCTCTCCTACCTCCCTCTTTTTTTAAAAGTTTTTAATTAGTTATTTTATTTATTTCAACTTTTATAATGATTATGAAATTTTCATTTTTGTTTTTAAAATAAAAATAAAAATAATTATAAATTAAATAAAACTTAAAAATAAATTATTTTTATTCAAATTTATTTAAATATTTTATATAATATTTATTAATAAAGTATTAATAAAAAATTTTAATTTTTAAAATAATAATTTAAAAATTATTTTTTACAAACTAATATTTATTTTATATATTTTTAATTATTAAATCAAAATTTATTTGAAATTTATATATTTTAAATTTAAATATATTTATTAATAATCATTAAATTATATTTATAAATTAAATTAAAATTGTCATTATTATTTATTGTTATGATTTTTGGAGACATGGTTAAAAATATACAACACAACTGTATAATATGACAATAAATTATTTTGTAATTTTAAAAAAAATTTAAGAACTATTTCATAAATTTAAAAAATTACCCGAAACGTACCCAGTATTAATCAATACTGATATAGTATCGTATCAAAACTCAATTCAGTACTAAATCTGATATAATATTCATAAAATTAGAATAGAATGCCTTATTTCATCCAAGGAGTTTACGAATGGTCCTCTTCTGGACTAGTTATCAAACCACAAGATAATGAATTTCCCATTACCAATAGCACACAACATATCTACTTCAACAACTTGTATATAAGAAGTTGTTCAAGAAGAAAGAGTGTGATGCTTTTTTCCCTATACTTTTTCCTTTGAGAAAATAAGAGTGAATCAATATAAGTCATAAGGAGTTTAGGTCTTCAACAATTTGTTGGTTTATGCCCTACAGCCAATCGCTTTGGTTGTAGTTTAGTGAAAAATTATTTAAAAAATATTCTTTATCTTGTACATGTTTAGATGTATATGATAAAGTCCATGAGATAATTGTACATTGCAAATGAAATTTTAATGAGATTATAATTATGAG
>JANSVA010000006.1:24308752-24320990 GCA_025504915.1 Erythroxylum reticulatum | reverse complement strand
ATAAGTGGAGAGCAACGTCGCTATTTATTGAATGAACAACTTAAGGCCATAAAGAAGGTACTTGGTCCTCTTTTATCCTGTTCTTATTTGATATTTAGGTTTTATTTTACCACTAAATTTAAATTAGAAATGAAATGTCCTCTAGCTACAAGTATAGTTTACATTTGTAATAACTTAAGGTTAAACATATGTTGTTTAGGAGCTAGGGCTGGAGACAGATGACAAGACGGCTCTTTCTGGTTAGTTCTACTTTAATATACTTGTCTTAAAGTCATATGGTTGTTGTTTTCTTTTTAATGACAAACAAATGTTTGCTATGGTGACACTTTGTAGAAGATGGTAAAAATGTGCAGTTCCAGCATACTGGATTTGAAGAATTTGCTAACCATGTTAGCATATACGTCAGATGTGATGCTCAACAATTTTAACACAAGACAGCCTTTCAAATAATTGAGTCTAAATCTAACCCCATAATTTCATTGGTTGATCACATGAAAGATATCTTTAGTTGTATTGTATGATTGAAAGTATATGTATGAGATGTTTATTTCAGTGTGCGGAAAGAGGATTTAGCTAGATTATGTAGATAAAAAAAATGATTGTTGCATATTTAATTTCCTTAATCTTGTTGTTGTAAATTGCGACATTCTCATGTTTGATTTCTTGCTTCTGCCTTGATATGGACAAAAGAAATCATTCAAATTCTATATTTTTAGTGTGGAATTTCCTATTTTTCCTTTTTTTTGATGCAGTAAAGTTTAGGGAAAGGATTGAACCAAGGAAGGAGAAAATTCCAGCTCAAGTTTTGCAGGTTATAGAAGAAGAGCTTACAAAATTGCAGCTTTTAGAGGCCAGTTCAAGTGAATTTAATGTGACTCGTAACTATCTGGATTGGTTGACTGCTTTGCCTTGGGGAGATTACAGGTTTGTTTCTTATTCTCCTTGTTCATTGCGAAACTTCTCTAAGAGTAATTTTAAACTAGTTTTAGATATCTGTTCCTTTTTTTCTCCCATGTTCCATAAGCTCTTGTTTCTTCTTTTATTCTTCTTTTGTTATGTTATTTTATTCCAGTATTCTGTTCTCGATCTACTCTTATTCTTCCTTGTTACATGAAGTTCCTTCATCAATTATGATGTCGTAATTTTAGCATTATCAAATTGGTAAAGTTGCTAGCGGTATTTGAAAATAGTTTGTCATACGTTAATTTTTGAGATAACTGATATTGGGATTATTGGTGGTGTAAATTTTTTCATTTAGCTTTTATTTTTAATTCAACTGCAGCAATGAAAATTTTGATGTAGTTCGAGCTCAAAATATTTTGGATGAAGACCATTATGGATTGACTGATGTTAAGGAAAGGATATTGGAATTTATTGCTGTTGGAAAACTTAGAGGAATCTCACAAGGTTGGTTGGATGTTTTGAAGATAAAAGACATTGGTTGATTTCGTTTTTCCTTTTCATATATCTACTTAACTACGCTCATATCAACATCTCTGCCAATTAAAACCAATAGAAAATAAAAGTTTTTTATTTCCTCAAATACATTGCAGGAAAAATCATTTGTCTTTCTGGTCCACCTGGAGTTGGCAAAACTAGCATAGGTCGCTCAATTGCACGCGCTTTGAATCGGAAGTTTTTTCGATTTTCTGTAGGAGGTTTATCTGATGTTGCTGAAATTAAGGTAAATGAGGCATTTTTGGGTTAAAATGAATGAACTAGCCATATGAAATATCATTCATGCATTTCCTGACTTAATTAAGTCAAATCTAGGGGCATCGTCGAACCTATATTGGTGCAATGCCAGGGAAGATGGTCCAGTGCCTGAAAAATGTGGGAACTGCAAACCCTCTTGTTCTTATTGATGAGATTGACAAGGTACTTGTTGGAAAATTTGGTTTGTGTAAGATTTTATGGCTTTTTGAAATGGATGCATTGTGGGAAGAACCTACGAGGCAGATAACAACTACTTGCAAAGAGGAGTGTTTTATTAGTGAACAAATTTGAAGATAATTTTTGTGTTTTATTTCTCATGAATGGCAGAAGTACTTGTAGGGAAAATAAGTAATTGTTTTACAATTCAATCCCTTGATTATTGCCTAGAAAGAAGTAAATAAGATGCCATGAAAATAGGGACTTGAAATGGAAATGATATTTTAGGAAATAAACTATTGAGTAAATAAGGAAACAAATAAAGTAGTAAAACTGAAAATATTCTTCCAACACTCCCCTTCAAGCTGGTGAATAGATGTTGATCATTCCCAGCTTGCTGCGTAACTCTTCAAATCTGACTCTGGTAAGTGCTTTTGTGAAAATATCTGCAGCTTGTTTGCTAGGGGGAATGTGAGCTAGAGTAATCAAACCAGAATCTACTTTCTCTTTTATGAAATGACGATTTATCTCCATATGTTTAGTGCTATCATGATAGATAGGATTCTTTACAATCCCAATAGTTAGCTAGGTTGTCACACCACACCCTCATCTGAGGCTCTACTTTGATCTGAAGTTCTGTCAAGAGTCTTTTAATCCATATTCCTTCACAAATTCCCAATGCTAGTGCTCTATACTCAGCCTCTGCACTGCTTCTGGCAACCACTGGTTGTTTTTTACTTGTCTAAGTTACCAAGTTATCCCACACAATGGTACAATAACCTGTTGTAGACCTCCTATCAGTCATTGATCTAGCCCAATCAACATCTGTGAATACTTCAATACTCCTTGTCTCGCTTTTCTTAAAGAATAATCCCTTTCCACGAGTCATTTTCAAATACTTCAGGATTCTAAGTACTGCATCCATATGTTCCTATTGGGGGTTGCTCATAAACTAACTAACCACACTTACAGGGAAACTAATGTCTGGTCGAGTGTGAGACAAATAGATCAGTTTTCCAACTAATCTTTGATATCTTCCCGTATCCACTGGTGTGCCGCCTTCTTTAAGACTTAATTTATAAGTTGATTCCATGGGTGTTAGCAGGCTTTGACCCCATCATCCCAGTTTCCTGTAAAAGGTCAAGTGTAGACTTCCTTTGGGACACTAAAATGCCCTTATTAGATCTGGCCACCTCCATCCCCAAAAAAATCTCAAATAGCCCATATCCTTAACTTCGAATTCTCGGGCTGGAGCACCTTTTAGCTCCTTCATGCCTTCCCAATCATCACCTATAATAACAATATCATCAACATAAATTATAAGAATAGTCATTTTACCACTAGTCAGCCATCGAACAAACAAGGTGTGATCAGTTTGACATTGGTAGTAGCCAAGTTTCTTCATTGCCTTTGTAAATCTATCAAACTAGGCTCGAGGTGATTGTTTCAGGCTGTAGAGTGATTTTCTGAGCTTGCATACCTTCTGAGGATGTGTAGCTTCTTCTAGTCCCGAAGGTATTTTCATGTATACCTCACCATTGAGGAAGGCATGTTTTACATCTAATTGATATAATGTCCAGTTAAGATTTGCAGCTAGTGATAATGGAATCTTAATAGTATTGAGTTTAACTACAGGTGTAAAAGTCTCCTGGTAGTCAATCCCATGCGTTTGTGTGAAACCTCTAGTTACAAGTCTTGATTTGTACTAGTTAATACTTCCATTAGGATTATATTTGACGGTGAACACCCATTTATAGCAAACCACTGTTTTTCCCTGTGGTAAATTTGTTATTACCCAGGTCTGGTTCTTCTTGAGTGCATTCAACTCATCATTTATAGCTTCTCTCCACTTAGGATCCTTCACTGCTTCCTGGAAATTTTCAGGTAATTTTTCAGTAGATAACTGAGTCACAAAAGCCTTAAAATGTGGTGATAACTTGTTATAAGAAACAAAATTGCTGATTGGGTGCTTTGTACAAGATCTTACTCCCTTCCTTAGAGTTGTTGGCCATCCTAACTCCTCAGAATTTGCAGTAGGTTTTGATTCATGGCCTTGCTCAGGAAGTGTGATGGAATTTTCTGGTTCTGCTTCACACCGTGCCTGTTGTTTGCCTATCCTATAGTGCCAAAGCACAATTTCTTCATTAGAAGATAAAATAGCATGAGCTTTATTCCTTCTTGAGTTGCAGATGTAATATATTCCATGAAACTCCCTAGCACTGCCAATCCTCTTCCCCGACTCCAAATCCTGGAAAACACAACCATTAGCACCAAAATTAGCTGTGTAATTATGTTCTTTAGTAATCCTTTTCACAGATAACAGATTACAATCCAAGCTAGGCACATAAAGAACACCACTTAAGATCAATTTATTAGCAATTATAATAGTCCCAATCCCCTGAACTTTTAGAACTAGTCCATTAGCTACCTTGACAGTCCTATGAACAGGACAAGGCTATTCATACATCCGTTCTCTTTCCACAATTTTCTTTTAGCATGCCATATCTTCACTGTAAGCCCATTGGTGTGGGTCATGGAGATCCATCTATTGCCACAATTTTACTAACGTGATGTAATAACCAGTGACTGATTTCTTACCTTGTTTAGTTTCCCTCAGAATTCCTTTGATCTGAAACAGAGTTGTAGTATTTTCTATAGTGGCATATGTCATTTTGGCATTCTCCCATATCTTTTTTGCAGAGGTTGCAAGGACAAACTGGCCACCAACTTCGAGAGTCATGGAATTAAACAACCAGCTGATTACCTGGTTGTTTTCAGTCATCCACACCTCATATTTTGAGTCAGACACAGCTGATGGCTTGGCTTTGAGATATTTCTCCTTCCGTCTCCCTCTTACGAACATAAGCATGCTGTGGGACCACTGTAAATAGTTTTTCCCATTCAGTCGATGGTTGGTTACCACCGACAGCTGCGTGTCAATGTTGTTCTGGGAAAAAGACGAGTTTCTTGTGTCGATAATGGTATTCGGCGTTTCTAGGATTGATCCTTGTGGAGCGTTGCCTGATGAGCCAGTGGCAGAATTTTCCCCTGACTCGACGTGCCACGCTCCTATTGTCCTGATTGAAACCATCCTCCTCTGTATTCAAAGCTCTGATACCATGCACAAATTTGAGGATAATTTTTGTATATTATTTGTCATGAATGACAGAAGCACTTATAGGGAAAATAAGTAACTATTTTACAATTCAATCCCTTGATTATTGCCTAGAAAGAAGTAAATAAGATCCCATGAAATAGGGACCTGAAATCGAAACGATATTTTAGGAAATAAACTATTGAGTAAATAAGGAAATAAATAAAGTAGTAAAACTGAAAATATTCTTCCAACAATTAGGATTCTATTAGAGGAGTGTTTTATTAGGAGTCTATTAGAGGAGTATTTTACTTTTAATAGAAGGTTATTATTTCTACACTAGTTTCTGTTATAGTTATGTTAATAAAAACAACTTGAATAGGAGTATTTCTAGGTGTCCTAGTTTAGGTGGAACTTTTGTGGTTCTTTGCCTATATAAGGCTATTATGTTATGCGATAAAGAAAGGAAGAAGTTATCATAAAAATTTTCTAATTAGGAGTAGAGTAATTTAGCGCAATCTCGGCATACCTTGTCTTTAATAGGTGCTGCTAGTTTTTCATCACCAAAAATAGGTTCTGCAAGAAAGGGAACCAACGTAAATAGGGGGAAGGGGATTAACTTTCTTGAGAATCGTCCTTGGACTTGATCCCAACCACAGGCACATAACAATTTGGTATCAGAGTAGGAGTTCGTGGACGAAGCAGGCCATTCAGTTGCAGAGCAATCTTCGGTAGATTGGTAGATGGATCACAAGATATGGGCATTAGAGATGGGGCAGTAAGAATTGGAGGCTCAATATGCAGAGATTATCCGCATGCTTGCAAGGTTGGAAGGTGCAAAATTGAGTGAGTATCAGGCACCGTCACCACCACCACCACCACCACAGGAGGAGAGGATTGATGGGGGCAGAGGGGCAAGAATGGTGCCTAAATATAATAAGATGGAATTTCCAACGTATGATGGCTTGATAGATCCGTTGGTTTGGCTTCACAGGTGTGAACAGTTTTCCTAAGCCAACAAACAACGAAGGAGGAGAAGGTAAGATTGGCTGCCTTTCATTTAATGGGGGAGGCCCAACTATGGTTCTTTCAACTTGAACAAGAAGAACTAGGGTTGCATTGGTACTCTTTCAAAAGCCTTTGCAATATGAGATTCGGCCCTCACCTTAGTAACAACCCTGTTGGAGAATTGGCGAACTTGAAACAAATAGAGAGCGTAGAATAATATCAACGCCAATTCCAAACACTGCAGGCTCGAACCATAAGGCTTTCACGAGACCTACAAGTAAATCTATTCACGGCTAGGTTGGTAGAAGGGTTACGAATTGAGGTGGAGATGCAATATCCTCTGTCTTGGAGCTGTAATGAACTTAGCAAGAGCATGTGAAAGAAATTTGCAATGTATGCAGATGCAATACACCCAAGGGGTAAGAGGCAGCCAAAACACCACCCTATGGCCATCTTTGCAGCTGGACAGTAGTAGTAACAACTCCAGCGCGAGTGCAGCCACACCTTTAGGAAGTAAGGTAACTCGGGGGCTAAAACAACAACCTCTAGTATAGCAAGTACGTCGCCCCCGATGGTAAGGTGCTTAATCATAGCGGAAATGGCTAAAAGAAGAGAGAAGGGGTTTTGCTACAATTGTGATGAGACTTATTCGGTGGGGCACAAATGTAAGCGACTATTTTGGATTGAGGTGGCAAATTTTGAGGAAGAAGGGGAGGAACCAGTGGAGAGAGAACCTGAGATATTTTTGCATACCATCACTAGCATAACCTGAGTTTGAGCTTGAGGGCAAGCTCGATGTCGAAGATGGGAGTGATGATATGGATGAATTGTGGGAAGAACCTATGAGGCAGATAATAACTACTTGCAAAGAGGAGTGTTTTATTAGGATTATATTAGAGGAGTGTTTTATTGGGAGTCTATTAGAGGAGTTTTTAAATTTTAATAGGAGTCTATTATTTCTGCACTAGTTTCTGTTATAGTTATGTTAATAAAAACAACTTGAATAGGAGTCTTTCTAAAAGTCCTAAAACAACTTGAATATGCGTCTTTCTAAGGGTCCTAGTTTAGGTGGAACTTTTGTGCTTCTTTGCTTGTATAAGGCTATTATGTTATGCAATAAAGGAAGGAAGAAGTTATCATAAAAATTAGCTAATTAGGAGTAGAGTAATTTAACCCAATTTCGGCAGACCTTGTCTTTGACAAGTGCTGCAAGTTTTTCATCACCAAAAATAGGTTTTGCAAGAAAAGGAACCAACGTAAATAAGGGGAAAGAGATTAACTTTCTTGAGAATCGTCCTGGGACTCGATCCCAAGCACGGACACATAATAGTTTGGTATCAGAGTAGGAGTTCATGGACGAAACAGGCCATTCAGCTGTAGAGCAATCTTTGGTAGATTGGCAGATGGATCAGAAGACACGGGCATTAGAGATGGGGCAGCAAGAATTGAAGGCCCAATATGCAGAGATTATCCACATGCTTGCAAGTTTGGAAGGTGCAAAATTGAGCGAGTATTAGGCACCATCACCACCACCACCGGAGGAGAGGATCAATGGGGGCAACAAGGCAAGAATGGTGCCTAAATATACTAAGATGGAATTTCCAACATACGATGGCTCGATGGATCCGTTGGTTTGGCTTCACAGGTGTGAACAATTTTTCCTAAGCCAGCAAACAACGAAGGAGGAGAAGGTAAGATTGGCTGCCTTTCATTTAATAGGGAAGGCCCAAGTGTGGTTCTTTTAACTTGAACAAGAAGAACCAGCATTGCACTGGTACTTTTCAAAAACCATTGCAATATGAGATTTGACCCTCACCTTAGTAACAACCCTGTAGGAGAATTAGCGAACCTCAAACAGACAGGGAGTGTAGAAGAATATCAACGCCAATTCCAAACACTGTAGGCTCGAACCATAGGGCTTTCATGAGATCTACAAGTAAATCTATTCATGG
This sequence comes from Erythroxylum reticulatum, assembly GCA_025504915.1. NCBI lineage: Eukaryota > Viridiplantae > Streptophyta > Magnoliopsida > Malpighiales > Erythroxylaceae > Erythroxylum > Erythroxylum reticulatum. The sequence goes on along the minus strand of JANSVA010000006.1, from coordinate 24,313,064 downwards.
CTGGGTTGGTAGAAGGGCTACAAATCGAGGTGGAGATGCAATATTCTCTTAATCTTGGAGCTGCAATGAACTTAGCAAGAGCATGTGAAAGAAAATTGCAATGTATGCAGATGCAATACACCCAAGGGGTAAGAGGCAGTTGAAACACCACCCTGTGGCCATCTTCGCAACTGGACGGTAGTAACAACACTGGCGTGAGTGCAGCCACACCTTTAGGAAGTAAGGTAAACTTGGGGGCTAAAACAACAACCTCCAGTATAGCAAGTATTCTGCCCCTCGATGGGAAAGTGCTTAACCATAGGGGAAATGACTAAAAGAAAAGAGAAAGGGTTGTGCTACAATTGTGATGAGACTTATTCGGTGCGGCACAAATGTAAGCGACTATTTTGGATTGAGGTGCCAAATTTTGAGGAAGAAGGGGAGGAACCAATGGAGAGACAACTTGAGATAGGAGTGATATGATATGGATGCATTGTGGGAAGAACCTACGAGGCAGATAACAACTACTTGCAAAGAGGAGTGTTTTAATAGGATTCCATTAGAAGAGGGTTTTATTAGGAGTCTATTAGAGGAGTATTTTAATTTTAATAGGAGTCTATTATTTTTGCCTAGTTTTTGCTATAGTTGTGTTAATAAAAACAACTTGAAGAGTATGTTAATAAAAACAACTTGAATAGGAGTCTTTCTAGGAGTCCTAAAATAGCTTGAATAAGAGTCTTTCTAAGGGTCCTAGTTTAGGTGGAACTTTTGTGTTTCTTTGCCTATATAAGGCTATTATGTTATGCAATAAAGAAAGGAAGAAGTTATAATAAAAATTAGCTAATTAGGAGTAGAGTAATCCAATCTCGGCGGACCTTGTCTTTGACAAGTGCTGCTAGTTTTTTATCACCAAAAATAGGTTCTACAAGGAAAGGAACCAACATAAATAAAGGGAAAGAGATTAACTTTCCTGAGAATCGTCCTTGGATTTGATTCCAAGCACGGGCACATAACACTTTTTAATTTCCATCCTATAAAAATTTTCTTTTGTAACAATTTTTGTTCAATTTATTTTACTAAGAAAGTGGAAAACATTTGTTGTATTTCTGAATGTTATTTCTGAATGATTTATTTAATTTCTAATACTGTGTCTAAAATTAGGATGGTTCTACTGTTATTATCCCTATTATGCAAGATTTTGTTTTGCATTAAAGTTTAGCTATTATGCTTCTTATAATGTTAGCTGGGAAGAGGACATGCTGGTGATCCTGCAAGTGCTTTATTGGAGCTTCTTGATCCAGAGCAAAATGCAAATTTTCTAGACCACTACCTGGATGTTCCAATTGATCTATCAAAGGTTGAATACTATAGAGATTTCCAGACATCTTAATTATTTTGTTCGGGGTTTCAATTGTTTTTTTTCTCCCTCTCTCAACTTGAAGGTTCATCCTTTGAACATTTAACTGTAGGTTCTGTTTGTATGCACAGCAAATGTGATTGACATGATACCTGGGCCGCTATTAGATAGAATGGAGGTAGTAACTATTGCAGGTTATATTACTGATGAAAAAATGCATATTGCAAGAGATTATCTGGAGAAGGCTACTCGTGAATCATGCGGCATTAAGCTTGAACAGGTTGGTTGGTCTGTCTATCTTCCTTTCTCTCTCCTTCGATTATATTCCATTTATTAGAATTTTTATTATGGGTAGAGTGTAGAGCCCATTAACAAGAATTGAGTTTGGGTCAACTATTGTTAAAATAACTAGAATTAGTCATTTGGATACTAGATCCTTACCACTTATAAACCTTTAACATTATCATGTTTAGTCAATGTGGGATACTTTAACACTCCCCCTTAAGTGCAACTGGGACTAGACATCTAGTTGTCACTTGAAATAAATGCAGTGTTAATCGGACTAGGCTGTGGGACTGGATATCCAAACAAACAACCTAGAAATTAATAATCCGAACCAAACTTGCTCTGATACCATATTAAAATTTTTAATATGGGTCGAGTGTAGAGCTCATTAACAAGAATTGGCCTTAGGTCAATCATTGCCAAAATGACTATAACTAGTCATTTGGATAGTTGACCCTTACCACTTATAAACTCTTTAAAATTTTCATGTTTAGTCAATGTGAGATACTCTAACAATATGAATAAGAGCTTATTTGCTCTATCTTATATTACTAAGAGAATGTAGTACATATATACATGAATAGGAATATAGAATAGGCTAGATACTCTATACAGATACAGAAGATAATCCTAGGATAATGTTTATCTCTAAGATACTGCTATCTAATCTATAGCATTTGATTACAATCAGATTATAATATTATGAGATAATATGTATCTTGACCACGCTCCCCCTCCAAGTTGGATCATAGATATCAATCATGTCTAACTTGCTGATACATTCTTCAAACACTTGTCTTTGAAGACCTTTGGTAAACACACCTGCTGTCTGCTTCTTCGTTGGGACATAAATTATGCATATAGTCTTCTATCTTCTCTTTGATAAAATGTCGATCAACTTCAACATGCTTTGTTCTCTCATGGTGGACTGGATTGTGTGCCATGCTTAGGGTTGCCTTATTATCACAATAATGTTTTATAGGTGACTCAAAATTGATTCCCAATTCTGTAGCACTCTCTTTAACCAGAGACTTCCACAAATCCCTTTTGCAACTGCTCTTAGTTCAGTTTCTGCACTACTTTTGGCTACCACCTTTTGCTTCTTACTTTGCCACGTGACCAAATTTCCCCACACGAAAGTACAATACTTAGTGGTTGATTGTCTATCCTTTTCTGAACTTGCCCAATTTGAATCAGTATATATTTCAATTGTTCTTTGATCTACCTTTTTGAATAATAATCCTTGCCCAGTAGTGCCCTTTAAATATTGTAGGATCTTAAAAACTGCCTCAAAATGCTTCCTCCTTGGTGTATGCATGTAGCGACTTATAAAACTCACGGCAAAAGCAATATCTAGTCTAGTATGAGGCAAATAAATTAGTCTTCCTACTAGTGTTTGTTATTCTTCACGATTAACTAGTTTATGCTCTTCATCCTCAAACTTTGTACTACCAATGGGAGTGGTGCTTGGTTTACATCCTAACATTCCAGTCTCTTTCAAGAGATCAAGAATGTACTTCCTTTGTGAGATGTAAATCCCTTTCTTTGATCTCGCTACGTCCATGCCTAGAAAATACTTCATTTCTCCTAAGTCTTTAACTTCAGATTCTTTCCTCAAAGCTGACTTGAGTCTTGTAATTTCCTCTGCATCATCACCAGTTATGACAATATCATCTATATACATAATCGAAATTGTCTTACCTTCTCTAATTTTGAAGAACTTTGAATGATCCGATTGAGCTTGTGTGTATTCGTCTATTTTTAGAACTTTGGCAAATCTTTCAAACCAAGCTCGTGGTAATTGTTTCAGTCCATATAGGGATTTTCTTAGTTTGCATACTTTGTTTCCTTCTCCTTCCTTATCAAACCCTAAAGGGAGTTTCATGTACACTTCTTCCTTTAGTTTGCCATTCAAGACGACATTTTTAATATCAAGTTGTTGAAATGGCCAGTCGAAGTTAGCAGCTACATATAGTAATAATCTGATAGTGTTTAGCTTGGCCACAAGGTGCAAATGTTTCTTTGTAGTCAATCTCATAGGTTTGAGTATAGGCCTTTGCTACCAATTTGTCTTTATACCTCTCGATGGAACTATCAGCCCTATATTTGACTATGAATATCCACCTATACCGCACGGGTTTCTTTCCTTTTGGCAAATCAACTTCTTCCCATGTTTCATTCTTTTTAATTGCTCTTACCTCTTCGAAAATTGCTTCTCTCCATTCTGGAACTTTAAGAGCTCCTCGAATATTTTTGGGGATGTCAAATCTGTTAAGATTAACAATAAATGCTTTGTATTGAGAAGATAGAGCGTCAAAAGAGAGAAACCTCTCAATCGGGTGCATAGTACATGATCTAGATTTCTTTCGTAAATTAGTTGACAATTCTAAATTTGTGTTGTCTTCTTGATCCTTACTACTCTGAGCTTCTTCGGCAGGGACATGCACTGGTTCAAAGATTGGTATAGCTTTAGGGACAGGGAGTGTACTACTTGTTTTCTTCTTCCGAGAGTTCGCATTAAATGTATGGTCAGGTATAGCTACTTTTGTATCAGGATTTTTCTCTATAGAGGAGAAGTCTTGCCCTCAAGATCGGCACCGTTTGGATACCAGATCGGGGCCGTAGCACTGACCGTGGAAATATGCTGTCATACTCGGTCGAGGAAAAATCAGTGCAAATGAACCGCAGTCG
>JANSVA010000006.1:24292682-24307437 GCA_025504915.1 Erythroxylum reticulatum | reverse complement strand
ATTCTGTGATAGGGGCCATAATTGAACTGAAGTTTCTAATGAACCTCCTGTAGAAAGTAGCTAGCCCATGGAAAGATCGAACCTCACTAACATTCTTAGGGGTAAGCCATTCATGAATTGCCTTCACCTTTTCTTCATCCACATGAATTCCTTCAGAACTTGACCACATATCCCAAGAATAGTAGCTTGCTAGTCAAGAAACTACATTTCTTCAAGTTCAGGTAAAGCTTATTATGTTGTAAATCACACAAGACTCTCCTCAAATGTACTATATGCTCTTCAATTGTTCTACTAATGACACAGCGGAAGTAATTTGGTAGAGATTTTAGGTTAATCTCATAACCAATCCAAGCATAAACTTAGGATTTAAGCAACAAGAGAAGACACTCTCTCAAGAGAATTTCCAGCAGAATCTTTATTAGAATAATAATGTTTCGAGCTGCCTAAAACATATGTTAACCCTCCCTTTTATCTCCCTAACGTGTTATGGTATATAAGAGTCCTAATTCTAATGTGAAAAGGATTGATTGAAATCCTTTTCTAAAGCTAACTTATTTTCTTTTCTTGCTGGACAAGAAAACCTTCCTAACTAGGAAACTTAAAATAAAACATAAACAAATCCTAACAAATCCTTATTCTAATGGGTATATGACAACATAACATATCCTTATGGATTCAATCCTTTATTATTGTCGTACCCCTTCTCAGATTTCTCGAGCTGTTGGCAGAAACATAAAGGTGCGTTTGATCAGTGGTATCATGGCATTGATAAGCCATGACGAGACCATGGAGTTGTCTATATCCCACTGTCGTGCAGCTTGCGAGTTCGTTGGGTCTGGAATGGTTCCATCTCCGACAATAAAGCTTAGCTTCCTGCATTCTCCAATGACAAGTTTCATAGCTTGAGCCCACTCGCGATAGTTCGTTCCATTCAGTTTGTTAGAGACGATGACAACTGAAACTCCTTCAAGACTAAAGGTCATCGATGACTGACCTCCAATCTGGTTTGGGTTTGCCGTTGAGGATCCCTCAAGATTGGAAGTCATTTTTTGACTTGCCGAGGTTGACTCTTCAGTTTCACTATCTCTTTTACGTAGCTCTGATATCATGTGAATAAGAGCTGGTTTGCTCTATATTATATTATTAAGAGACTGTAGTACATATATACATGAATAGGTGTAGTACATATATACATTAATAGGAGTACAGATTGGCTAGATAATCTATACAGATACAGAAAATAATCCTAGGATAATGTTTATTTCTAAGATACTGCTATCTAATCTATAGAATCTGATTACAATCAAAATAATCCTAGGATAATGTTTATCTCTAAGATACTGCTATCTAATCTATAAAATCTGATTACAATCAGATTATAATATTATGAGATAATATGTATCTTGACCACACAATCTACATAGTGTTAACTATGGGGAATAACCATGCATCTAAATAGTGATTAACTGTTCTGTAATCTGTGAATGACATGTATGGATGCTTGTTGATAACTGTGAATTGCACCTACTTGCTGCTTGTAATATGAGTTTTGGTTAGCATGACTATTACTGATGGAACATCTATGACCTAATATGTTCCAGGTTGAAGTGACTGATGCTGCTCTTCTTGCACTTATAGAGAATTATTGCCGAGAAGCCGGAGTCAGGAACCTACAAAAGCAAATAGAAAAGATTTATCGAAAGGTTTGTTTTCCTTTGCTGAGAACTTGTATTGGCATCAACTTGATTATCCAAGTGGCAAGTAGGAGGAACTACTTGTTCCATTGGTTCAAAGATGCATAAATTGCTTATTGAGGAAAGTAAAATTTCATAGATGAAAAATATGTGTGAATAGATATTACACATCAACTGATTCTTAATTTGTATAATTGCTCAGATAGCACTGCAATTTGTTCGACAAGGAGTGGTAAATGAATCTCCAGTTTCAAAAGTTCAGGTTGGTGAACCAAATGAGGAAAGAGCAGAAATTGCTGGAATGTCTAGAGCATCAGTGGAGAATAGTTGCAATGAAAAAAATGTGCAAAACTTTGTAGAAGCTGATGTCATACCGATGGATCAACCATCTGACCAAATTCAGGGTGCAACTGACCAATCCAGTGATTCGAAGGTATGTTAGTAGTGTTGCAGAACTGGATAACTGGTTGTTCACACTTGGGCACTTTATTTTGAGTGCGTTTGTTTAAAGGAGGAGACATTGATTTTCCTTTTGGAACTTGTTCATTGTCTCGTGTCACTTTTCTAATTTTGGTGAAGGGTTCAATCTAAGAATTTGAATTGCTCTTGAGTTAGATGCTATTTTGTTTCAACCAAATGGGAATATTTTTGGGAAAGAAAGAAGATTGCATGATAGGGTGCTTGGGAAGTTGTGAATGACCTAACTATTTTGCATCATTATGTTTTGGGTATGCAAATGTTTTGGAACATTATATTATTATTATTATTTTGATAAAATTTTGACAGGATGCAAAAGAACCTGAGAAAATTGAGTGTGGAGTAACTAAGGCAGTTGAAAAGGTGTTGGTTGACACATCAAACCTTGCTGATTTTGTTGGGAAACCGGTTTTCCATGCAGAACGCATCTATGAACAGACTCCTGTGGGAGTTGTGATGGGTCTTGCTTGGACTGCAATGGGGGGTTCCACATTGTACATAGAGACCACTAATATCGAGCAAGGAGAGGGTAAAGGGTCTCTTCATCTTACTGGTCAACTTGGAGAAGTGATGAAAGAAAGTGCCCAAATAGCTCATACTGTTGCCAGAGCAATATTGAATGAAAAGGATGCGGAGAATCCCTTCTTTGTCAATTTCAAGCTGCATCTCCATGTTCCCGGAGGGGCTACTCCAAAGGATGGGCCCAGTGCTGGCTGCACCATGATAACTTCCTTGCTCTCACTAGCCATGAAGAAGCCTGTGCGCAGAGATTTAGCAATGACGGGGGAAGTTACTCTAACAGGGAAAATCCTTCCTATTGGCGGGGTAATGTTATCCTCTTTACATTTGCTGTCATTTTCTTTTCTTTTTATTATTATATCTACAAAGCCTCTAAGCTTCATAGTTTCCATCTATTTGAGCAGTCGTATTACATAACACCTTTCTTCTATCATATTCTTTGCGGAGTTCTAGAACTTAAAAAAGTTTGTATTTGTTAAACATTCAGGTGAAGGAGAAAACTATAGCAGCAAGAAGGAGCCAAGTGAAGACCATTATTTTTCCCTCAGCGAACAAGAGGGATTATGATGAGCTTGCACCAAACGTGAAAGAAGGTCTTGAAGTCCACTTTGTTGATGAATACAGCCAGATATTTGATTTAGCCTTTAGCTATGACCACAGTGATGATTAATGAATTACTTTTTTCTTTTTATTTCCTGGGTTCTCATCCTGGTTCCAATCCAATTTTGTACACTATCACATTTCTTTTAGGTGGTATTAGCAAAAGTACATGAAGATAATGGGTTCTCTGGGTGGGAGATACTGCTTCTTTATTTGTTTTTTACTATTGTCAACAGAAACCACCCCATTTGTAAGAATGTGATTTCATTTCCTTGTATTGACAACTGACATGTTCTCAAGCATACGTAGATCTGAACAGTTTTTAAAATTTATCAATATCACGTTAAACTTCCGTTTATCCGCGTGTGGACGCGAGAGTGTAGACGCAACGTTCGGTCTATTCAGAAAAAACGTTGTCGGATTGAATCCGCGCCCTAAACATGGGTGGGAAGAAAGCTTCGGTCCCGTATCGTACTTAATGCTAGTGTACAAAAGCGCGCGATTAAACCGTAGTTTATGGATCATCCCACCACACACAAGGGCTTGAAGTTCAAAGCGCTCTTCCTTTTTATTTCGAGCCATATGCTTGTACGCTAAAGTGCCCAAATTTGACCGTACGTTGATGTGTCTTCCAATATTGATTGCTTTGCCATTTCAAAAAAGCACAGTTGGGAAATAAGACATAAATCAAATGATAATAAAGCGACTTCTAGCGTTCTGTTAGTGCATTAATCGTACATTCAATAGTGGGTTTACTGTGTTTATATACAATACAATACATATATGGACTATTTCTGTGTCTCATCAGCACTGAAAATTTTTTATCCACCTAAAAAGCCAGTTTTTTGCTTTTTCCAATATCGCAAATTTTACCTTCATATCCGTTCCCTAAGCTCTTTTAACCATTCGTCTCCTTTGACACCGAACAATTCTCTCGCTTCTTTCTGCTCTAGAATCCTGATTTATGCTACAAAAGAAGCAGAACGAATATGGATATAAAAAAAAATAAATATTACAAAGACGCGGATCCTTGTGCGAGTGCCTATCCCTCTATAAATTTGCAAACATGGAAGGCCCAAGCCACCCCATTTCTTCCAACGACTTTTGACTCATCCTTTGCTTCAGTCTACTTATTCCGCCCCCTCTCATGCCTTCTCTACTCAATGCTTATAATTGATAGACGGGTGGATGATGGAGATATGTTATTATTTTGTGGGATAATTGCCAAAAAAAAAAAAAAAATCTAAAATGTTGTTTAATTTATAATATTCATTTAAATTTTAAAAATTACAATAAATTTGCAAAAATATCCGTTACATTTTGTATGAATGACATGGCATATTGTTATTATGTATAAAATTTGTTATTTAATAAAATAAAATATATGAATATGATGTGGCATACTCTACTCTATAATGGGTATTAATGAATAACTTACCTTGCAAAAAATTGGAAGCTACTTTATAAAGTTTAACCTTACAAATTTTTTTTAATTAGGCCTTATTTTATTTACAAAGTAATATCGTATATTCGTCATCTCAATAATAACAAAAAAAATACATTGTTGAAATTAAAATTATATGAAAAATTGATCGCATTAAGATTGTACTGAACTTTTAGATCCACACATACACCTGTCCATCTATCTTAATCCGTTATATCTACTATTTTGCATGATGTGATGCATCCTACGGCGACGTCCTGATAAAGAGTTGGACTCGTGGATTCCCGAGAGACTATACAGTACACCCTAGATTTTCTCCTCTTTTTAACGCCCTTAAACTAAAACCGTTAGGACTTGTGTATTGAAACAAAACTAGAATCTTCTCTTCGTCAATATCCCTTAGGTATGATACTTCATTTGGAAAACGGCATGCATGCCAGATCAGATCACGCTATAAAATAAACTCAATTTTCAATTAGTCAACAAAAATATTAATTTACAAAATAATTTGGAAATAAATATTATCAACAAAACAACAAAAGGCGGTCATTAGCAACGGAAACGGAATTAGCCGAGGCAGTTTATGCTATGCTCTCTCCGTCTCATAGATTACAAGACTCCTTAACACGTACAAGTTTCAGTAATTAATTCCCTGCTCACCTCCAACACTGTTCCTACTGCTACTCTGTCCTTTATAAGTACCTATATATTTCTTCGTTTCTCATTGTCCTACTTCTCTCCCAACTCCGTCTCTCTTCCTGCTTTCTCGGGATCAGGTCTCTGCATTATGTGCATCTCCAAAACACCATCGAATCTCCTGTGCTGCACCAATTTGACTCCACTCTTCTATCAAGACGACCACAATTTGTGCCCGCTCATGTATCATGATTTAACATGGGTTGGTGCTGATAGTGGCGGTGGCGGTGGCGGTGGCCCAGTTGATGGCGACTCTTACCATTATGTCTCCGCTGTTGCAAACGACAAGATTACAGGAAATCTGCAAACTCAAAATCAGGACGATGAACAGGTTTTACATCTTCCGTGTGCTTACACGTATAATTGTCGATGTATGATATTCCACCTTCTTTTGTTGCAATACGCAATACATATATTTTAACTTTAACGTAAAATACTTATCATGATTCAGACTAACTTGGCAAATAAAATTTTGAGCTTGCGACCACTCGGTTTGAAACTCGACCTCACGCCCTCTTTATATGAATTTATGGAGAAGAACTTGCATGAGAATGAATTTCACACCGATCGTAAGTTATTGTGCCATGACGATTCTGGGAAACTGAAGGCTTCTAATTTTAGTGCGTTACTTCTCAGAATTGGATCATGGGAGGTACAGTCACAAGCTTGTCGTTTGTAATACAATGGTTTCATTTGTAATGAGTTCTTTTAATTGTTTTCCTTTTGTAGAGAGTGTCACGAAACGAAGGTGACATAGTGGCTAAGTGTTATTATTCTAAAAGGAAGTTAGTATGGGAGATTCTGGTTGGGAGGCTAAAGAGAAAGATTGAAGTTCAATGGAGTAATATAATAGCCATTCAAGCTAAAATTGAGGAGAATGAGTCAGCTACTCTGCAAATTGAGGTTTCTTCTGTTTCTCCTTTTTCCTTGCGTCTTTGCGAGCGTATAGTTCTTGCTTTGAATTTAGTTACATGTTCCAACCATTAATTTGTTGCATTGAGTTGATGCAGTTAAATGAGCGACCTAACTTTTTCATGGAGGTTGATCCACAGCCAAGAAGGCATACCATTTGGCGTTCAACGTCAGACTTTACAGGCGGGGAAGCTTGTCATTGCAGGTTTGGACGTCATATGCTACCGTTTATTCAGATGGAAATTACTAAAGAAGCTTAATCTGATCTAATCTTCCATTCTCAGGAGGCACTGTCTGGTGTTTTCACCAGGAACTCTTGAAAAACACTATGAGAAGCTTCTGCAATGTGATGATCGGTTACTGGAGCTCAGCAAGAGACCTTTCCCAAATATGTCACGGTCGCCAAACTTTCCAAATGAAAGAGGACTGACAGATTCAACATTCAACAATAATGCACGTATGCTGAATGTGATAAACTTGAACCGAGGAATGCAGTTAGCTTGCACAACTATCACTGCACCTTTGGGACTAGGTGGACCAAGTCAGTCTTGTCATTCTCTGTTTCTTCAGTCTTTTAATCACATGACTTCACCGACATCAGGTGCTCACGTTGCTTCTCAAGCCATATTTCCAGTTTAAGATTCCAGATTATAGTAAAAGCATACCATCTATATAACATAGTTATTGATTTTGGGCCCCCAGATAGCCAAATTAGCAACAATGTATATGACAATTCCAGAGCATGGAACCAAACCATAAACTATTGTGGAGATGCTTTAGCAAGTTGTCAAGCTGGAGAACTGGTAGCTGATGTTTCATCCACACAACTAAGCTCAGATCTTTCTTATCAAAACTTGTTTCATACAAATCCAGACTTCGCTTGGGAAATACACTCTCAACTTGATCCTGTTTCTTGTCAAAGGTACAGCCTATCAAATTGCATTCAGGGAATTGCCAAAGATGAAGTTTTGAATCATCACCAAAATCAGTTGTTAATTGGTCCGCATTGTGACGGAAGTTATCACCTGCCACAATCAGACCCGTGGGGTGGAACGTTTCAACTCCCTGAGGAAGATTCAAAGATCTCAATAAACCCCGTCCATTATCAGGATACAAATGGCTATGTACACGTAAATGGAGTGGGAGGACAGTTTTATCAGCAGCAAGTTGCAGCCGCAGCACCTGAAGTTGGGTTGAAAAATCCAGTGACCCATATGGCCAACAACATAACCTATGCATCTTGTGATCAATTCTATCAACAGCATGCATCACCAATGAATGTTATTCAAATACCTTCAGCAAAGTCAAGCCCATAGTGTCGAGAATCCCACATTGAACGCAATAGCAAGAGGGTGATGCTTCGGAGAGTATAGACAACTGACACGACAATCTGAATAAAATTTGTACGTCTTTCATTGCTCAGTTTCCGGATTGTACTTCAGTTTGTATTCTCTAGTTAGGAAAAAGAAGCATCAACCTCCACATAAGAGATGCCAAAACATTAAAACTTCATGAAGTTGACCAGAAAGCGTTGATGAAAAGTTACCTTTAACTTTATTACACTTCTATTTTACGATGATCTCAAGCCATGTTGAGTTTGACCAAACAACGGTAACGATTACGTATGCTCTTTCTTTCCCATTATCCGTGGTTGCAAAAACCAATTCATATCTTACAGGTACGTGAACCGCATATATTTAACCGCCCTTGGAACTTAGTACTGCGGAAGCAAAATTCTGATCCGACTCCTTTGCTCTTAAATTGTATTAGCTGGAGTTCAATTCAACTTATTGTATTTACAACATCCACTCAAGTGCGCTCCTAAAGTATGCAGTCTGCGCTAATGGGTTGTGTCTTCGTTCCTGCTGTTCGATAATCGAAGCGATACTAGAGGGGAACTGGACAAGTAACAATGAAGAGGAAAAACAGTCAAAATGCCATTCCAAGCACCAGATAACTTAAAATGAGTATCACAAACGTGTAGAATACCTATAATAGGCTACTTAGCAATAATCTAGTTAACCTAGGCAAGAATGACAAAAAGAGAGAAGGAAAAAGCTTCATGATGACCACCGATCGGAACCAACTTTGAGAAAACCATCTAAAATTAAATCAAAAGAACGAGTCCTCCATAGAGACAAACCCAAAGTGGAAGAAGGATAACTTAACTATAAAGTGTTGTGAAAACTTAGGTTAATTTCTTTCGATAATAACAAATTTACCTCAATATTATCTAGGTGAATAGAGTGTGAATAATTGTACTAAAAAATTACACCAGGTAAATTCTCAAGAAAGACTGAAAGGGTCACAAACAGTTTCATTTAAAACTCAACCTCTTAGATAAAATTTTCCTACATATAATTTAATAGTATAATAATTCACTATAACTATATCTAATAATAGCTATTAAATAGACAAATAAAGAATATCAGAATTTAACAAGGCTTAGTCAATTATGCCTATTTCCTTGGAAACTATTAAATTGATATTTCATTTATTTTGAAGTGAAGGATTAAAAATGGAAAGAAGCTAGGATTATTAACTAGATGAAGAAAACCTCATTTTAAAACTTAAAGAGTCTCTCCCATCTATACAAATTTTCAATATGGGATATCAAAATAGGTCATAAGTCAACACACCTTGACATATTTCCCTTTTTTTCCCCCTCAAAATCCTCCCACAAATGAAACTATCTTCGGTAGTGTCTCCAATTGCTATCAAATTCTCAAAATGTTAATCAAGTCCAAATAGTGTTTGAACTTGATTACAATCACCAATTTTGTCATCATGTCTGCACGATTTTTAGAGATTAGAATTTTTTGGAGTATTATTCCACCATCTTCAAGAATCTCTCGTACAAAATGAAAGCAAGCGTCGATATGCTTTGTCCTTACATGATAAACTTGGTTTTTTGCTAAATGAATATCACTCTAACTATCACAATGTACTTTGACATGTTTATGTCCAATTCGCAATTCATCAAGCTATCCTTGAACTCAAATTGCCTCTTTCACAGCCTCTATAGTTGTCATATACTTTGCCTTTGTAGCCAACAAAGCAACTGTTGACTGTAAGGTAGACCTCCAACTGATTGGTACCTTCGCAAGAGTAAACACACAGCCAATAATTAATCGACGTTTATCTAGATCACCAGCATAGTTGGATCACAATATCCAACTAAGAAATGACCACCTTTCTCGTCCCTCTCAAACATTAATCCAATATCTATGCTATTCAGGATGTACCCTAGAATCCATTTCACAGCCTGTCAATGCTCCTTGCCTAGATCATACATATATTTGTTCACGATTCCTATTGATTATGAAATGTTAGGCCTTGTACACACTGTAACATACATCAAACTACCAACCGCATTTGCACACGGTACTTTATTCATATAGTCTTATTTTGCATCTTTCTTTTGAGATAAGGATACATTGAGCTTTATATGAGGAGCGAGTGGAGCAATAACAAGTTTTGAATTTTCATTCATGCCAAAATGTTGTAGTATCTTTTTCAAATATTGCTTTTGAGTCAAACACAATCTCCCTAACTTTCTGTCTCTATTTTCTCCATGTCGAGAATTTTCTTGGCTTTACCTAAATCCTTCATTTCAAACTCTTAACTCAACTAAATCTTCAATCTCTCAATTTCTCTTTGATTCTTTGAAGCTATCAGCAAATCATCAACATATAGGAGAAGGTAGATGTAGGACCGATCTTATAGCTTGTGAAAATACACACAGTGATCGTATTTACTTCTTGTGTACTTTTTTCTCATCATAAACTTAGCAAATCATTTGTAATACTGTCTTAGAGGTTGTTTGAATTCGTACAATGATTTTTCAAGCTTGCATACCATATTCTCTTTTCCAGCAACTTTAAAGCCTTTGGGTTGAGTCATATAGATTTCTCCTCTAAGTCTCAATGTAAAAACATTATTTTTACATCCAATTAGACTAGTTTCATATTAAACTGTGCTATTAAAGCTAACGAAATTCAAATAGAGAAATGTTTTACAACTGGAGAAAAAATTTATTATAATTAGTTCCCTCCATTTGTGCATAACATTTGGCCACCAACCTTGCTTTATAGCAAACATTATTCTTGTCAGGAAATTCATCTTTCTTTGCATATATCCATTTGCATCCAATTGCCTTCTTTCCCTTTAGGAGACTAGCTAATTTTTTTGAAGGGAATGTATTTATTGATTCATGACTATCCTTTACTTATCTTCTTTTAAAATTTGGATTGCTTTCTTATAAGTGGTAGAAATGTCATTAATTTCAATTGGAGATGCATAAGTCACTGTATTAGCATAACGAGCAGGTACTTGAATGTTCATTTTTGGCTTTCTCAATACAATTGATAATTATTGTCGTGGAGGTTTTTAGGTTGGAACCTCTTCTTCATCTGGCACCTCTTCTACCACAGGAGTTTCTACATCTGTTTCATCATTTACTGGGGTAACAATTATTCCTTCAAACTTTACCTATTTTAGAGTACCATTTGTCTACTTAACATTTTTAGTTGTCACCTTTCTGAACATGGTAGATTCATCAAAGGTAACATCCCTGCTGAAAACTATTTTCTTTGACTCTGGGCACCAAAGACGATATCCTTTCACACCATAGGTGATCCCCATGAAAATTGCTTTCTTTGCATATAGATCCAACTTTGACTTCTTAACATGATAGTATGTAGTAGAATCAAACACATGTAAGAAATCATAATTTATAGCAGGTTTTCCAAATCATTTTTTAAAAGGTGTTTTACCACCAATAGTAGTTGATGGAAGGCCATTAATGAGATGGTTCACATATGTAACAACCTCAGTCCAAAATTCTCTGCCCTATCTATCATTAGATAACATACACCGAACTTTCTCCAATAATGTCCAATTCATACGTTTTGTAACCCCATTTTGTTGTGGTGTATCCTTGACTATTAGTTGTTTGATAATACCTTTATCTTCGCAGACTTTTAAAAATGGGTCATTTATGTACTCCCCACCATTATCTGTATGGAGACGTTGGATCCTTTTGCCTGTTTGAGTTTCCATCATCTTCTTCTATTTGAGGAAGACTCCCAACACTTCATCCTTAGTCTTCATAGTATATACCCATACTCTCTAAGAAAAAAACATAAAAAATGTCATATAATAGTGTTTTCCTCCCAAAGAAGTTGTTTTAGAAGGTTCCCACACATCATGAGTGAACATAATCCATAATACCATTCATATCATGGATTGCAGTGTTGAATTTCACTCTTGTATATTTCCCTTTGACACAATGCTCACAGAAGTCTAATTTGTAGATCCGACCTCCTTTCAACCATCCTTGATTTATTAATATCTTTAAGGATTTTTCACCTTCATGTCCTAAATGTACATGCCACAACCTAGCTACTTCTGGCTTTTGATCATCAATAGAAGCTATTGTTGCTGTTCCAATAACTGCATTACCTTGGCAATAATACAAGTTATTTTTTCTTCGAATTCCTTTCATTACCATAAGTGCACTAAAGATGACTTTCATTATTCCATATATTGCATTTACAGTATAATTCTTTAATTTTAGGACGCCTATATAAATGAGATTTTTTGCCAAACTTGGCACGTATCTGACATTTGTTAGAGTCTTAGTTGTTCTGTTGTGATTCCTCAAGCAAATTGAACCAATCTCATTTGTGATGCAGGGATTGTCATTTGCTGTGTAGATAACTCCACCTTCTAGCTCTCTAAAATCAGAGAACGAATCCTGATTGGGACATATATGATGGCTATAGCCTGAATTGAACAGTCATGGACTAGCAGGGCTTATTGAGGATGTAACAACCAATGAAAGATCTATGTCTACATCTTTAAATTAAGCAAAATTCAAATTTCCAGCAATATTTTCCTTATCAGGTTTGTTTTTATTCTTTAACTTTGGACAATCCTTTTTATAATGCCTTTTTTTTAACAAAAGACACATTCATCTTTGCTCAATTTAAGCATCGACTTTGATCTCCCTTTCTTTCCTTTAGTATGGCTCTGTGAACAACCTCTAACTACCAAAGCTTCTGTTGCTTCATTTGTACGTTCTTCCTTTGTCTTCCTTTTCAATTCATGACTGTACAGAGTAGTTGTAACTTCATTAAGCGACACATCAACCTTCCTATGAAGTAGAGTAGTTTCAAGAAACTCAAACTCCTCAGGAAGGGATCCCAACAACATCAAAGACAAATTTTCATCTTCAAATGTCACATCCAAATTTATTAAATCAGTAACTAACTGATTAAACTGGTGATGTGATCATTTATAGTGATACCTGGAAAATAAGAGAAACGAAACAGTCTCTTTTTCATATAGAGCTTATTTTGACTATTTTTCTTTAAGAATTTTTCCTCTAATGCGTTTCACAATTTAGATGAAGAAGTTTCTTTTGAGAAAGCATACTTTTGCTCTCTGGAAAGACACGATCGAATTGTACCACATGCCAAACGGTTTATAGTCTTCCAATCTTTCTCCTCAACATCATTTGGTTTATTTACTTCAATAGCAATGTCAAGACCTTGCTGAAAAAGAGCGTCTTGAACCTTACTTTGCCAGATGCTGAAATGACAAGTGGCATAAAAAATCTCCACTGCAAATCTTGCATTTGTCACAGCAGTTCTTGCTAGAACAAACGAAGTAGAAGTTGTTGGTGCAGTTGTATCTTTAATTTCTGTCATCTCTGCTATAATTTCTATTTAATAGCTTTTAATGCAAAATGTCAATAATCCAAGGAAAAATCTATTTTGATGTGGAAGATCATATCACGCTGCAACCACATAGTATAATATGAAAAAAGCTTGACTTCGATACCAATTATTGGGACAACTTGGGTTAATTTTCACCAATAATAACAAATTCACGTTGAGCACTATTTCCTAGATAAATAGAGCTTGAAAAATTGTACTGAAAAGTCACACCAGGTAAATTCTCAAGAAAGACTAGAGGGGTCACAAACGGTTTCACTTAAAACTTAATATCTTAGACAGAATTTTCCTAGACATATAATTTAATAACACAATAATTCACTACAACTATACTCGATAATAGCTATTAAATAGACAAGTAAAGAACATCAGAATTTAACAAGGTTTAGCCAATTATGCATACTTCCTCAGATACTATTAAATTAATATTTTACTTATTTTGAAGCGAAGGATTACAAATGGAAAAAAGATGGAATGATTAACAAGATGAAAAAAAAAACCTTCTTTTAAAACTTAAGAAATCCCTCCTACCTTCACAATTTTATAATATGGGATATCAAAATATTTGATAAATCAACGTAAAGATTGGTTCCTAAAAAGATAAACCTAAGAGCGTTGGACTCAAAAGGAAGAATTTTAGTAGTGTCTTTTATTTCATTAGCATGTTTTTCTTTTCCGTTTAGGTTTTATTTTGTTGCCTGAGGAGACTTTGTTCTCTTTCCAAGCCCTTGTTTTTCTTCCAAAATTCTTGGAATTCTATTGAGATCCATGTTTGTGAATCTATATTGAAGTTC
This sequence comes from Erythroxylum reticulatum, assembly GCA_025504915.1. Lineage (NCBI taxonomy): Eukaryota > Viridiplantae > Streptophyta > Magnoliopsida > Malpighiales > Erythroxylaceae > Erythroxylum > Erythroxylum reticulatum. The sequence goes on along the minus strand of JANSVA010000006.1, from coordinate 24,293,561 downwards.
TTCTCTAGCTCCAAATTGCTATCTGCATGGAACATCACTCACTTTTACTTGATTCCCAAGACACTTAACCCAGAATTATTAAAAGAGTTTAAGCCCATCTCTTGCTGTTCCACTTTCTACAAGATAATCTCTAAATTATTGTCTTTAATGATTAAACAGGTTCTACCTTCTTTTATCGATCATTCTTGAGCAACTTTCATTAAAGGTAAGAACATTAGTGATAACATCAAGCTTTCTCAGGAATTGATTAGGAATTATCATGTAAAGGGCTTTGGCAGTAATTCTGTAATCAAAATAGACATAAATAAGGCATTGAACATGGTTAATTGAAACTTTATTCTTCAACTCTTAAAGCTTTTGGGTTCCTAACCACTTACATCTCTTGGGTTAAATAATGTTCAACTACCACTTCATATGGAGTGCTTATAAATGGGAAAGTTGTTGGACAATTTTGTCATTTCTCATAAAGTTGGACAACTATTAATTGCATTTTTAGGTTTTTTAAATAAATTATCGGTTAGATTACGTAATTTAATCTAGATAAAGATAATAAAGTAGCCCAATAAATGACCTAGATTAATGAGTCGAAGTCCAGTGGAAAATAGATCCTAATTAGTTTGAACCAGACCCATATCGACCTTGTGATTAGGAAGTTCGATATGAAAGCTATATAAAGGTTAAGGTTTCCTGCAGTTGCTCATATCAATTGTAAGCATAAGGAATCTTTGACCCGTTAAGAGAGCTCACGCATTAAGAAAACTGTAGAAAGAACTAAACTACGTGTCGGTAAACACCTTCTATAAAGATCCTAGGAGATTTGTGATCGTTTGGAGCTCAAAATCGGCATCAGAATTAGAGATGGAACCGAAATCAACTATT
>JANSVA010000006.1:24272948-24285990 GCA_025504915.1 Erythroxylum reticulatum | reverse complement strand
TTGTATAGGAAAAGGAACCCATACCTGTACACACAGAAGTTCTTGGGGGTATATAATCTAATACAGTTAGGTGAATCCACTACAGTGAGACAACCTGGTATCACATCTGATTACATGTTCTATCAGCTGTACAGGACTATGTTATTAGACATGTTACAGATCCAGTTACTTTTATAGAAGCTATTTCTAGACTCAATTTGGATGTCTGTTAGGTTGTAATGAATGATGAGATGTAAGCCATGAAGTATAGTAAGGTTTGGGAGTTAATTAATTTGCATCAGAACTGCAAACCCTTCAGTTGTAAATGAAGTTTCAAGGCCTAAAGGATTTTAGGATAAATTTTAGCGGTTTATGGGCTCACTCAGTTATCTAATGATTCACTCAGAGAGAAATGTTGACTTTATATTACCTTTTCTCTCATATCTTCGTAGGATACATTTTAATTGATTAAGGAAATTATAGCTCATAATGATATAGAGTTACATCAGATGGCTGTCAAAACTGTTTTCTTAAGTAAAGACCTTTATGAATTGGTCTATATGATACAACCTGAAGGATTCCAGGATCCAAATAGAATTGACATGGTTTGTGAGTTATGCAGATCAATATGTAGTTTATATCAAACCTCCTAAAAGTGATACCTTACAATTAATTCCTAAAAGTGATACCTTACAATTAATGAAGTTATGGCCTCTTTTAGCTTCATGGAAAATAAAAGTAAAAAGATGCTTTTACTATGAGGTCAAGATGGGCAAATTTATCTTCCTATTATTGCATGTAGATGATATATTGCTCACGTCAAATCACTTAATCATATTGTATGAGATTAAGGAACTTTTGGTCAAGAATTTTGACATGACGGACTTTGGTGTAGCATCTTATGTCTTAAGTATTCAGATTCACCAGGACAAATCTCAACACTCATTAGACCTCTTATAACATTGAGTATATATAACAATGGTTTAATACGGTTAACAATAAACCTATTGTAGCACTTGTCTCTCACATTGAGAGATGATCTTTGATACAGTATCCAAAGAATAAAGTAAAGAGAGAGGTTATGAGGAATGCTCCGTATTTTAGTACAATTAATAGCTGATGTAGGCTCGGATATATACTAGGTAGGACATTGCATTCACTGTTTGAATGGTTGCTCAATATCTGGTTAATCCAATTGTAGATCATTAAAATGCAGTCTAGCAAGCATTGAGATACTAAAGCAAATTAAGGATTATATGTTGACATATAGTACAGTAAACTAAACCTCGTAGGGAATTCAAATTCAGGTTTTAGCTATATATTTGGATGATCGAAAGTCCATTTAAGATTACAATTTTAAGTTTGTAGATGGTACAATGTTGTGGAAGTGTGTCAAGAAGACACAGGTAACTTCCTCAACTATGCATGTAGACTGCATGCTATGGGGCTGCTTTATAGACAGTTTGACTCATAAACTTGATTTCTGAGTTATTTGTGGTTGATTTAATAGCTTGACCCATTTGATTGTACGCTGATAATCTTCTTGCTATGTTGTTTAATAACAACAAAAAATATCAAAGGTTATTAGCATTTAAAGGTCAATTATTTGGTCATAAAGGTGTTGATATGAAAAAAGTGATGTTAAGGTTTGGAGCATTTAAAGACTGAGAAACTATAAGTCAATCCTTTAATTGAAGGACTTTGCCCACTTGTGTTTACGACACAAGTATAGAGTATAGGGGTTTTGACATTTTTAGACACTAGTTAGGGGATCGTTATGTTTGTTCCATTTACATCTGTACATTTTGATGTATTATGATAGTATGATAATTCATCAACAAAGATGATCATCATTTATCCTCAGTAATACGTGTTATTATACATTGTCATAATACATATAAAAGTCTTAAGATTTGTGTCGATCTTAAGTATTTAAAGGCCATTGGTCATATATATAGATTGACCTTGTGGCTATGTCGTTTAGACCATACAGTTTTAGTATGGGTATCCATAAAGTTGACATGACATATGGGGATATAAGTTTTTAATCCCATAAAGGTTCTATAATGCAGTTTAGCATTCAGTTAGAGAATATAAAGGTGTTCTCTAATATAGTTTAGCATTCAGTTGGAGAACATAAAGGTTTTCTCTAATGTTGTTTAGCATTCGGTAGGAGAAAACATGATTTCTCTAATGCAGTTTAGCATAACGTTGGAGAAATCGAGAACTACAAACAAAGATGATATAATTTAGATCGTAAAGATATCGTCTTAGTTTGCCACAATCCATTTTCCCATTCATGTTAGTAAGGTATTAGGTATATGTGATTGTATTAGATCTGTGTCGCACATGATACATGCATTTGATACTTTTCGGTATCGAAAGCTTTGCAAGACAGAATAATGAACTTTCATTATCTTTGGATCAAATGTTTTGTTTTTCAACCTAGTCGACTAATTTCGTAGCATGGCTTAATCGAGTTTTTAAACTAGAGTCAAAACTGTAATTAATGCTTGTTTAAAGAGAAGAATGTTGGACAATTTTGTCATTTCCCATAAAGTTGGACCGCTATTAATTGCATTTTTCAATTTTTAAATAAATTATTGGTTAAGTTAAGTAATTTGATCCAGATAAAGATAATAAAGTGACCCTATAAATGATCTAGATTAATAGGTCAAAGTTTGGGTAGAAAATGGATCCCAATTAATGTAGACTAGACTCATATCGGCCATATGATGGGGAAGCCCGATATGGAAACTATATAAAGGTTAAGGTCTCCTGCAGTTGCTCAAATTACTCGTAACCATAAGAAATCTCTGACCCGTTAACAGAGCTTACGTATTGAGAAAACTATAAAAAGACCTAAACCACATGTCGGTAAACATTTTTCATAAAGGTCCTGGGAGATTCGCGATCGTTTGGAGCTCGGAATCAACATCGAAATAGAGATGGAACTGAAGTTAGGTATTCTGCATTACCTTCATTTTTAATCCTTTCATGTTGATTGTTGATACGTAATAAGGTCTATACTATGTATTACAAAAGCCTCTCATTATTTCAAGAGTGCAAGGGGAATAAGACAATGTGATTTACTATTGATCTGTGGTGCTAATACAACTTCCTTGGAATGCTTGTGAAAATCCCCAGATGAGTTTAATGCTCTTTCTGGTATTACCATCAATAAGGAGAAAGGCTTTATAATGGTTTCAGTTGATAGATCATCTTTGGCTCACACTCTTGTAGTAGTTTCGGGTTTGGAAATTAAAGATCCTCCTTTTACTTACTTAGGAGTTCCTATTTCTTTGAGCAAAGCAAGTTACTTGGATTGTCAACCACTTTTGATGTGGTTAGAAAGAATTGGGAGTTAGACTATTAAATGCCTTCCTTTGCTGGTAGACTTCAACTTAATAACTCAACATTAAGTAATTTGCATACTTATTGGTTTATACAACTGTTGTTGCTAAAAAGTTAAGAAAGGACTTAGAGAATCAAAAGGATTGTTTATCGAAATGGAAGGAGGAGTGATCGCAGAAGTGGAAGCATGAGGTTGTTCAAAGGGAACCTTCGAGTAGTTCAGGCTCAAAACTCTTCATTTATGAAAACTTCAAACCCTAAGATCATGTTTTCTCATTGTTTAAGATATAAGATGAGTATACTCTACACTCGCTTCAATTGAGGATCTTGTGTAACAGAAAGTCTGTAATAGTCTGAAAACTGTTGCTTCTAAAAATATTCACTGTCTTGAGTCAGAAGCATTAACGAGAAATGACGAGTAAGAATATGTGAGTGAAGTAGGGTTCTTAAAAGACGAGAGCATTTGTATTAACTATTAACATAGTAGTAGAAAGAGTACCTTGTTCCGTCTGAATTTCAAACTATTAGATCTACCGACTGGAATAACCAGCCTTAAGATCCAGCCCATATTCTCACAGTTATCCATAGGTAGGAGTTATGGACTACTAGATGCAGAGGATGAAGTAGGATATGCAGTTAGGATGTCTCATATGGGGAACTGGGTCTGAGGTGGGGTAGGATGTGGGACGCTGTGAGAGCTCGGGAGTTACAGCTAGCAGGACAGAGAACAAAGAAATGAAGAGTTGCTTAGTGTGAAAGTGATAATGATCAAAAGTTGAATCTGAAAATGAGAGGAAGTTGCAGAATTAGATTCCGTGGTATTAATTATTCACTTTCAATTCTCCTGCACCAACCCCTACGGAATCTGAATCTGCAACTTCCTCTCATTCTCACATTCAACTTTTATAATAGTTTTCACAAGAAAATCATAGACAATCTCTATAAAAATTTAAAAGAAAATAGAAAATATGAACATATCAATACACAAATTGTTCAGACTGTGTACGGATTTACAAAATGTCCCATTCCAAATTTAGAATATTACCCAAAATTCACCTGCGACTCATTCGGGATAACTTTTATAAATAGTAATATTACACAGATTGACGTCAATTTTGTTAACAAAGTTTTAATATGAACGGGTCAAACAATTGTCTCTTTACCCTAACTTTCGTTTCTAGCTCCACTGTCCGTGAATGCAGCAGCTGGAAAATTATGTCATTGGCAATTCATGATACCTCTCGCCTTCTTATAAACCAAGCAAGATGGCTAAGGTCTGCACCCCCAAAGAAAAAAAGAATTGAGCAAAAGAAAAGCTAGAGGGTTAAGGAGAGGAATAAGGAAGGCGAAAGGAAAAGACTTTGCCCTTGTTCCAAGACAGTCCTTTTCAAGTACAGATACTAAATCACGCATATCACCCAATGTTACTGCATCGTTTCTTCATGAAAGCTCCAGTTAGAGTGAGACCAAAATTTGCCATTTTAACCCAATGTACTGAACTAATACGTTGTGAAGGTAATGCTTTCCCAGCCTTCGTCAACATGCTTTCTAACTCCAGAATTCCACATAGTCCTGTACTGTTTGATATACGTGAACACTTTTAGTATTTACTGCAGAATAATGTATTCAGGGCTGAAATTAACGCAAAATGTTGATTGACTAATCAAGCATGGACTGGGAGATTGAATCGCTATCAGTCTGCCGAATATTTAATGTCTTCTACAATCCCACTGATAATTTTCTTTTCATCTTCATCCAGGTAGGCAGATAAATAGCTCAACATGAAATCATCCAACTCTCCTTCTAGCACGGAATCTGGGTCATAGACCTCATAATTGGTTCGAAGATCCTTAACCATCCGGTAAGGCTGCATCCAGAAGAATTGAAAATGGCAGTCAGTTTAGTTTAACAAGGATGTGTGATAGAAAAATTGAAAGTTGACATTCTGCCGGAGGGTACATGAAGCACATAAGTGCGGATCTGATTGCCCCAACTTATGTTGGTCAGTGACTGTGTGTGCTGTGCATTCATCTGTTCACGGCGAGCCGTCTCAATCTGGTCTAGACGAGACTGCAGCACTTCCATAGCTGAAGCCTTATTTAAATGTTGTGATCTGTCCTTACAATAAAAGTGACAAGAATAATATAAAAGATAATTACTTGTTTTAAATTTTGAATTGGACCATTATTCAAGAATTTCACACCTTTCATTTTGACAAGTGGCAGTGACTCCCGTAGGGACATGAACGATTCTCACAGCACTCTCAGTTGTATTAACATGCTGACCACCAGCTCCTCCAGCACGGAACCGTTCAATACGTAGATCAGATTCATTGATTTGTACATGGGTAAATCCATCACCCAGGATGGGAATTACAGCAACAGCCGCAAATGATGTGTGGCGGCGTTTTCCACTGTCAAAAGGTGAGATGCGTACCAACCTATGTACTCCTACTTCTGCTTTGGCATATCCGTATGCGTATTCACCATATACTTTGATTGTAGCACGCTGAAAGACCAACAGTCCTTGTCAATGCCAGAAACTAATGATTTTACTCTGATATCCCTATAAATTAGCTTGACGACGATAGACACAGACTCTGCTGCAAATTTAGCATATTGCAATCAAAATGAACAGAAAAAAGTGAATTGCAGTTCCTATACTTATCAGGGTATAGACTCGTGTGGTGCACAGCTTTGTTTAGTAAAAGTGAGAAAAGTCAGGCATTTAACACATATGAAGAAGATAAGAAGCTGAACCTTGATTCCAGCAATCTCACCAGGCATCTGGTCCACCACTGTTACTCTATAACCACGTCTTTCAGCCCATAACTTATACATCTTCATTACCATTTCTGCCCAGTCCATGCTCTCAGTACCACCAGCACCAGCTTGGACCTGAATTATGATATGTTTAAAATCATAATCGTTATTGCTTAATATGCAGAACAATATCAACATTTGCATATTCATAACCTAGAATGGAGAAATTTTCATGTACTAAAAGGTTGTTACAACAATATGTTAAAGATACCTCTATGTAACAACAGCAGGTATCGTGCTCCCCAGACAACAAAGCTTCAAGCTCTTTCTCCTTTATATTTATTCTCATCTGAAGCAAAGCCTTCAATGATTCCTACAGAATGAAGAGTACTCCAGATAATCGTCATTGCTATTTCAAAAAGTTAATGTGGCTATTGATTACACCATCTTATAATTACAAAACCAGTCATCTGGTTCATATGCTTTAGTCAACTCAACATGGCAGGAACAAATCAGTATATTCCACAAACACATTGCCGCGAGTCACCTATACTCTGTGCGCTTTGCTGCCATAAAACACTTGATAAAGGCACTAAATTGAAATTGAACGAAAACGCGTCTATTACAAGAAGAAAGAGCCCACCGATTCCATGTCAATGTCATCTTCTTCACGGGCCAACTTTATCATGTCAATATGCTCAAGCAATTCTTGCTCAATCGCATTCACCTCTTTCATTTTACCCATTAGGGAACCATGCTCACGGCTTATCCTCCCAGCATGTTCAGGGTCGTCCCATAGGTCTGGCTTATTTAACTCTGAAGACAACAGCTCCAACCTGACTATCAATTTCCTCCACTGCTAACAAAGATAACAAATTAAAATATCACTTTTAAGTGCATAATCGAAGGTTTATCACTAAGAAACAAAAGAATTCCTCGCCATTATCACACGCAGAAAGAAAAGACTTCCTCGCCTATTGTACCATAAAATGCATAACAAGTTCAGAATGAACTGACTGGTACAAATGCATAACAAGTTCAGAATGAACTGACTTTGAGGCCGATGTATTTCTAGACACAAAAATGATAATCCATTAGCGTATTACCACATGTAGAGTTTCAACACAAAATATTAACGTAGTCACTAATTTTAAACTAAAAAAGAGCAGCTTCAGAAAACAACGTAAAATGTGGCATAGGCGGTAGACAATACCTGCAAACGCTTTTTAACTATTTGTATGGACTTAGCAATTGCGGCAGCATGACTCTTCCAATCGCTCTCGCTCTCATCAACAATTGCCCATTTACTATCGACAATTCCATCAACTGTTAGCCCATCTGAGGTCGACAATTCTGCTGCTGCCCGTGCACTGAAGGAGCAAAATCGTCTCAAATTCTCTAAACCTTGATTTGAGGAACACGAAAGTACGAATCTTGGAAGCAATGCTGAATGACACCCACCAAACTGTCTCTTCAGAACACCGAAACCAGAAACCAAAACCTTGCCTCTCCAATTCAAATTCGAATTATAGCGGCTCTTCGACCGACATAAATGAGGTCCAGACTGGTTTCTTATGGTATTAAGCAAAAAAGAAGAGAAGGCAGAAGCCAAAATACTGTGCTTTTGGCATGAAGTTGGAGAATTTGGGCGTCTGGAGGAATCTTTGTCAACAAGTAGAAAAGAGAACAGGAGAGCAATAAGGTTTGTACTTGTACAAGGGTTTGGGGAGAAAAGTGAGGATCGTTCGCTTGATTTTTTCAGTATCAAAGACAGCATATTTTCCGTTATCGTTTTTCAATCAATCGATTGATTTCAGTGCTTTATTGGAACTGGTAGGGTAATAGAGTTTGTGTTTATTACTTACCCAAGACCCTAGCTCAATCCTTGTACGTTCTAATATACTACCAGGTGATCTCTGCGCAAACGGACAGTGCTACTTCGGAGAAGTACAATGCCAAGTCATTTTTGAAATCAAAGAGTATCTGTATATATATATATATATATATATATGTTTTCTTATGAATGGTTAAATACATATAAGTGAATATTGTTAAAGTTAAAATTTTGAGGGAAAAATTAGAAATGTATGATTATGGACAAAATTTTGTAAGAGAAAAAAGAAAAAAAAATATAAGAGTTGAATATTTAAATTGGATTAATAAAAGTAGAAAGAAAAAAATAAATAATCCAAAAAATAAAGTAAAATTTGGAAATTTATAATGCTCAATTAATTTTGTTAATGAAAGAGTGTGCATTTATAAGTTTTGTTATGAATGACTAAAATATGTGAGTCAACATTGTTAAGTTTAGACATAATTTTGTCAAAGAAAAGAGGAAAATGATAATAATAAGTGGATTAATAAAAGTGGAAAGAAAAAGGTGAAAAAAATTTATTGTAATATTTTAGTTGAAATTAAAATAAATCAATAAAAGTTTAATAAAAACTTTTGTTGTTTTTAGTTTTATATTTAAAAGATTCAATAATATTAAATGGGCCACGGGTGTGATTCATTAAGTCACACCCGTGACTCTAAGCTTAAAATCTCTACATATCATCTTCAATTCTCCATATATCCTCAAGATAAGTTGACAGGTTCTTGTAGAACTGCATCAAAGAAAGAAGAAAATAAGCAATCCAACTTGCAGAAAGGTCAAACACTCAATGATTTTAAATATTTTCTTAGTCTCACAATAATATCACTCCCAACTGAAGTCTATATTCATTCACCACAATCAATTATTGATAAACAACGATTTTTGGTGTAGATGATATGTAACCTAGTCTAGTATTTTTTTAGTAAGAAATTGGAATAACATAATTATTGATTTTTCGGTTATTGTTGTCAGGAGAATTTACAACATTAAAAACCACCATTAGTCTACATTACTATTGTTTTTAAATTTTCTTTGTAGTACTTACATGATGTAGATATGTCATTTAGCTAAAACCGGAAGACTTCTACTATTTGTCGTACACCAAAAATCTATTATTCTTAGGTTCTTTTCAACAATTAACAGCTAATTCATCATTTCTCTTTTACATCATCTCCTTAACATCTACGAACCATATTTTACTGTATCGTGGAAGAATATTTCTCAAGCATCAAATGTGTTTTAAGTCTAAGTGTTCTATTAAAATTTCACTCACACAATCACCAAATGATTGAAGTTCAATAGGCCAACTTTTAGGTCATATTGCACCAGCTTACCAACTAGTCATCCCTAAACTTCTGAAGAGAAGTACAATTACAGCCGTAAGATAATTTGTATATGATTTATATTCATTAGAGTATGTGAAACCAGATTTTAAAAGAAAGGATACTTGATGGAACTCAAACGCAACTCCTTTGACTTTTCTCACTTCAACCATATGAACAAAAGGGGCCACTTGAAATATATGTAGAAATATAAGAAAAGAGGGAAATTAATAGAAAGAAAAACTATCAGGCTCCACCTTAATTTTTTTCAAAGTCACAGACCTTAGTGGCAATGTTATGGTTTCCTTTTTTTCCTGCTTTCATGTTTTGAAGCCTCATCTAACAAAAAAAAGTGAAAAGTAAATATCAGCTCCACTCCTCCTGCTTTAGCTAAATAAGAATAATAATTATCTCCAATGAGCTTGTAGTTTTTCTTGTGAAAGTCAAATCCAAGTGGCTTTATAGCTACTTCAATCTTATGAATTATCTTATTGACAGGGCATTTAGATGCGAACCTCTTTTCCAGTTTAAAGCCCTGTAATTGGTCATAAATCATCATATCAAAATCAGAGGATAGCATTTGTTTCGGTAGTTATTTATAATCCAACGATAATATGTCCATCATAAAACATTGGGATGTTCATGGGAGAGCCAATGCTATTTGTGCCTAAAACATTCAATTAACAACTACAAAGCTATTTCTCTTCCCAACAAAAGATCTTAAGTTTGTTATGTAAAATGATTTTTTAATATATTCAAGAATTCTTTCTCATTACAAATTGATATATCTGGAAAAATTGAAAGATTGGGGGATAGGGAAAAGCATACATGCAACTACCAATATGGAATCACAAGATCATCCACATATATGTGTACTAAATTGGTCCAATTACTCTATAAAAGTCAGAAGCATGCAGAAGATGTTTTGATCTTCCATCCAATTGCAGACTCACAACTTAATAAGCTAACATATAGGTGAGAAAAGAAAATCTCAATTTTTATTTAAACATGTAGATGACATAACCTTTATGTGATCAAATAATAAGTTTAAGAATTTAGATGAGGTGATTGATAATTTTGGAGGATAACTCCAATCTACTAAAAATGCAATGTTTTGATCAGTATATCTATTAATTCATCATATCTAAGAGCCCCTTAAAGTAATAATCTATAAAAAATGTGATTAAATCAGTATCCCTTGAATCACTGTCAAATATTGATGAACATTAATTCTTTTGATATTTACTCTATTTTGATGACACCAACTGAAACAGTTAAAAACATGTTAAGATCTCAAAATAGCAAATAAAATCTAAGCCAAAAAAATGAAAAAGAAAATAAATAAGACAATGCCACGATTTAATAACTTGTAAATAAATTATAATGAAACTTAAACATTTGAGGTGTCATCAAATTGAATAATGCATGATTTAGAGTAGCCGACCACAACTGTTTAGGACTCTGCATTTAAACCAAGCTCGTGACAATAGATGACAAAAATTTCAAAGTGGAAGCAATTAATACTAGTATACACCCTCAAACCTTTAGGTGGAAAATAAGAAAAGTCCCGAGACAGCAACAACTTCATGTAAAACACATCAATTTCATACGGAGTACCTGCTGTGAGTCTAACAATCTTATGTGAGGACAAATCCTAAAGGAAAAGTCTACAAAAGTTTTCACATATTATAGAAGGCAACGATGTCCTGATTGGGCCTTCAATATCATCATATACAATTGAAAAGTCATCATCATTCACTCCAATTTTAATGCCCTCAGGTGGGGATTTTTCAATTCCTTTATAAGCTGTTTTACTATGTTGGGTGGAAGATTTTTGCTTGTTACCTTAAAGAACAAATATTGCAAAACGTTGTAAGATGTGTGATCGAACTGTGAATAGTTGGAAGTTCATATGGTCATATGCATAACACTAAGCATTGAGTGATGATGTTTTTCAACCTTGAAATGCAAAATGCTCATCCTAAATCTTAAATGCTTCCAATATCTGTCATTTAACTGAGCTTCTCATTGTCATGTTGGTCAGTTTGAATTCCTAAAAGCACTTTTGTAATGAAAATTTGTTGGCCCCAAAAATTTTCTTGATAAACAAGTATGATTTAGATAATTTTGAGGTTTTAATAAATTAGTCTTTTTGAAATTATTTAATTATGTCAAAATTAGTAGGATTTATTGATATAGGTTAATCGAATTAAAGTGTTAAGGTTATAAGAATGTTCAAGGGTATTTTTGGCAAGACACTTAAGATTAAAAGAGCATAAGCCTATAAAGAAGGGTAAATTGGACTTTTTGGACTCATTAAGGGCAGAAATGGAAGAAAGAAATGTAGTCTTGCATTAAAAGAAGGAAAAATGTTAATTGGGAGAGAAGAGGAGAAAACAAGAAAGAAAGAGAAGAGAATTTCGGTGGTTGAGAGAAAAGAAGAGAGTTGAGCTAGTGTTTCTTCATTTTTTAACTTTTGAGAGAGATTTTGGAGTGGTTCAAGAAGAGAAAAAGGTAAAGGAAGAGAAGAGATTCCATTTGAGCCAACGATCTCTTCATTTGGTGAAGAATCAAGGTAAGATCATTTTAAATCTTTTGGATTTTTGAAAGGATCTTAGTTCATGGAGTTTAGAAAATGCATGGGTTTAAGTATTCTAGAACCAATTTTAGTGATTGTGCTTTGTGGGATTTTCAATTGAAAACCCTATTGAGTGGGATTTTTGTTATTGTATAAAGGGGATCAAAAGAGGCAAGAGGAACAAGAGAAGAAGCATTTTGAGTAAGTCGTTAAGTAAGAAAATCAAGGTGGGTTACATGGTTATAATAGAGTTATGAGCCACTAACGCTTTTCCAAATCAAGAAAATAAAATGATTTCAATTACTTCATAAATGTTGCTTTTAATTTTTTTGAGTGATTTGAGAAATTTCTACATATTGGTATGAATTTTGATGATGAAATGGAAAATGGTTTTGAAATATTCATGCTATGCCTTGAAATATGTTATGACATTTTGTATAAATGAAAAGAACATGCAAGTATGAGCATATGATGAAATGATTTGAGCATAAATATGTGCTTTTGTTTGGGCAAGAGAGGAACCCATTTCGTTAGTCACATGCATGTTGACCTATAGCCTTCTCCCGGCTGCACGCTTAAGGCCATGAGATCCTGAGAATTCGGACTCATTTTGTTCACGGTGAAACTTCAGTTTCTCCGTTTCATTCTATGGAACTCTCGTGCCATTTGTTTGTGCATTGCATCTTTAAATTGTCAAGAATGGTGTATAATTGAGTGTTATGCTTTGATGGTGAATGTACATGCTATGTTTATGTGATGATGTGTAATAATGAGTTTCGAGCTAGACTTGAGAATTTGAGAACTATGCGTTTTATAAATTCAATATGAATTTTCTATAACGAATAAACTTTTCAATGATTTTGCTTATTCTCCATTATAAACTTGTTACCCACGAGCTTTCAAGCTCACCTTCTTTTTTGTCCCATCTTTAGGTGATAGCTAAGAGATCAAGTGATTAAAAGCCTAAAAGAATTACTCCAAATTTGCTTATTTTGTATTTTGAGTTGGTTTTGGGAAAGCACAATGTTTTAGTCACACTTTTTGAGATTTTGAGATGATGATGTATGGTGGCTTGAAATGCCATTAAAGATTTGTAAAACTTCATTCTTTTGATATGAATTGTGTATAGATGATATTAAGTTGGAATCAGATATACATGAAGAAGTTATCA
>JANSVA010000006.1:24253469-24264177 GCA_025504915.1 Erythroxylum reticulatum | reverse complement strand
ACTTCTGATTTTATTGTAGATTTTTTTTAGAAAAAGGTTTAAAGATCTATTCAACCCCCCTTCTAGATCGTTTACAACAATCACTAAAATGTGTTCTAGAATACCTAAACCCATGCATTTACTAAGCTTCATGAACTAAAATCCTTCTAAAAATCTAAAAGATTAATAATGATCTTACCTTGAATCCTCACCAAATGAAATGATCATTGGCTCAGTTGGAAGCTCTTCTCTTCCTCTTCCTTTTTCCCTCCTGGAAAAACCTCAAAATCTCTCTTGACAGCTAAGAAAATTGAAACCTTAACTTGTTTTCTCTTCTTTCTTTCCTTCTCTTCTTCTCTTCGTATTTCTCTCTCTTCTTCATGAAACTCTCTCTTTTTCTCTTCAATTTTCGTTCTTCTCTCTTCTTAAAATGCAAGACCACAATTTCTTCTTCTAATTCTACCCTTAATGAGTGTGAAATGCCTAATTTGCCCTTCCTTCTATCTCTTATGTCTTTTATACCTAAGTATCTTACCAAAAATACCCTTAAACATTCTTACAACCTTAACACTTTAATTCCATTAACCTATGCAATAAATCCTACTAACTTTGACATAATTAAATAATTCCAAAATGATTAATCTATTAAATCCTCAAAAATTATTTAAATCATGCATAATAATAATAACAAAAATTCAGGGGCCAACATATAGTTTATGCTACTCATATGTGATCTATTTAGTTATGTTGACAATAGCATTCCACCATCTTTAAAGCCTGGTATGTCCATCTCTAACTATAAATATCCCAAATTCCTTTAGTTACAGAAACGAATCGACTCGTCTATTATTGTTTAATAGCAACTCTTTCTTCTATTATTGAATCAAGGATGCACCAAATCCTGTGCCTTTTGGAAAACTCTTTAAACCCATTTTTTATAGCCAAATATTGCTCACTAGTTAGTTTTACAAAACCATCTTAACACCAATGAAAAAGGTGGCTTCTCTATCACAGAGTACCTTTCAACTCTCTCCTCTACCATTGAAGTCCTTGTTATTATCGAAGATCTAATTTTTTGTGAGAACCTTATTTTATTTACTCTCAACATGCTCACACTAGACTATGAATCCTTTATCACTGTCATAGACAACCGTGACACTCCACGCTCCTTCTTGGACCTCAATTTGGAAAATAATATAAAATAAAATGAAATAGAAATAACTAAAATGGTTTTTGAAGAGTTGGAATAAAAAATATGAGTGAATGCTTGTAAATTTTATGATTTTACTAAGGGTTTAAAATTGAGATAAAATATAATCCTAAAGGTCAATATAGAAGGAGTACTTAAAGAGATGTTTAGGGTTGAACATGGAAGTAAAATGCCTAAGAAAGTGACTAGGATTAATGTAACATCCCATTACTCATTTTAGGGCTAGAATTGTGATTTATGGGAAATTTCTGAGAAATTAGGAAAAATGCACATCATGCATGAGTTAATTGGGATATGCACATTTTTGCACATTCATATGACTTTACATGCATTCATTGACATTTTCCTAGTATAATTGCACTAAGTTGTGATTTTTGGGAATTTTTGAGAATTTGAATTTTTTATGTTGAAAATATTATTGATTAGTGTGATTATGATATTTTTGAATTTTGGTGAATTTTGGTGATTTTTGAAAATTATGAATTTTTATAGAAAATAGGAAAAAGGAATCAAAAGAAGATTATAGATAGTTGTATTGTAAAGATAGAGTTAATGGAGTTAGTTTCAAAAGAAACTTAGTTAGAGTTAGAACTTGGGAAAAATGACAAGCGTTAAATTGCTTTTATTATTTGTCAGGAGTAAGTTTTGATATCTGAGAATTAAAAGACTAAGTTTTTTCTTATCATCACCTTCTCCAAATTTCTTCCCATACACAGAGTTTTCCATCAAACTCCTTAACTTTGCTTTTTGATGTCCCTCACAACTTTCCCCACTACTAAGTGTTTCTTTTGCCTTAGGACAAACTAGAAGTTGATCAGAGTTCACAATGGATTACATATTCTTGCATGGAGTTAGGGCTTTAGGATAGTTGAAGCCCTGGATTTTTTTTAACAGGTAAGTAGTGAATAAATCTTTTAGAGTTGTGAATTTATGAAATAAATTTGATGGATTTCTGTCAATTGCATAATCATGGCATTTACGTGTATATATTCATGAACACTGTGTTAATGGGATGAAAATGTGGAGATAGTGTTATTTAGTTTTGATGATTATTAGTCATCAGATGTTGTAGAAATGAGTTTTGGAGTTTGAAATAGCAATGAAATGGTGTATAAGATGAGTGCAGGAAATGAAAGCATGAAAAGGTGATATGCTCTGTTTTCTATTCACTATGCATGGATATATATGTGTGTGTACGTGAATAGGTGAATTCTTTAGAGATGATCAAGAAAATAGTTTTTGAGTTGAAGAATAATTGTAAAATCGTGGCCTAAGATGGGAATCAGTGAATAAATGAAGTTTGAGAAGAAAATAGTGAATGTAATAAAAAGTTGAAATTTGCAGAACATTAAGAGTGAGAAAATGGATATCTAAATTTTTTATGATCTTGATGGAACTTGGTTAAATTTGCATTTTTAAGAGTCTTACAAATTGTTATGAATGAGTTTAGTGAAGTGGAGTAGATTAAAACTTAAAGTGTAGGATTTTGAAAAGTGGAAGTTGTCTGAAAAATATTGGAATGAACAGTGAGAGTGAAATTTTCGATCTGAACTCCAGTAAACTTACTGTACTGATCTAGGCATATTTTGACAACATTTCTTCACAAAATTTTATATCTTTCTTTTATCTTTACATTGATATAAAGTTTGTAAATTTTCAAGTTTTGGATCAAAAGTTATCGAGGTTTGAAGTTGAGTTGTCGGTGGAGAAGAAGAAGTAGAATTGTACCGTCATGACAGTGATTTTTGAGGTTTAGGCAAAAAGCACCATCGTGCTTATTGGCAAAATACATTTTTTTTGGATAACGGATTTGCGCACGATGATGACTTTGAAGATTGAAAATGAATTGCACCCTCGTGTTTTAGCATGATCATGCTTTTGAGGGGTTTTCTTTTTACTGAACAGCCTTCCTTCTTTTAACTATAACATCTTCTCTAGACCTACAAATGACTTGGTTCTTGAACCATTGGATTCTAAAGACATTTTTTTACCTCACCACAAAAAATTAGTAGCGTTATGAATTGATTGGAAAAGATTTATGGAACGAAAGTGAGAGAATCTGTTGGAATGGTATGAACTGGTGTTGTTTTACCGAACATATTTCGATGTTCTGGTTATATCTGGATCTATAAGATTCCAAATGAGATGATTTTTAGTTTGGAGTAAACTATATAAATATGGATACAAAGATATGAAAAGTTAGAATTTTGATTCAGTCTCTAAGATTTTCAATTTCTTGATGGAAGTTGCATATAGAAACTATTGTTGAAGGACAGTCCGAAAATGTTTGAGGCATATCTTCCAAATTACTAAACCAGATTGAGTGATTTTGGTGTCAATAGAAACCTAAGACATTGGAGAATAACTTTTTAGAAGGAAGTGTTGCCTGATTTTGCCATTTACTTTATTAGATTTATTATGAAAAGTTGACCCGTATTTATGTTGGAAGAAAATCTGAAGTAGTCCATGAAGTTGTGTAATTGGTTTCACATTGCTTTTTATTGGTATAAATTATAAGTATACATGGTATTAATGAGGGATTTGATATCTGAATAATTTGGTCATAAGGATCTCAATAAAGTACCCTAAAAATGTCATTGAACATGCATTGTGCATATTGTACAATTACGTGTGCATTAAGGAATATTTGTACAAATGTGCAAAAATGTGATATGTTTAAATGTGTTTTGTATGCTATAGAGAAGCCAAGAGGATGACAGTCAGACATTGCTGGTCCATCTAGGCAATAACATATTGGAGTGTATTGTAAGTCAACCTAGATGGTTTCCTAGGATTGATTTGTTTAGAATATATTTGATTTGTTAAATTTTCAAAAAAAAAGAAAAGAAATTACTGAGCTGTTTGTGAATTGATTTTGAATTCTGGACTTGAAGCTCGAGGGGTTTATTAATTGGGCATGTATTGGAAGTGTTTTGATTTGATATGAATTCCTGAACGACTTTGATTCTCAGCGACAGCTAAATGTCGGACTTAGGCCCAATGAATGTGAAAACTTTGTCTGAGCATTTGTATAAGATTATGATATATGACATATTCAGTATTTGCTGCATTTCATAAAATGCATGTTCAGATAAAGGCGTTGTGACTTAAATAGCTAGTTTGAAGCGCTTCCACCTAGGGCTTTACTCCGTGATTTCTAATTATGCACATAGAGCTATGCTCTATGATTCTGTTTGACTGGGCCCTATGGGCCAGTATCTGTATAAGTTTGTGATAGGCACTCGGTCACAACAATAAGAATGAATATGAGTCTCATTCGTATAAGACTAAAATTCTTTGTATGATTTGAAAAGCTGAAATAAATGACCATATGATACGCCATGTTATGTGAGTATCTGAATAATAAATGTATGCTTAGAATGAATAATTGTGCAATATGTTATATGTGTTTGTCATCCAATGAAATCATCAATGATGGTTCACTCATTGAGTTCGCAAAACTTATAAAAAAATTGCAACATGGCTTTTCAGATTTTCTAAAGATCTTCATAAAGGCTCCGAGTAAGAGTTTCAGGTCGGGATCAGTTTGGGCCTACATATGTATTTCGATATGTTGTATTGGTAAGGGTAGTTTTAAGTGTTCTGCAATGTATATGAAAATAGTTTTTGAAATGTAAGGATATTATGAATACAAGTATTTTTTTCTGTAATAGGCCCAAATGATTACTTAATTTTTGATGTGTTCAATAACCTTTGTAACTTTTGTGATTGAAATTGTTTATAAATCAATCGGGCAGAAATTGATTATCGATTTTCCATATATGCGTATATTGGGTAAGAAAACTTTGCAATAAGTTTCGTCCGTTTACTATTTTAGCATGCTACCCTCGAGGGGCACGGACTCGGATATCATCCATAGATGTCAGGTATGGGGGAGTGGGGTGCTACATATGTGGTATCAGAGCCCAGCATTAGTATCTTACATGGGCTTTTATTTTTGACATATGTGATAAGTTACATGCATTTCAATCATGTCATAGCAGAAAGTAGCAACTGATCCCTAGTCTGAGTTGCATATATATGAGTCACGTACATAAACATTTGATAAGTGTTTGAATTGATAGAAGTAGTGGAAAGAATGATGATCTATCTGAATATGGGAAAATGAAAGTTTATGGATTTGCACTGTGTGAAAACATGCTATGATTGATTTGGTTTTGTGACATGAGTTGAGTATTTGACACATGCTTTGAGATGCACTGAAAGAGCCATTGCTTTGAGAGCTTAGAGACACTAGTTGTTTAAGGGAAACATTTCAGATTTGTATGTATATATATTCAGATCAATTAAGTTGAGGTATTCAGTGAGTTTGAAAGAATTTTAGACAAGATTGAGACAACAGATAGGAGTATTGAAGGACTATGATTGTATAAGTAGGTATTATCTTGGTAAAACTAGTGTATATTTTTGTTTCTTGAACAGAAAATTCGATAAAGGAATAGTACAAATTTTGATATTGTGGTTACTAAATCTAGTGCAATGAAGAGCATAGAATACTAAGTTGACTTTTGGGCAAATCAAAGTACTAATAACTAATGAAATTAAAATCAGTTTTGAATGAACAGATTGGCAAAGCCCAAATTAAGTATTTAGAATTGATGGATCTTATTGAAGAAATTGAAGGTTGGTAATAATTCGAATTTTGAGTTTGGATAGGAAAAGAATACCTTTTGATTGTAATATGAAGTTTGTGTGCACAATAAGATGATTGAGTAAAAGATTGTTAGAGATAGCACAAATAACAACTTATGCTATACGATAGGAAGAGTCGACTACCTTTATATTTGGATGAATAAGGCCTAAAAATAGTTTAAGGCCAGAAGTGATAGGAGATGTTGACGATAAGTGAAATTGATGTGTATTAGAAATTAAGTGACTCAAGAAAAATGAATGAATTAGGTGGATTAATACCAAAGAGATATGAAATATCAGGTAGAAGATGAATTGTTTTTGACAGTATCACCTTGCCAAGGTGTGCTTAGGTTAGGGGAAAAAATGAGCTAAGCCTGACATAAAATTGTCCATATGAAAATTTTGTAAGAGAAGGACCATTAACATGAGTTTGTAACACTGACAAAGATGTCTTACATGCATTAAGCATGATATATGAATGTGATGAGAAATAGTAATATGATTTGACTCAAATGTAATGTCGACATAGGAAATGAAAACTTGAATAATCTAAAATGTATTGAGGACACAGGCAAGATTATGTGATATCTGAATAAGTAACTAGAAAACTGATTGAGTTCATTAGTGAAAGTCTTTTAAAGGAAACATTCGAGTGTGAAAGCCACATGAGAAATGGAGGAGCACATGAGGAATCAGTACCCCTACCTAGTTGATCATTCAGGTAAGAATTTTGAGGACGATTTTGTTAGGAGGGGAGAATTGTAACATCCCATTACCCATATTAGGGCTAAAATTGTGATTTATGGAAATTTTATGAGAAATTAGGAAAAATGCACATCATGCATGAGTTAATTGGGATATGCACATTTTTGCACATTCATATGACTGTACATTCATTCATTGACATTTTCTTGGTACAATTGGACTGACTTATGATTTTTAGGAATTTTTGATAATTTGAATTTTTTATTGTTGGAAATATTATTGATTAGCGTGATTGTGATATTTTTGAATTTTGGTGATTTTTGGTGATTTTTGAAAATTATGAATTTTTAAAGAAAATAGGAAAAAGGAATCAAAAGAAGATTATAGATAGTTGTATTATAAAGATAGAGTTAACAGAGTTAGTTTCAAAAGAAACTTAGTTAGAGTTAGACCTTAGCAAAAGTGAGAAGTGTTAAGTTGTTTTTACTATTTGTCAGGAGTAAGTTTTGATATCTGAGAGTTAAAAGACTAAGTTTTTTCTTATCATCACCTTCTCAAAATTTCTCCCCATACACAGAGTTTTCCATCAAACTTCATAACTTTTCCTTTTCATATCCCTCACCACTTTCCCCACTACTAAGTGTTTCTTCCGCTTTAATAAAAACCAAAAGTTGGCCAGAATTCATAGTGGATTACATGTTCTTGCATGGAGTTAGGGCTTTGGGATAGTTGAAGCCCTTGGATTTTTTTAACAGGTAAGTAGTAAATAAATCCTTTAAAGTTGTGAATTTATGAAATAAATTTGATGGATTTCTTTCAGTTGCATAATCATGACATTTACATGTATATATTCATGAACACTGTGTTAATGGGATGAAAATATAGATATAGTGTTATTTTAGTTTTGATGATTATTAGTGATCAGATGTTGTAGAAATGAGTTTTAGAGTTTGAAATAGCAATGAAATGGTGTATAAGATGAGTGTAGGAATTGAAAGTATGAAAAGGTAATATGCTCTGTTTTCTGTTCACTATGCATGGATATATATGTGTGTGTACGTGAATAGGTGAATTCTTTATAGATGATCAAGAAAATATTTTTTGAGTTGAAGAATAATTGTAAAATGATGGTCAAAAATGGGAATGAGTGCATAAATGAATTTTGAGAAGAAAATAGTGAATGTAATAAAAAAGTTGAAATTTGCAGAACATGAAGAGTGAGAAAATGGATATCTGAATTTTTTATGAACTTGATGGAACTTGGTTAAATTTACATTTTTAGGAGTCGTACAAATTGTGGTGAATGAGTTTAGTGAAGTGGAGTAGATTAAAACTTGAAGTGTAGGTTTTTGAAAAGTGGAAGCTGTCTGAAAATTCTGGGAATGAGCAGTGAGAGTGAAATTTTTGATTTGAAATTCAGTGAATTTATTGTACTAATCTAGGCACATTTTGACAAAATGGTCTTCATAAAAGTTGTAGATATTTATTGTAGCTTTCCATTTATATAAATTTTGTAAATTTTGGAGTTTTGGATCAAAAGTTATGGAGGTTTGAAGTTGAGATGTCAGTGGAGAAGGAGAAGGGGAATTGCACCGTCGTGACGGTGACTTTTGAGGTTTAGGAAAAAAGCACCGTCGTGCATAAGCACGACGGTGACATTAAGATTTGGCAAAATACATTGTTTTTGGATATTGTATTTGCACTAATGGTGACTTTGAATATTGAAAATGAATTGCACCCTCGTGCTTTTAAGGGGCTTTCTTTTTACTAAACATCCTTACTTCTTTTGCCATAACTTCTTATTTAAACCTCCAAATGACTTGGTTCTTGAACCATTGGGTTCTTAACACATGTTTATACCTCTACACAGAAATTGGTAGCGTTCTGAATTGATTTGAAAAAGATTGATTGAACGAAAGTGAGAGAATCTGATGGAATGGTATGAACTGGTGTTGTTTTACTGAATGTACTTCGGTGTTTTGATTATATCTAGATATATAGGATTCCAAATGAGATTATTTTTTATTTGGAGTAAGCTAGAGAAATATGGCTACAAACCTTGTGAAAAGGTCGCATTATGATTCAGTCTTTAAGATGTTCAATCTCTAGATGGAAGTTGTACATAGAAACTATTGTTGAAGGACAGTCCGAAAATGTTTGAGGCATATCTTCCAAATTACTGAACCAAATTGAGTGATTTTTGTGTCAGTATAAATTTAATACATTTTAGAATAACTTTGTATAAGGAAGTATTGCCTAATTTTTCCATTTGCTTTATTAGATTTGTTATGCAAAGTTGACCCGTATTTTTATTGGAAGAAAATCTGAAGTGGTCCATGAAGTTGTGTAATTGGTTTCACATTGCTTTCTATTGGTCCAAATTATAAGTATACATGGTATTAATGAGGGCTTTGATATTTGAATGATTTGTTTATAAGGATCTCGATAAAGTATCCCAAAATTGTCATTGAACATGCACTGTGCATATTGTATAAGTATATGTGCATTAAGGAATATTTGTACAAACGTTCAAAAATGTGATATGTGTAAATGTGTTTTGTATGATATAGAGGATCCAAGCAGACGTCAGTCAGAAATTACCGATCCATCCAGGCAATAACATATTGGAGCGTACTGTAAGTCAACCTAAATGATTTCCTAGGATTGATTTGTTTTAAATTTATTTGATTCGTTAAATTTTCAAAAAAAAGAAAAGAAATTACTGAACTGTTTGCGAATTGTTTCTGAATTCTGGACTTGAAGTCTGAAAAGTTTATTAGTTGGGCATGTATTGGAAGTGTTTTGATTTATGTGAATTCCTGAATGACTTTGATTCTCCACGAAAGCTGAATGCTAAACTTAGGTCCGATAAATGTGAAAAAAATTTTTGAACATTTATATAAGACTGTGATATATTACATATTCAGTATTTGATGTATTTCATAAAATGCATGCTCAGATAAAGGCGTTGTGACTTGAGTAGCCAGGTTGAAGCGCTTCCACGTAGAGCTTTGCTCCGTGATTTCTAATTTTGCACATAGAGCTATGCTCCGTGATTCTGTTTGACTGAGCCCTATGGGCCAATATCTTTATAAGTTTGTGATAGGCACTCGATCATAACAATAAGAACGAATGTAAGTCTCATTCATATAGCATTCATATAAGACTAAAATTCTTTGAATGATTTGAAAAGCTGAAATAAATGATCATATGATATGACATGTTATGTGAGTATCTTAATAATAAATGTATGCTTAGAATGAAAAATTGTGCAATATGTGATGTGTGTTTGTCATCCGGTGAAATCATCAATGATAGTTCACTCATCGAGTTCGCAAAACTCATAAAAAAATTGCAACATGGCTTTTCAGGTTTTCTAAAGGTCTCCAGAAAGGATCCCGGTAAGAGTTTCAGGTCGGGATCAGTTTACGCCTACGTATGTATTTTGATATGTCGTATTGATAAAGGTAGTCTTAAGTATTTTGCAATGTATATGAAAATGGTTTTTGAAATGTAAGGATATTATGAATACAAGTATTTTGTTCTGTAATGGGCCCAAGTGATTACTGAATTTCTGATATGTTCAATAATCTTTGTAACTTTTGTGACTGAAATCGTTTATAAATCAATCAGGCCAAAATTGAATATTAATTTTTCGCATATGTGTATATTCGGTAAGAAAACTTTGCAATAAGTTTCATCCTTTTACTGTTTTAGCATGCTACACTCGAGGGGCGCAGACTCGAATATCATTCATAGATGTCAGGTACGGGTCCTGTAAGAGTGGGGTGCTACATATATGGTATCAGAGCCCAACATTAGTATCTTACATGGGCATTTTTTGACATATGTGTTAAGTTACATGCATTTCAGTCATGTCATAGCAGATAGTAGCAACTGATCCCTAGTCTGAGTTGCATATGTATGAGTCACATACAGAGCATTTGATAATTGTTTGAATTGATAGAAGTAGTGGAAAGAATGATGATTTATCCGAATATGAGAAAATGAATTATGGATTTGCACTGTGTGAAAACATGTTATGATTGATTTGGTTTTGTGACATGAGATGAGTATTTGAAACATTCTTTGAGATGCACTGAAAGAGCCATTGCTTTGAGAGCTTGGAGACATTAGTTGTTCAAAGGAAACATTTCAAAT
>JANSVA010000006.1:24242193-24253369 GCA_025504915.1 Erythroxylum reticulatum | reverse complement strand
CAATAAGTCTATAAATCATGTCTAATCACCTATAAGGCATTAGAACACATTTAATTTAACCACCATGGTCATATCCACCCCATGTACTCAGTTTTATCCATTTAAAAGCTCATATGTCGGAAATCTCCAAGATTCCGCATTACCGATGAATTCCAAGTTCATGTAAGGGAATATAACATTATAAATCATTTACATATACACCCAAATGTCTTAAATACATCTTTGAATTCATATACAACCATATGTGTATATCAATATACAGTAGTATCTCCAAACACAGTACAACACAAAAGGGCTCCGAAAGTCCAGCGTTACAGTGACACCCTTCATTTAGCTTCCATCTTCTTTGTTCTTCAATTATCTGATTTCCAACACTAGTAAACACATCATCACCTCATGAATCATAAAATTAAGACTAAAATCAAGCTTTAAACCACATAAACACTCATAATAGCACAATTCTAAGCCTATACATATAATAATCATCTAATAAAAATCTAAAAACACAGTAAAGGAAAACATAGTATAAATTGTATCTATCAATACTTTCTAAATGAAAATGAGTTAATAACATAGCACATGATTCTTACCATGTGAGAAAAAATGGCTATGACAAGGGATTAATGTAAGTCATAAATCTCAATTTATATTTTGCGAGACCCTAAAGGTTAAATGAGCCTTATATTATATACCCTTAAGACCTTCTTTTCTAATTCTTTAAGATTAAGATTTAAGGTTTGCTACTTTAGAATGTTATTAGAAGATTATGTTTAATATGATCTTATGAGATAATCCTAGGAAAGTAGATTAAATTTAATTCAAGAGAAATTAAAATAGAGGAAGTTTATTTTGATTGGTAACTTGTATAAAAATTATGAATTCAATGGTGGCTACAAAATGGAAAAGAAAAAGGTTACGAAGATAATCTTAGAAACCAAAAGTAGAGCTTACGAGAAATAATATCAATGATTGAACAATAAATATGAAGAAAGGGATATATTTAAGTTAGTGAGAGTTAGGGAATGAAAAGTGGGAGACTTGGATGAAATGTGTTGTATAAAGGATGAAACATTAATAGAAGATGGAAAAGATAACTTTTTTAGCCTTTTTAACGAAGGCGGAGATGATAACATATCCTTGGGTGATCTTAACACATTTGAGAAATATCAGAACTTCATCACAAGAGAATAAATTAAAGGATCTTTAAGGGAGATGAAGAATGAAAGGGAAGTAGTACCTAATAAGCTACCCATAGAGGTGTAGAAGAGCCTAGGAGAAAAGTGTCTCACTTAGTTAGCCAAGCTTTTTAATGCAATCCTCAAGTCCACCAAAATTTTGGATGAGTGGAGACTTAGTATACTAATTTCTTTATATAAGAACTAACAGGACATCCAAAGCTATAATAGTTTTAGATGCATAAGTCATTTAGTCACAATATGAAGTTATAGGAGAGGGTGATTTAGAAAAGAGTAAGAAAAAGTGAACCTATTTCAGATAACCAATTTGATTTCATACTAAGAAGGTCAACGACAAAAGCTACACACCTCCTTAAATGATTAATGGAATATTACAAGGGAAGACAACAGGACCAACACATGGTTTTCACTAACTCAAAGAAGACTTATGATAAGGTACTTAGAGAATTCATGTAGAGGTGTTTAGAAGTCAAAGGAGTTCCTATAACCTATATGTAGATTATTGGGAATGTGTATGAAGGTGTTAAGACTAAGGTAAGTATGACAGGAGGAGATACAAGCATTTCTCTATCGATATCAAGCTATATTAAGGATCCTCGTTAAGCCCCTTCCTGTTTGATGATAAGCTGGCCAAAAAAATCCAAGTGGTTGTGCCTTAATGTATGTTGTTTGATGATGAAATTATTTTAGTAGATGAAATAAAAGATGTCAATGTCAAGTTAGAACTTTAAAGGGGTATGTTAGAGTTGAAGGGCTTTAAATTGAGAAAGAATAGGACTAAGTATTTAGAGTGTAACTTTTCGGGCAATAGGGTGGCATTTGATTTGGTGATAAAGATTAGTTCATAAGTTGTACCATAAAAAGAATGTTTTAAGTACCTTGGATCTATCACCTAAAGCAATTGTGAGACAAATAAAGATATAGTTTACTGTATCAAATCAGGGTGACTTAAATGGAGGGGTGCATTAGGAGTTTATATGACAAGAAGATATCACTCGTGCTAAAAGGTAAATTCTATCATTTAGCAATTTATTCTAGCCTTGCTCTATAGGACAGAGTGTTGACCTATCAAACGGGTATAAAGTTATAGGTTTACAATAGTAGAGATGAGGATGCTCCATTGGATGGGTAACCTTATAAGAAGAGATAAGGTTAAGAGGGTGGCTAACATTGATAGTAAATTAAGGGAGACAAGAATTAGGTGGTTTAGATAGGTTAAGAGGAGACATCCCAATCTCCTAGTTAGAAGATGTGAGAAGATTGGACTTAAAGGATGTAAGAGAAAAAGAGGAAGACTTAGTGAGGTGATCAAGAAGGATATGATTATTTTAGAGCTTACAAAAGACTTGGCCCTCAATGGGAAAATTTGGCAAACTAGGATATGAGTAAAAGATCCTACATAAAGAGGTCACTCTTTATCCACAGGTTTTTTGAACCTTTCCTTCGATTATTGCGTCTTTATTTAGCCTAAACACCTTTATCTATGATACTTCCCCTTAGTATTTTTATATAGTATTTTACATATTTTTAATCTTTATTTTATTATTTATTAATATTTTTATTAGTATTAGTATTTATTTGCATTTGTATTTATATAATATTTATTTATTTATTTTAGTTTTGGATTTACTTATTCTTATTTTATTCTATTGATTCTTTTTTAGTACAATTATTTGTTCATAATTTTGGCTTTTGTTTTCTTCAAATAGTTTTCAAAACCTTTTTTTGTGGGACTATCGGAAATAATGGGATTTATACTGGGTCGTTATTGTTGTTGTTATTGAAAGGTGGCTACTGACTCTTATTAAGATAATTGATACATATGTAACACGATGAAGTAAATAAGATCAAAAGAGATTAAAATGTAAGATATGACCTATAGTATAATATACTACATCTACTAAAAAAGGGAAGATCCAATTTTGATGTAGTTGATAGGTTAGTTGAAAAGGCAAACAAGTATCCCTCAATAAGAAGACTTCCTCCCCCAGAAGAGATAATTGAAAAGCTTATCAATTGAGATGGGAGCACGCACGTCTAGGAAGGAAAGGCCCCTAACACTGTACATTAATAAGTTCTATCCAGATCTATTTTTAATTAAGTCATTTGTCATTATTCATAAGATTTAGTTTGTTAACCGTTTATGATTTTATGCTTTGTACTAGAACTATAATATTTCAAATTTTTATCTATTTATGTCGGGTACTCACTCTGCTAATTGGTATGATAACCAGTCCCAACCCACTCTCACCCTCCATCCCTCAAATATCCACTTTTTCTTGGGTAATGAATATAATTCTTATATAAAATTATGAAAACCTTTTAACATTTATGTTATAGGTTGAAAAGACTGAGAACTTTGATCAAATATTTATAAAATCTAGTATTTAGCCATTGGAAGATTTAGGATACCTATTTTGTTATTTAGCTTAGTTAATTTAATTTGATGTGCCATTACAAATAAGCTACATATGAACTTTTTAGGATCTCATTAGTGCCATTATTAAAATGTTATGATACACATAAAATCCTTTTCTATTTCCTTAGGGAGGGGGTTTAGCTAATGGCTTCTACAATATAATAAATGAATTATTTTAATTAATAGCTGTGTAAATTAAAAATCATGTAGGCTTAGAGATCTATTAAAAATTTAAAGCATAGCCTTTTATATTGTTTAAGCCTCAATAATGAACAATCTATTTCATTCCAAATCCTTATAATTTGGAGCTTGTATTAGCCATTGACATTGTATAATTAATATTTTTTACTTCTGTTGTAAATAAAAAATATATAAATGATTCAGTTTTTAGTACAATGCAGAGAGCTTTTTGAATATGATGTATGGTGGCCTTTATTACAAATGGTCAAAATTTCAAGCTATATGGTGGCCTTTATTACAAATGGTCAAAATTTCAAGCTAGCCTTTTAGAGCTTCATCTTACCAATTGACTTGATTGTCGTAAAAGTGGTGTGATGATAATTACTAATTCATATGGTAGCTTTTAAACTTATAAAGGCTTTTTATTGGAATTTTAATTTCTTTAGGACATTTATGAATTACAAAAATTTTTAAAGTTGAAAATGAATTAAAAAGAAATGTAGTTTAATAAGATACAAAGGTAAATAAGTCAGGTTGGCTTAAGTGCAAAGCAAACTTTAGACCATCTTGTTATAGCAAAAGAAGCCCTACTAAGTTAACTAGAATCTAAGGTAAGATAATGACCAGACGAAACATGTTTTAAGATATTGGAAGCCTATTGTTCACCACAATATTCACCTCCTTCCTCAATCTTCCCCCTAGCTTCTAACACCTCTGATTCACCTTCTTCCTTACCACATTCTACCATCCACACATACATATTGCATATTGCCTTATTATTCATAACTCTATCAATACTTACTAAAAACCTCACTTCTCACACATCCTAACATTCGCTCGATCCCCATATATCACTCATCCTACCACCCTCGCAAACCACTCCTACCTCATCAGTGGTTGTATTCGACTCAGCTTTATTTTTTTTTCCAAAACCTCCCTTAGCCTTTTAACCCTGCCTATCTAGTTTTATATCAACAATTTATAGCTTGTACATATGGACTTACACTTCCCAAACCTAATCTCAAATTGTTCTAATAACTCAGCTAGGAATTCTGCTTCAACCTGAACTGACCTGCCTACTGCAAGCCTCATTAGCCCCCCATTCGAAAGACATGTACATAAGTTATAGGTGATGCTAATCTAGAACAAAAATTAACATATTATCCTCCTAGTGAAACTTATAAGTATAGAATAGTCTCTCCATTGACAGAATTGTTAAAGGTTGGTGTAAACAAATGGAGAACTACACTCTTTGGATTTTTCATTAATAAAGGATTAATTTTCTATTTATGAAGTAATGGGTCTTCAATAACTTGAAACAACATAGATTAGTGGATGTGTTAGTGAACAATAAAGGTGTGTTTCTGTTTTGATTTCTGGCTCAGGAGAAGTCAAGTTAATGTTGCAATCTGGACCTTGGCATGTGCAAAATAAACCTTTGTTATTGCAAACATGGAGGTTAGGAATAAAATTAGAAGACTTTAAACACAACAATATTCCCATATGGATATGCCTGAATGAAGTTCCAATTGAATATTGGACTACCGAGGGGCTCAGTCATCTTGCAAGTTATACAGGACCAATAACTATGCTAGGATTTGCATTCTAGTTACTTCCTTATCTGACCTGCTTGAAACCATTACCTTACATTTGGTTGATTGAGGACTTAGGATTGGTGGAGGATCAATGGAGGGTTACATATGATTGAAGGCCATAGTTAGGTGAGAAATATATGTAGAGACTAATAAGGAGGGTGCTTAAAATAGGGGAACACCAAGAATTACTGGAAATGAGTAATTAGCAAAAGGAAAAATATGAAGAGACCTCAACAGAAGTTTTAGCTATAGAAGACATAGCAGACAAAGCAAACACAATAGAAGTTTCAGCTGTTATAGATATGGTAGACAAATCAAACAAAACTATAATTAAGGTGATCAATAAAATGCAAGACATGTAATAGAAGAAAGAACAAACTAAAAATCCATACAGGCTTACATAGACAAGTGCAAATAAATTGGAAAAGAACAATTAAGAAACACTTGAAAAGTAGGCTTAACAATATATTCACAAAGACCAGGATTTTAAGATAATTGTTATAAGAAAATCAAGCAAAAAAAAAAAAGAAGCCCTCCTTAGGGAGACATGAATATCCTCACATGGAATGTGAGAGGGGCTAATGCCCCTAATAAAAAGCTGATGATCAAGGATTCTATTTTGCAAAATAAAGTAGCCATTGCTGGAATTTTGGAAACTAGAATAAGAAAGAAGTGTTGTAAACTACTGACTTATCTTTGTACCAACTGGCATATCATCTCCAATCACACCTATAATCTGAATGCAAGAATCATTATACTATATGATTCTAACATTTTATCTATTAACTCTTCTAAAATTAGAGATCAAATGGTGCATTTTTAGGTCAAAATGAAGTAACCTAATTAGTAGGTTTACATAATGTTTATATATGCACATAATAATGTATACCAGAAAAACTTCCTGTGGAATCAGATAAAGGACTTAGCTACTTTAACCAACTTACCTCGGATGATTTCAAGTGATTTCAACTCCATCTTGAAAGTAGAGGAAGTAGATGGACCAAGATCAATATGCAATCCTTGCATAGAACTTGATAATTGTATAAAAGAAGCTCAGCTTACTGGTTTGCCTTTAGGTGGATTTTTTACTCATAGAATAATAAATAAAATGGTAATTGCCTAATTAGGAAAAATCTAGATAGAAGTTTTACCAATCTATTATGGATGAATGTCTTCCCCATTTGTTTTGCCTTATACTTAAACAACATCCTATCTGACCACACCCCCATTTTAACCAAACTTGCAACAACAAACTCCAAATTGCCATTCAGATTTAACTTCATTTTGAAGCTAGCTAGTTTTGGAGAAAGAATTTGGAAAGCACTAAGATCAAACATTAGAGGCACCAAGCAATATGTCTATGCAAGGAAAATGCATATATTCAAGCATGAAATGAAGTTGTTATATAAAACTAATTTTGGCAATACACATCATCTTTTCAATACAACAAGAAATGAATTGGAATCCATTCAACATGTAGCTTACACAAATCCTAGATCTCAGATTCAGTAGTTGAAAGAGAGGGAAGTCCTAAAAAGCTATACATAAGCACTCCGTTATGATTACTCTCTAAAGAAGCAAAGAGATAGGGTTGATTGACTAAAGAATGGAAACAAAAACACTCAGTCTTTCACAAAGCCATAGTTTCGAGGAAAGCTAGACACTAATTCATGATATTGATTGTTTTCTAGGTGATTTTCTTTGTTCTTTGCTCATTAATGTTTCTTACTTTACTTATCTGCTTTAGTGTTATTTTCTTTATTAAAACCAACACTTAATGTGTAGACTAGATAATATGATAATGGTAGCTATAGCTACACTATGCACTTGCGGGTAATTTTATATTGAAACTTAAAATTAATCAATCAATGTGTTAATACTAAAGAGATAAAAGAATTCAGCTCGAAGAGTGGAGGAAGCCTAAACTAACTTGAAGTGATTAAAAGCAAACTATTTAAACGTATATTGATATCAATTAGGAACACCTTCTTTGGCAAGGATACCCCTATCTTATTATAATTTTTTTAGCTTAAGTGGCTCCATAAAAATAGGCAAAACTAGCATCTCCTCACTTTAACCAAAAGACTTTATCTTTTTGTTACATAAAGGAGTTATGAGTTTGTAGAGTTATTAAATATTTGATCATCGCAGTTTGCTAAAGGTCTTTTAGGGTTAAGCTATATAGATTTAGATATAATTTTCAAGAGCTTCATAGAAGTCATTTTTAGTAGAGGAAACTAAGGATAACATAATCCCTCTAAATTGGTTATAATGGAGAAGTTTCAACTCTATTTTGATTATATAAGGCTTCCATACAATCTTAAATGCTTCATATTCATCAATATGAGTTCTTATCCCTTTAGTTATAACCTCATCATAACCTTCTAGCTTAGTTATAAGATTTATGAACTTGAAGGGAGTCTATAATCTCTTCATAGAAGTTTGAATAGAGATTTCATTAGGATATTGATCAAAAGTGAGAGGGGCATTGAAAAAACCTAAGCTATAGGAGAGAATGGACATTCGAGATAAATTGATAAGCCTTTTATCTAACTTCTTCTTGATTAACCTTTTATCCTCTAAGTCTTTATCCTTAGATAAAGTATGTGATTTTAAAATATCTTTCTTTGTAGCCTGCATTGCCCTAGTAAAAATTTCCCCTATATTTTAACATCTATCTTAAGACACTTTATTTCTTTTCTTAGTGACTTCATTACCTAGCTTTCCTTAGGAGTTAGTCTAGTGTCACTTTACTTTTATTTTTGCATATTGGTCTCCCCAGCCTTAAATGTATGGAACATCTCACGCTTAAGGTTTGCTTTTGCATATCAAACAATTGGCTATTTTTAAAGGAGAGTTCGACAAAATCAATTTTGACAAACATTTTAACAATAACTACCCATTTTTTCTTATGCTCCTTGAGAATTGCATTGTTAGAACACAACGACTATATCTTCCATAAGTTTGTCATTATCACCTAGTCTAAGAATGGGGATAACCTCAAACAACTTTTTTTCTTCTTCTGATGTCCACATTCACTTAAATTCTAGTGTATCTAACTCTCCTTCTTTGAGTAGTGGTTTCATCCATACTTATTAGATCACTAGTGAAACTAGCCGACATGCTGAAACCCTTAATGGAATAGTATTCTAATGGAACCCCATACAAATTAATCCATAAAGGCACAATTGTTTGGTTCAGGTTTTCCAACTTTACCTAGTTTTTAGACTTATAACAACAAGAGGATATTTTGTAACATCCTGTTACCTGTGGGAAGGTTAGAATAATAAATATGAGTGACCAGTGAGAGCTTAGAAAAGCATTTTCATGCCATGCATAAAATGACATACACATACACGTACACATGAATAGTAAATTTTTCTGCACATGGAAATAATTGTACATGTATTCATGAATAATTCCGGATATAATTGGATTGAGTTGTGATTTTTGGAATTTAGTAAAATTTGAATTTATTTATGTTGAAAATATTATTGGTTAGTAGAATTGTGAGATTTGTGAATTTTGGTGAATTTAAGAATAAATTTCGAAAAATTATAGAAAATTGGAAAAAGAAAAGATTTGGAGATAGTTGGATTGTAAAGATGAGAGTTTAGAGGAGTTAGTTTCAAAAGAAACTAAGTTAGAGCTTAGGTATTAGGTAAGTGACACGTTTCACTTAGTTAATTTGCTTTTATAATTTCTTAAAAGTAAGTTTGAGTTATCCGATAGTTAAAAAGGGGTTTGTTATTTTTCCTAAGTTCTTTCCTTGTTATCACCTTCTTTGAATTTTCTTCAAACACACAAAGTTTTCCATCACAATCCTTCGGAGGGATTTCTTTACCTTTTCTTTTTCCTAAACCAACCCCACCTTGCAAGTGATTTCTTCCACCTTAAGAAAACCTAGAAGTTGTTAGTGTTCACAGTGGTTTACGTAATTTTGTATGGAGTTAGGGTTTGAAGATAGTTGAAGCTTTTGGAGTCTTCAACAAGTAAGTAGTGGATAAATTTGTTAGAGTTGTGGATTTTTGAAATAATTTGATGAATTATTGTTAGTTGCATGGATCATGGCATTTACGTATATATATATATATATATATATATATTTGTGAACACTGTCGATAAGATGAAAATTTTGGTTATAGTGTTATTTACTTTTGATGGATTTTTAGTGATCTGATGTTGTGGAAATGGTTTTTCGAAGTCGAAATAGCAATGAAATGGTATATAGGATTAGTATAGACAATAAGATATGGAAAGGTAATATGTGCTCTGTTTTTTACTGTGCATGTTTATATATTTATGTGTTGTACGTGAGTTGATGAAAACTTAGAGATGGTCAAGGAAATTGTTTTTAAGTTGAAGAGTAATTGTAAAATGATGATTTGAGATAGGAATGAGTGTTTAAATGGAAGTTGAGAGGAAGAATAGTGATTGGGAATGAAAGTTGAAAATGCAAAAAATTAACAGAGTATGAATATGATGAATATGAATTTTTGGATTTTGTTGGTTTTTTTTTATCAAACTTGTATATTTTGGAGTAGTATGAATTTATGGTGAATGAGTTTAGTGAAATGGAGTTGAAATGACTAGAATAAAAATAGAAGTGTTGGATTTTGAAAAAAAAAAAAGGAAGTCTGAAAATTCTGGCAATGAATAGTAAGAGAGAGTTGATTTTTTGATCTAAACTTCCGTGAGTTTTCTACACTGATATAGAGAGATTTTGACAATGTTGTCTTCATAAAAGTTGTAGCTTATCCTCTTAGTTCTCTAACAATATAAAGTAATAATTTTTGGACATTTGAGTTAGGAGATATGATCTTTATAATTTTGTAATGCTGCATAGGAGAGACACTCAGGATAGCTACTTCATTCTGAAATTTTGACTCTTGTAAAGGCAAAAATTGTTTTCAAGGTCCTCGTGGAAATTGTAGATTTAGAAGTCTTCTTTGAAACGGTCTAAGAATGACCTTAATTCAATATTTCTAGTAAAAGTTATGCCTTTTTTACCATTTCAAGTTGGAAGAAGAAATGGAGGAAGGGAGAAGTCGTGATCGCGACTCTGCGCATTTTTTCACACAAGTCGCAATCGGGCATCGCCTCTCTCTCTCTCTAAACATGTCATGAAATTCCTAGCACTCCTCTCTCTCTAAACATGTCATCAAAAACTTTTACTTCACTATTCTCTCATTCTTGTTCTTTTATGTATTTTTTATCTGTTCATTATCTACTTGGTGTTATGATTCTTTTACTAATATTGTTTGTAGTGATGAAAGTGGTTTTCTTTTTTGTTAAAGGGGGTTTCTTTTTATTACTATGTTAAACAATGAGATGCTAAGATTTGTCTATAGAAGAGTTAAGTCATTTTGCTTTTTATTGCGACATGTGCAAGCATTGTTTTGCGTTCCGTACCGTACCGGTCGGAAACCGGTACCGGTACCAGTACGGGTATATATGGTACCGGTATAAAATAACGGTCGGTATTCAAAATACCGGTTAAATACCGGCCGATACCGGAAATTTTAAAAAATTGGGGGACTTTTTTGCAAAATTTTCAAAAATTTTCAAAATTTCCCTCCTTCCCTCCCTTTTTTTCAAAGTTTTTAAAATGATAATAAATATTTTATTACTAATAATAATTATCAATTAAATACAACTTAAAAATAAATTATTTTTTATTTTTATTACTAATAAATTATTTTTATTTAAATTTATTTTAATATTTTATATAATATTTATTGATAAATACTAATAAAAATATTTTATTTCTTAAAATAAATAATTTT